>QEPC01006267.1:2156824-2167254 GCA_003113815.1 Sphenodon punctatus
GGGGTGGGGGGGTGAGGTGGTTTCGCAGGTAGGCAGGGCCCAGGCCGTGTAGGGCTTTATAGGTAAGCACCAACACCTTGAATCGGGGCTGGAAGGCTATAGGCTGCCGGTGCAGTAAGCCAAGCACTGGTGTTATGTGCTCCTGGCAACCCATCACCATTAGAAGGCGGGCTCCGCATTCTGCACCAGCTGTCACCAAGGGTAGCCCCATGTAGAGCACGTTACAGTAATCCAACCTCCAAGCGATGAAGGCATGGATGATGGTGGCAAGGTCACAGTCCAAAATATATGGTCACGCCAAGGTAAGTCCCTTCAGGATCCAACCCCAGCAAGTCTCTCTCTCTCTCTCTCTCTCTCTCTCTTTCTCTGGGCCAGCAGCTCGACAGTCACTCACTTTCTGGAAATTAGCTTCAGTCTCTTTATTATATACAGTCTCATCAATATAGTCTCTATATGTAAGTATATACAGTCTCACTATCCTGTCACTATCGCCAGAAAACAGCCCTTTGGCAACCCTGACCCTATCTCTAGTCCCAGTTCAGTCAGGCACCTGCTTCTGGCTACCTACTCAGTCCCTTATACAGTTCCAGTATAGTCTCTCACGGTTCATCACTAACACTATATATAGCCCATACCTGTATGTGAGCCGGGCACCAGTCTTCTGGTTACGATCATTTATTCTCTCTTCAGTCAAGGCTCATGCTTCTCTAGACTGCCCAGCCTGGGTTCAAGACGCTGGATAAGGCTCCTCCTGTAGCCCAGCTCCTCGCCGGTCCAGAGTCAGGCAATGACTGAAGCCTGTTCTGCTTGGCCTTCCTTTATATCCTAGGAGTGGGTATGGCCCTTTAGTCTCTCAGCCCTTAAAGGGCCAGTAGCATTCCCCCCTTTTTGAATTTCCTGGCTCTTTTGTATGTCTCAGTTGGGCTGGCTTTGTCCAGCCCTTATGCAACTTTCAACCACACCTAGCCTGTCCTGTCTTTAGGTTGGCATGTCCCCAATGGACTGGCTCTACCAAGCCCACACTTGGCCCTCAAGCTTATGTCCACTGCACTCTTAAAGGAATCGCAGCCCCATCAGGCTATATCCTGCAACACCCAGTATGGCATGTTCTTATGTTCTCACGCTACCTTAAGATTTGTCTAGTCAAGAAGCACCATCCCTTAAGGCTCAAATGTCCATACTCCTATATTTCAAAGAGAACATGCTCCTGGCCTATGATTTTCAAGGACATCATAGGTGGCAGATAGGGGTGGGGTCACAGATTAATGCCGGTTTCAGCTAAACAGGTTGACCTTTAAAAGCCCCTCCTGGCAATAATAAAGTTGCATAACCACTCACACTCACACTCACACTCACACTCACACTCACACTCACACTCACACTCACACTCACACTCACACTCACACTCACACTCCTTGTTCTTTGAAGTGTTGCTCTGGATAAATGCTTAGACCAAGTCCAAAATAGTTTTCTCAGGAGATTGTTGGGTTTTCCACAGACGGTCCCAGGTAGCCTCCTGAGGGCTGAGTTTGGGATGCTCTCTCTTCAATTTGAAGTGTTATGGTCCAGACTAAGAGTTTGGAAACAAGTACATAGATCTGAAAACCCGCTTCTGATTAGATTGATTGTAGAAGAGAGCACTTTGCTCTTGGCCACTTTTTCCCTGGTCAATAACTGTCCAAAGGGATATTCATTTATTTGGGCTTCAGTCTGGAGATTTTAAAATCTCTTCCTTTTTCATCTTTTAAGACTAAGATTAAGCAGAGGATCATGGATATATCTAAGCACACTGATTTGGCAGATGTTATGACAGTAAATATATTACCTATGCAAAAAACCTGCGGTTTAAGAAACTGGTTAAGGCGGCATTCTAAATTATATTCAAACTTGAACATGACAGTAAACTTTTACATTCAGGTAAATTATAAAAAAAATTGTACGGCTTAACGGCAATTAAACTGAATACATCCATTATCATGTATAAGTATCATTCAGTCACCATACCACACATATGCAGTTTAATTTCAGTTAAGTCGTAAAAAAAATATATTAATTTGCCTTAATGTGACAATTTACTGTCACGTTAGAGTTTGAGTAGAATTTGGAATGCCACCTTAACCAGTTTCTTAAAACACAGGTTTTTTGCATAGGTAATTTCCCCTTCTGTTCAAACTTTAGTTTATTATAAGTATATAGAGCTGCTATCACAGCTCTATAATATGTTCGTTCACACACACACATACACACGCACACACACATCACAAGCCTCCCTGCCAATTGATGCCTACCTGCACCTCCCTCTCTTGAAGCTGGCTCCTGGTGGTGGTGGCCGCAGCGACAGCAGCAGCAGTGGGAGAGCAACAGCCTGTTCAGAGTGGCCACCGAGGGGTGGGGGCGGTAGATCATCCCCTTCCCCCAAGCTGTTGCTGCAGCCGGGGCCCCTCAGATTGGCGGTGAGGGGGAAGCGGTGGCCGGCAGGGCCGGGGAGGAACAGAGTGCCCCAGCCCAAGCTGTTGCAGCACAGCCCCTCAGACTGGCGGTGAGGGGGAGGCAGCAGCTGGCAGGGCCGAGGAAGAACAGGAGCAGAGCGGCCAGCCACGGGTGGGCCGGGGCGGTACGTCCTCCCCATCCCCACCCAAGCTGTTGCGATGGGGCCCTCAGACAGGCGGACCATTTGTACCAGAGAGAGGCAGTGTATGCCCTCCCACCCCCACCCCCCCACTCGCTGCTGCAGTGTCTTCCAGCCTCATCCTAGGACACCGCTGCTCTTCCGGTCCTTTTTAAATCCCCCACTCCGCTGCCAGCTGCTGCTGCTTGTGAATCCACCCACCCACCCCTTAAAAGGAGACCATTCTAACATGCTTTTCATCATTTAAAAAAAAAGCACTATTTTTCACAGTCAAACCACCAACATGTACTAAGCAGTCCCCTTAAATGGTAAAGCTATTACAGCAAAGATACAATGGGAAGGAAATCTGCAACATTAATCAAAACGTTTGGTCACCAATCAGAAGCGTTTGCAACACAGACTCCCATTGAACAGCATAGGCGCTGTTCAATGAATGTCTGCAACCGCCTTAACTATAGAGCCACAACCATGGCTCTATAATTTACCATACTTGAAGTATTTCAAGAGGGATGCTGAAGTCCTAGGGCAGGGACCGTGTCTATTCAATTACTTTGTAAAGTGCCAGGTACATTACTTGTGCTATATAAATGCTTGCTAATAATAAATACAAATAATATGGATGTATTACTTCATACCTTAGATTGGTCTTTCCAAAATTACGATTTGCTTTAATGAACATCAACGTGTTGCATGGGAAATACTTGGGAATTTCATATAAGCAAAGAAACTGCCCGTGTTTGTGTAAAGTGGTGGAGTTGCTACCTCTTGGGAGGGTCCTTTATAGAACGATACAAGAGTAAAATGGCTTTTTCCGTTGTTTTCCTCTAACCCAGCTTGGCCTTTTCTGACAAGTATGAGTAAACTTCAATTATTATTGGGAAGTAAAAACCCCAAGATAAATTTTTGAGGTTGCAATGTTCACCCTTCTTGCAACTAGGATTAGGGAGGCACTCCCTTTGTTGCTGCACCAGCACCACTGACGATGTAGCCATATTTTGATTTATTGCTACAGCTGATGTACTGCAGTATGGTGTTTGTATCGGTTTGTTTTATTGTTTTAATTTTGTAACAGTCTAATGGCTATCAAATAAAATATTTTGACTGATTGGCTACTTCTCTATCCTAGAAAATTAAATTAATAACTAGTGTTTGGCATCACTGCTAGTAAAGTGACGTACTCTAAAACTGCAATTTCCAGCAGGGAGCTGCTGCCCTGAAGGAATATCGGACTCCTAATCACACTCTTGTAAAGATGTTAGTCAAATGCATCACACTTGTTGTCTTCAGAAGGCTTCAGCACAGCACACCAGATCTCCTGCTGCACTGTAAGTATCTCCAAGAGATCTTATGCACACCAGCCCACTGCCAAAATAAAGACAAAGGAGAATCCGAGATGGGACCGTGCCAACTGCCTGCCCCTTCCTACTCATGTAATTTTGACTACTCTGTTACCTCCCTTCTAGGTCTTTGAATGGCCCCTGCTCAGAGCCACCTGGACTGCTGAGAAGCAGCCTTTTTTCAAACATGTTCATTGCCCATTAATTTTTCAAATATTCCCTACAGGAATTGAGCCAACCGCTTGCTATAGCTAACGCGGATGAAGAGAAATCAACACCCAATACATCCAACAATTTCTTCATTCTACACCCAAATCCTGCCACCAGGGCTGGCCCTAGCAATTTTGCCTCCCTAGATAGAATACATTTTGCCACTGCCCCCACCATCTCCCTCCCAGAACAGCCAAGTCAGGTGGTCCAAAAAGCCCTACTTGGTTCCTGTCCTTAGTCCAGATATCAGGGCCCACCTGCCCTCTTGTACCAATAGTTCCACTCACACACCCCTTGCACCACATACCCCGTTCTGGGAAGGGCACACCTGACTAATATATTAGGGGTCTGTTCAAAAACCTGTATTACACCTCCTGCCAGTCAAACAGAGCTGGATTTTCATTTTCCTCATACTATCATCACTAATGTGAGAGAGGCAAGGAGCAATTAGCAATACGAAAGAAAGAAGGTGCTGGGAGAGAGCGCTACTAGAGAAATGAGGAAGAGACAAACACCAGGGAATGATTTCAAGGGAGCAAGAGTGAATGAAAGACCAGTGGGAACGGCAGGGAATACGACGCTAAGGCTGTTTGGCGGTTTTCAATGGCGGCGGCTCATCTAAAAGCCGCCCGCGTGACTTTTCTAAGGCGGATTATTTAAATCCGCGACTCCCAGTGGCACGTCTAAAAATGGGGGAGAGAAGGAAGAGACAAGAGTTATACACATAATGGGAAGCAAGGGGAAAGGAGGGCAACAAAGAGGATTGGAGGGAAGGTGTTGGCTGGGGAAAGACAGACAAAATGAACGGGAAGTTCCTGGGCAGCCTCACATTCAAGATCCCCTCTTCTTACCCAAGGAACATACGTTTGGGCTGGGCTCCTAGCCGGGGGAGGTTGGGCATCTTCTTCTCACCCTAGAACTGTGGAGCTACAGCTGCTTGGGGAAAAAAGGGAGCATGGGCTGGACTGTATCCCAATCGCTCTCCTCACTTTCTCATTTCACCAAAGGCCCACTGAGGAATTCGGTTTTCTGTCACAGATTTCAGTAGATCCCAGCAAAGCCATCCCCGGGAAGGTCGCCATGTTGGACAAAGTATTCAAATGTGCCAAGCAAGGGAAGCTGGCCCTCCCTATTTTCACCAAAATAAATGGAAATGTCTGCCTTTAGAAAACAATGAATTTTGGAACATAAGGTCCCCTTTTTTAAGAGGAAAAAGAAAGAAAAGAGGGAAGTATCTGATCAGTGCATCTTTCCAGTTTTGCTTTATGGATTTCAGAAATGACACAAACATGGAAGTTATAGGACAGCATCTTCGTACTGAAGGAAGTGAAACAGGAATGGGTAGGCTATGAGCAAGTAGAATAGATGGACACAAAAAAATCCTTGATTGGATCTGAAGATCCAGAAAAAGATCAAGGAAGAGACCAGCTGCCAGATGGAAGGTGCTTAATGGCAAAGAAAGGCTCAAGACCCAGTTTATTTATTCACATTTATTATCCTGACATATCCCGAGTGCTCAGGGCAAGTTACAGCACATAAAAGCACAATAGACATAAATAAAACCAATTAAAATTCCTTGCCCCAAACCTCTCCAAGCCCTACCTCTGCCTGCCAAGTACACTACCTCTGGAATGTGATCAAGTTCGTTCAGGGAAGCAAGTTCCATAATTGTGGGGCAGGAACTGGCAGCAACCTCTCTACCTGCCCTTGCTGTGCCAACTTGGCAGGGAAATGGTACCTGCAAGAGGGAGCTTGCAGGTGATTTCTAAGGCCATGATGAGACATGAGGGAGAAGGTGGTCTTTCCGGAATATGGGCCCAGGTCATTCAGGGTTCTGTAGATCAAAACCTGCACCTTGAATTGTGCCCAGAAAGCTATTGGGACTGGGAGCCAGTGCAGACTCTGGAGCACTGATATAATATGCTCCCAGCAACCCCAGGGTTGCTGGGAACATACACCGATTGTGACATAGATTGTGAGAACATATGAAATTATGAAGGAAGCCTTTATCCAGCAGTGTATTTAAAGAAACGCTAGATAGGGTTGACTTGGCTTCCAAAAAAGGGGAATCTTTCTGACTCTTTGCCTTTTGTAGTCACAGTGCTATAGGATATCAGTCCCCAACCATTTGTGATCACAAGCTACTTTCAAAATTCATGATTTATGGTGAGTTACAACTTTATTTCACAAGTCAAGTCATACAGGTGGGTTATGTTCTAAAGTTGTGAGCAAAGAGAAAATAAAAGTAAAGTAGAAGCTAAAGAAACATTTTTGTTGTTTTTTCCTCCCCAATACACCTGGTCTCAGTAAGGCCATTTTTAGATGTGCTACCGGGGCTCGCCAATTTAAATACTTCACCATTGAAAAGTCACAAGGGTAGTGTTTAGATGTGCCGTTTGCGCATTCTTTATAAGCCATATTTTAAGACAGCTTATAGAGAATGCGCGAATGGTGGTTTTCAATGGTGGCAGCACATCTAAACGTCGCCCGCATGACTTTTATAAGAACATAAGTGGTGCCAGACTGGGTCAGACCAATGGTTCATCGAGCCCAGCATCCTGCCTCTGACAGTGGCCAATCACGGGGGTCTGGGAGAAGCACACAACAAGCACCCAACAGGCCACCATGCTATCCATTCCCTGTGGGTCATCCCCAGGCTCCTGACAGTAAAGGGTTTTGTTCCCCAATCCTATCTGGCTAATAGCTGCTAATGGAACTATCTTCCAGAAACTTGTCCAAACCTCTTTTAAACTCAGCTATACTGCTGGCCTTGACCACCTCCCCTGGCAGTAAATTCCACAACCTAATTGTACGCTGAGTGAAAAAATACTTTCTTTTGTCTGTTTTTACTCTGCCACCTGTGAGTTTCATGGAGTGTCCCCTAGTTTTAGTACTAGTTGAGAGGGTAAATAACCGTTCCCTGTTTACAAGTTCCACACCACTCATGATTTTATAGACCTCTATCATATCTCCTCTCAGCCGTCTCTTTTCCAAGCTGAAGAGCCCCAACCTATCAAGCCTCTCCTCATACGGGTGCTGTTCCATACCCTGGATCATTTTTGTTGCCCTTCTCTGTACCTTTTCTAGTTCCGCTATGTCTTTTTTGAGATGGGGTGACCAGAACTGCACACAATATTCAAGGTGCGGTTGTACCATTGATTTGTACAGAGGCATGACGACATCCTCAGTTCTATTTTCAAAGGCGGGGTATTTAAATCCATGAGCCCCAGTGGCACATTTAAAAATGGCCTAAGGGAAGCAAAGTGTCTCAAATGATCTCTTTTATTGGACCAACTGCTGTTGGTGGAAATAAACAAGCTTTCGAGCCATACAGGGGTGTGTGGCCCGAAATCTTGCTCATTTCCACCAACAGCAGTTGGTCCAATAAAAGAGATCATTTGAGACACTTTGCTTCCCTCTCTTTCACTTGGGACCAACACAGCGACAACACAATCTCTCTGGTATCTTTAAGAAACCCTAGCCAAGATAGCAACACCATGTTTTCTCCGGCGGCAGCAGCAGCAGGAACTCAGGGCTTCTCTCTTGCCTGGAAGCAGCCTAGGCGGTTAATTTTAACCTTTTCATTGCCATTTCCAAGGCATGCTCTCTCATACTCCTCCTTCCTCTCTCTCAGTATTTTGCATTTGTTTACTGAACAGTCATGAACAACCTACTGCTTGTGAGCCACAGGTTGGCTAGAGAATAGGAAACACTCAGTATGTGTGTCAAGGGACAGCTACACAAATGGAGGTGCATTGATCACGTATGGATTCTTGGAATGCATTTCTTTTTTTAAATGGAATATAGCTTGTGCGTTCTTTTGCAGTACAGTTGGTCTGTTTAAGGAATTAAATTGGGAGTTCCTGTTTGCACAGCACACTAGGTAGCTATGCAATTTACATTGTCTGGCAGATATTGTAACCTGTTTGTCAGGGCTTCCAAGCCATGGATTTGTACTGCTACAGGGTTTTTCCTTTTAATTTTCTTTTTTTTTAAATGCTGCTAAGTTTATTTTGATTGTGTAATACGGACAGCAACATCCAATGAGGTCAATAGAGAATACAATAGCTCATTGTGAATAAAATGCCTTGTACTTCCATATTGCCAGGTATACACGCTTTGCAGCTTTACGGATGAGATTAGACTTGCAGAAGCTGCAAAGCATAAAATTCATTGCCACAACCGAGCCTGCCTGTGTGTTTTCTCTGCATTCTCCTTCACAGTAAACAGTTACACACCCCTGCTTGAGCTTGGAGGCCATTATCCTTCATCGGGACACTAGGAATATTCTTGGCATCCTGCAGCTTACTGGCATCTTGTATGTATTCTTTAATACATACAAGTTATAAGTGTCAATCTCAATGTAAAAAAAACATGAGCCAGACACCAAAAGTCATGAGATTTTTTAAAAATGTTTTTTAAATTTTTTAATGGATTTCTTGTCATTTATCGTATCATTTCCTTTTTGTTCAGCTACATAGCAGTCACGTTTCCATTATTTCCTAACCCCCAAAGCTGCAAAGAAACCTCTTTTTGGGGGGCGGGGGAGGGAGAATATCAACAAAAAAATTTAAAAGGCTCCTTTCTCATTTGCAACTAAACTAAACACCACATGTGCACCTGCAACTTCATGAATATAGCCCTGTCTCTCCCTATGTTCTCCTCTAAATTGTGTCCCCTCCCTCGTCTCTCCTAATTAACTATTACTAAAACTAAGCACATGCACCTGCGACATCTCAATTTTGTGAATGATTCCTACCCTTTTGCCTCCCCTCCCTTGTCCATCCCTTGATTTAAGGCACTCAGGGCAAGGACCGGGGCTGAAATCATGACTGTTCAAGTGCCAGACACATTGCTGGTGCTATATAAACTAACAACAACTTTTTAAAATGAAAACTGACTCTCAGGATTTCAAGATCTAGGACTTTTATACTGATGAATACTATGAGTCAAACACACTTTATAGGTATCCTCATGTTATTTCAGAGGTTCTTCCAGTGCCTAAGAGCTGGGAAGAGCCCTTCTTCTCATTACTTTTCTAAGAGGAGTCACTATCGCTTATGTACTGAACCATTGTTATACCCTAATCCTGCTGCTGCTGTGCACCACAGGTCAACAAAAAGTACAGAACTCAAAGCACAGTCCTCTACTAAGGCTGCTTAAGTTGAAAATTCTTTCAGCTGGTAGAAATAGCTGGTTCGCCACTACAGGGAATCTACACACCAGCTGACAGGCTACAAGAGCACCCTTGTCTGAAGAGCTACTCCAACAGGCGTGGGGAAGTCTTTTCCCTCCCAGGGACCACTTTGAAAATTAGTACATGCTCCGAGGGCCACAAAGAGGTTTGAGGCGGGGATGATTAAGGGTTGGGCTCAGAAAGAGAAGGGCTCAGACAATGCATCTGTGCCAAGAAGGATATTGACAAATTGGAGAAGGTTCAAAGGAGAACAATAAGGATGATAAAGGGTCCAGAAAGCAAATGTTATGGGGAAAGGTTAAAGAAACTGGGTATGTTTAGCCTAGCAAAAGAAGATTGAGGGGAGACATGACAGCAGTCCTCAAATATCTAAAGGGCTGTCACCGAGGAGATGGCATGGAACTGTTCTTCATTGCTACAGAAGTAGAATTAATGAGCTCAAATTACAGGAGGGTATTTTGGGGCTAGATATCAGGAAAGCTTTCTAAGCACTCTTCGGCAATGGAAAAAGAGTAGCCTAGGGAGGTCGTAAGTGTTCGGTCACTGGAAGTTTTTCCCCCTTGTGTGCATACCTCCACCTCCGCTCTCTTACCCCGAGTTCAGTCTTTCAATGCTTGGGGATAGGAAATGGATCAAGGGCCCAGATCCATGAACTGGAAAGGGGCCAAATAAAAACTAGTCACTGGTTAAATTAGGCCTCCAGGCCCGAGGTTCCCTATCCCCGTACTACAGGTTACCACCTGCTGTAACTTTTATTGATCAAGACTCACCTGCTTTTTTGCCTAATATTATACTGTACTCCTCTACCTGGCATGTAAGCTACAATGTCAACTTCAAGGACTTTCAATCAGGCCCTGTTGGGCAACCACAACCAACATGTCCCCTTTGGGTGCCAAGCAACCCCACTTTGCCACCATCCAAAATTTTAAAAAATCATTAATCAGGCACGCCCAAATCAGGAGATTTAAAAATTTTTTTATTCTGTTGTCTATTTGCTTTCCAGTTAGGAGCCTTGACAATACACTACAGGTATGATTTCAAGTTGTTCCCAACACCA
>QEPC01006267.1:2172356-2207831 GCA_003113815.1 Sphenodon punctatus
AGAGTGCTTTTTATACTAGAGGAGCTTGAGACCATCACGTGGTCTATTATTTGAATACGGTGAGCATGCACAGCCCAGTTGTGAGAATGTTGGGAGCCATCTCTAAGAACCTTCTTTGCAAAGCAACAACCTTCTGATCACTCACATGGGGAGGAGCTGTTTGTAAACAAACAGCTTTATCTCCCAAGAAAGGGAGTGGGGACTCCGCAGTGGGACTCCGATCATGTCCGGTGTCCCGCTGCTGCTGCTGCTGCTGCTGCTGCACTACTAGCAGGCAGAGGCAGGTGAGGGATGGGGGCCAGAGCCAGGGAGGGGAGGCAGAAGAACTTATTGGAGGAGAAGCTGGCTGCAGCCTGCTACACAGCCAGGCAAGCGCGGGGCCCCAGCTGGCCGCGGGGCCATGTGCGGTCGCACTTGTGACACATGCCTAAGGCCAGCCCTGCCCAGAGCCTCCAGGCCCCTAGGGAAGCCCTTGTTTCTCTGCATCAGCCAGGGATGCCTCCAGTAGCCCCAAGCAGGGGGCTTCTGAGGGTTGGTTTGGCAGGGGTGGGCATGCCAGAAAAGGGGCAGGCAATGAGGGCTTTCATGCCCCTTTTACAATATGGCCCTGCTCGTATGGATCACCACCACATATTTTATTTATTCAAATTTATTATACTACACCCTTCCCCTGAGACTCAGGGCAGCTTAAAATATAAAAATGTACAATATACATTTAAAATACATAAAAATATAAAAATGCACTAAAAACCTCCCATCAACACACACACACACACACACACACACACACACACACACGGATTGTTTTCCCAGCCCCAATTCCCACTGGCCAAAAAGGGCTTAAAAAAGCCTCCATGGGAAGGGAGTTTCACAACACTGGAGCAGCCACTGAAAATGCCTCTGTGCATGCCCTTTTTATATGAACCCAACTGGGAGGTGGTAGCTGCAAGAGGGTGCTCCCAGCCGATCGCAATGGGACATAATGGAAGAGGCGATCTTTCAGACGAAGACACTCCAGAAGGTGCAGGGTTACAGCAGATAGGAGGGCAACAGCCTCCTTGCTCCTCGACAGGGCCACACCCCCTGCAGGACATCATGTCACAACACCCCATAAAGAACAGGATTATATCAGCAAGGAGAGTGATTGGGTAAAAACACTCATGATGGCAGCATGCTACCGTCATGACCTAGCCCGGAGTGGAACTTGATGGCGGACACAGTATGGGCTGTGTGATGGCTGCGGGTGGGCTGCCGTCCCACTGCCCACATGGCCAGGGGAGGGCTGCAAGTGCCCCACCCCTGCCGTAACGACCAGCCATGGCGGCCAATGATGGTCAGCCATGGCTTGCTCCGATACAGGTCAGGTCATGGCAGGCCACAACAGACATGCTAGCCTGCTCTGGCCTGGTCGGACAGGCCTTAGCCCAGATGTGACTTTGGCGGTTTCCCAAGGTCAGAGCCCAGGCTAGCCACTGACATGGCTAGGGTCAATCCAAGGCCAGCATCTAATGGTGCAAAAACAGACATGCCAGTTAAGTGCGCCACACCATCCTGTCTGTTTTTACCGATAGCCCCCTTGGTTTGCCCCCACTGATGTTACACCACTAACTGGGTGAATAGAAAGCCTGGAGGGAGGTGGTAACCCTAGTCATGGATGAACCAGGATGAGGATGAAACGTTTATGAAGGAATGATTGATCCTCCTTCCCCACGTCCTCTCTCTAGCCAAATGGGAATAGTTTGGGAGACCAGAGTGGGGGAAGAGGAATGTCCCAGAGAGAGAACCTAACCTTTATAACAGTGTTTCCTACTGTCTGTCTCTCTTCATTTTGAGATTTAAACATAAAACTGCAACCTTCATCAGCAACAAAAACACATATCAACTGAAGTATAAAGGTCAGGACTGTGACCCCATTTGCAGATGGAGCAACCACACTCCAATAGGAAAGTCTGGGAGGAAAGGGAAAAGAAGAGGAAAGTTCACATTTGACCTGGCAGTCCCAAAAATAACCCAAACCAAGTCTTTCTATAGTTTTGTCATGTGCAGAATACCTTCCTGCTATTCTGTGGACATTTTTAAAGTTCTGTTGATACATCTCATTATAAGCAACATTATGCACATACAGAGCACAAAACCGCTTCCTTCCTCCAGAGGGTTAGAATCAAAATATTGCCATTATCACTAAACTCCATCCCCATCAGATTATAAATTGAAAGGACATATTTTGCAAAGGTTCAGCTGCTCATCAATGCAGCAAAATGCTTTTTCTTCATTTATGACATCTATGCTTATTCAAAAATCAGAAATTACAGGGCACACTAATAATTTCCCCACTGAATCACTAATGTCCTCTTCCTCCAAGTTCTTGTCTAGACTAGATTTTGAAGGTTTTCTGCTAGCACATTAGCTGGTATGCTCGAACCACTAGCCTTTAAACCCTAGTCTAAACAAGGCTTCTACCTTCTTTATTCTTTAATCAATCTAATAAAAAAAATCAACTAGTGTTATCACAGTAGTGAAATGTTTCAATTTAATATCCAATATAATTCCGGAGGAAATCCCATGGTATATTTTCTTCAAAATCCCAGAGATTAATAGGATTGAAGAGTGAAAACATAAAGAAAGCAGGCACATGGTAAGCCAGAAATGGCAGTTCAACTCAGCAATGGTTAAGAAATAAATACCAGGTCCAACAAATTGCAATGGGAATTTAGGAGGGCAAAGCACAGTTAACTAAATTAAAATTGGGTCATCACCAAATTTATTTTTCACAAATCTCAATTTAAGTCAACAGGACAGTTGTAAAACCCATGGTAATTTTACCATGTGTTCATTTACCAGGGATTTATTTTTTTGTTCATTTACCAGGGATTTATTTTTTTGTTCATTTACCAGGGATTTATTTTACCTTACAGTAAATCAATGGTGATCCCTGGAAGAGGTTCCCCAGATTACCATGGCTATCCTCTGTTTCATGGATTACTTGAGATGATATCATGTGATCGAAGCAGTCCCATAACAAGCTAACCAACCAGTGGTAAATTACCACATGGTGTTTTCCAGAGCTTTATCACTTTAAAAGCCCCTCCTCTCTTCGCTTCACTGGCTTCCCCCTCCTGAACGAATCCTGCACAAGCTCCTAAGTCTTCACCTATAAAGCTCTTCACAACCTTGCTCCCCCCTACCTCTCTGCACTTATCGCCCTCCATACTCCAGCCCGTGCACTTCGCTCCTCCTCTGTCCCTTCTCTCACCCTTCCACGCCTTCCCTGCTCCCCTAAGCGCCTTCGTCCCTTCTCACTTGCTGCCCCCCATGCCTGGAACTCCCTCCCTGTCCACATCCGCCTTGCCCCCTCCCTTCATACCTTCAAATCTCTCCTTAAAACTCACCTCTTTCGCTCTGCTCTGTCTGACTCTTTATCCTGCTGAGCCACTATTCCTATACCTACGATCGGTTTACCCTTATCCTTGCAACATGGACCTGCCTGCTGTCATTCTCATTGTAACCAAGCCAAGTATGTGCACTTGAGACCTCGCATCTTCATGAATGTTAGACCCCTTGTCTCTCCCTCTGTTCCCCTTCCTAAGTCTCTCCCCCAGCTCCTGTCTCTCAGATTGTAAGCCCTAGGGGCAGGGACCGTGTCTATTGTATTACTTTGTAAAGTGCCAGGTACACTGCTGGCGCTATATAAATGTTTGATAATAATAATAATAAATAATAAAAAGTGATGAGAGCAAGTACTCCAAATTTGGAACTTGTACCCTTCCAAAAAATGGCATGGTATATTTAATGGCTCCATATTAGATGCTGCTTGAAAGGAAACTTTTGCAGAACTGTAGCACTTTGCCAAACACACCATGCTGGTGAGGAGGCTCAAAGTCACCCAGAGGAAAAAATGCAAACTGCAGAACTAGCCATCGCTACTTCAAGGGTTGCTACCGCCTCCAAATTATTACACTACTCATCTCCAGAGGCTCTGGAGGCTCCCTGTCCTTAAGGGAACAGGGCTGCATCAGAAAGGGGGAGCAGCCTTTCCAATATGACCACACCCCTTTTTGCAGTGTTGCGATATCAGAACACCCTAGAGTGGGTGGGGCTCTGTCAAAATGGAAGCAGGACAGCTTCTTAGCTCTTAAAAATTGAAAGGACACGTTTTGCAAAGGTTCAGCTGCAAAAGGCCACAAAAAGGTTTTTTCTTTGGCACATACAACTTGCGGCACTTTGCAGCTGAACCTTTGACAAAATGTTTTTCCTTCATTTATGAAATCCTCACTCATTCAAAAATCGCAAATCACAGGGTACACTAATAATCAGGGTTCCTAGTTGCCTAGTTTTCTCTGCCAAAAAATATGGAAATTCTCTGGGGGAAAACCCCCTAAATTCTCTGATTAAAAACACCAACTTTTGCATTTTTTGGCTGTTCGAATTAGAAAGTATTTATTGCTAGTTATTCATTTTTGGTGACATTTTGATGCACTGGTTACCACTGCCACTCAAATAACAAAATAAAACAAAACCCCACACCAGCCAGCCCTGTCACAGAGCCCAAGTCTCTTCCTCTGCAGGTGGAGGGGGGTAGAGGGGGGGAGGCACTCCAACTCCCTGCTCCCCACCAGCCCCGGTACAAATCCCAACATACCTCTGCCTCTCCAAAAGCCAGATGCAGCAGTGTTCTCACGCCAAATCTTTTCTCTCAGATTCAGGCAAACACCAGTACCTCCACCGAGCTTCATCTCCTTTAAATTTCCACAGCCACCACTGCTGTCAGTGAGTTTTTGCAGGCAGATATTTCCCGCCCCCCCAAACCCCAGAAATTCTGTGTTTTTCTGCACTAAACAGAAAACTAAGAACCATGCTAATAATTTCCCATGGTCCCACCCTCCAATCACACCTGGAAAAACACCCGGTGGGGAATCTGGACTCTGCCTAGAAAGGATGCAGAAAAACCTGGAGGTTTCAGACTTAACCCAGATGGTAACCCTAACCATGTCCTACTGAAACTAGCTGTCCCTGAAGGTCTTCCATTCAAGTACTGACTCAATCAGACTGCTCCCATTAAGTTTCTAGAGAGCAGAATCAATGCACAATACTCAAAGAAAGAAATATTATTTTGATCACTGGCCATTAGGATCTGAAAACTTGTTGAGGACAGGAAAATTTCCCAAGGCATCAAAGGGGGACCACAGGCCTTCAATACCAGACATATTCCTTAGACAATTATTAAAGTACTCAATACCCTAGGAACGTTGTGAAAAATAAAACTGATAAAAATATAGGTGGCATCAAAACCAGATCATGTTTGTCTTATTGTCTGTCCTTGATAGGATGAAAGGTTTAGCAGACAGTATATCTAGTCTTCCTAAGCCATTTATATGGCTCCCCATGACATACTCATCAGGAAACTAAAGAAGTGAGGATTAAAGCAAAGCCAATATGAATTAAATAGAAGTTTGTGCCTCCAAAAAATGAACTATTAATCATTCAGTGTCAAGGTCAGACCCCACTCACCATCTTCTCCAAAGGGAAGCAGATATGAATTAGTATTTTCATTGCTCCCATGGAGGGCATTGTTTTCATCATTTTCTAATATTTTTTGTACATTGAATGGCCGGTCCCAAGTCCCATGCATGCCTGTGTGCACACCCGGGGGTCTGTGGAGATGGAAACTTGCCAGCTACGCCCCAGGAAATTGCTTGAAATTGCCATAAAACTGCCATAAAATTCCCAGGAAGTGCCAAAGTAGTCCCGGAAAGTGACAAAAGTGCTGGGGAAATGGCAGAAGCAGGGAATCACCAGAATCTGACAAGCTCCTGTCGCCACCAAAATGGAGGCGACAGGTGATTGTCTTCCCCCCCACCCCACCCCCCGAATTGGAGAAGAGGCGCGGCGGCTGATTGAGAGAGAAGCCTGCTAGCAGGCTCTCTCTGTGTATTGACTGGGGTTGCCACAGCAACCCGCCCGACACGCAGGCGCATTGCGCGGGGTTTGGGGCCCCTCCCATTTAGAAGGGAGGATCCCCTGGAGCCGCGCGGAGTGGCACAGCCGGTGAAGCAGTCACACCCACCCACCCACCCATTAACACTGCGGTTTGTAACGGTCGCTGCTAGAGGGGCCAAGGAGGAATTTTGGTGGGCAGCCTTTTTCACAAGGTCCATTTTTTGCCTCCTTCACAGTGTCAGTCTAGGCTAAATAGGTTTATTTGGAAGCAATTGTAACTTACAATTGGATCGTGACATATAAAAATAGGAATAATATGCAGACTATAAGAAGCAGGGTAATTAATGTTTGGCAATAATGGAATTAAGACAAGGGGTATTACATGTCGCACTCGGCAGGGGTCCAGCAAGCTAGGTTAGGATAAACAGGTATAAGATAGTTAAAAGAGTCATCTCCATAAGAGATGGGGATGTGATACCTGGTGTAATGCAGGGTGCAGCATGCACAGAGGTCATAACCCTGGGAGAGGTGCCTTGCAGGGTAAGCAGGGGCACATCCTGCGGGGCACTTACCAACTTACTCACGCCCCCACAGCGGGCACACACCCCTTTGGCCATTCGCCCGGAAGCAGTCAAAGGAGGGGATCGTTAGAGTTTATCGTACTGCCAAACGGAAGGCGCTTCCGAGACAGTATTCAGTTCAAAGTTAATAAGGATTGTAGTTAGCTAGCTTGATGGACCTAAGATTGCTAGTGTTTTTTTTTACAGTTTATCTGTTGAATACAGAGTGCGGCCATGCTGTGTTATAAAACCAACTTATGTCTCTGCGTCTCTTTGGGGTGCGTCGACAAACTACCAATGGCCACTCACAAGCTCTCCCAAAGGTCAGTACTTCCCTTCAGAATGGGAACAGCCCTAACCAGCCAATTTGTAGTTGTGAATCCCACAACTCTGCTGCTTGGTTTAGAACTCCCACACTATCTCAGGTCCTTGTTCATAAGTATGTTACAGCGTAAGTACCATCATACTGGGGACCCGCCAACGGTCCTGCAACCCCAGCATCTGGACTCCAACAGTGGCCATTCTCGGTTGCTTCAGAGAGGTACCCCAAAAGGTCACAATAGAGTGATCCATTTCCTGCTGTTCTCACCCAGCTCCTGACAGACATAAGTTATATCCCCAGTCTATTTGGCTAATAGCCATTAATGGATCTATTTTCCAAGAACTTATTCAGTCCTTTTTTAAAAACTCAGGCCACTTTCAGACATGCCCCCCCACCAACGCATATTCAGGCTATGGGGGGGGAATGCACAGCCGGAATATGCGTGGGGATTGGCCGGTCTGAAAGCCCCCTGCACAGCTTTGCCGGCAGAGATGCGCAGGGGTGCAGAGCTCGATTTCCTACTCTGCGGCCCACGCATCTCTACCGGCAAAGCCACACCGGAGGGGGGGGGGGCTTTCAGACTGGCCAATCCCCACGTGTATTCTGGCTGCACATTCCCCCCCCATAGCCAGAATATGCACCGGGGGGTGGGGGTGTTATGTCTGAAAGTGGTCTTATTTACGACTACTTCACAACCTATTCTGACAACACCTTCTGCAAGTTAATTATATGAGTGAAAAACTAATTTTTAAATATTAAATTAAGAATATTAAATATTGTTTCAAATATTAATGGTTTGTTTAAAATATTTTGTTTTTTCAGAATTTGCTGCCACTTAGTTTCATGGAGTGTCCCCTAATTCTAGAACTATTTGAGAGGGCACTAACACAACCTAAGCCGTGTCTCCTGGGAGTTTGGGAAAGGGGGGAGGTTAAGGAAAAACATGTTGTTTTCAGTTATATAATTTACACTTGGTGTAAAAAGTTTTCCAGATTTGGTTATTTACATGTATATTTGTAATTTATACAATAAACGCTATTAAAAAACAAACAAACAAAAAACGCTCCCTATTTACATGTTCCATGCTCAATTTTTTGTTTTGTTTCAGTAGAGAATCAATGCAGTATATCTTTATCAATAAGGCCTCAAGAAAATTCCTGCCTAGAAGTGTGGCAAAGCACAATCCAGAATCTGAATTGTTCAGTCTTATTCCCTAACCAGACTGTAAAAGGTTTATGGACTAGGGATGTGCGAACGCGGTTTGGGAGTTCGGGGTTCGGTCCAAACTCGGGGTGTTCGGACCGTTCGCAAACACCCCAAATCCGAACTTTCCCCCGCCCGAACAAAGTTCGGGTTCCGAACCTGTTCGGGCAGAGGACAGGGGAGAACCCGGTTTTCCCTCCCCCCTCCGAGCTGCGTGGGTGGAAGGGGCGCTGAGGCTCACCTCCCCTCCCCCCACCCCACCCCCCCCACCTGCCCAGCCTGGGAATTTTTTTTTTTAAAAAACCCTCCACCCCACCCCACCCCAGGGATCGACCTACCTGGTGGTGCCGGGGCTCTGGCCCCGGGTCTGGCAGCGGCAGTGGTGGCAGGTCAGCCGCCGGCGGAACTCCAGAGCGCTTCAGGCCGCTACTAGGTCTTCTGGGTCAAACCGGAAGGCCTAGTAGCGGCCTGAAGCGCTCTGGAGCGCCGCCGCCATTGGACCCGCTGCCGCCGCCAGACCCAAAGCTCCAGCACCACCAGGTAGGTCGGGCTCTGGGTTTGGCAGCGGCAGCAGGTCCGGTGGCAGCGGCACTCCGGAGCGCTTCAGGCTGCTACTAGGCCTTCTGGTTTGACCCAGAAGGCCTAGTAGCAGCCTGAAGCACTCTGGAGCGCCGCCGCCACATCCACCACCACTGCCGCTGCCGTCGGACGCAAGGCTGGAGCCCCGGTACCACCACGTAGGTCGATCCCTGGGGTGGTTTAAACAAACAAAAAAATTTAAAAAGTTAAAAAAATCCCAGGCTGGGTGGGGTAGGGTGGGGAGGTGAGCCCTGGCGCCCCTTCCACCCACACAGCCTGGAGGGGGTAGGGAAAACCAGGTCCCACCCCAAACGGTTCAGTCCCCCCGAACCCATTTGGGCCGAACAGCCAGAACCCGAACAGTTTTGGGGGGACCGAACCCTGAACGGGCCAAACACCAAACCCCCTGGCGTTCACACATCCATATTATGTACACTTCATACTGTCTCTGAATCTATTACCTGCCTTGACCATCTCTCCATATGCCAATTTATGTATGTAGGTAATATTTGTAGACATAAGGTATCAAACAGCATGGTATGTCAGTGTATTCTGAATTTCACTCCTCCCAGCTAAAATCTGGCAAGAATGAATGCTATAGGGAATTTTTTTAAAAAAGTAAAATAAAAAAGAGAGAGAAATGACAACATCCCCACCTCAGCTTCATCTAGCTGAATGCAGCATATCTCACACAATGTCTGATATAACTTGAACATTGACCAACTCCTGATGTGACCTACAAAGATCAAAATGGTCTAACACAATGAATGTTTTCCTAAAGAGAGTCTTAACCTGAATATTGAATCAAAATTTGGGAGAGGTTTTTTTCTTTTGCAGGGAAGTTTTTGAATTTTCTTTTTTGTTTCAATTCAGGACCAGATTTGGAACACTGTCTGAGCCACCAGGTCAATCTAACACTAATTTAGCAATTTAAAAAAATACGATAAGCCTCCAACATTGGGCAGGCGTGTTGCTCAAACATACAAATTAACCCTACTCAGATTTCACAGATATTTTTGCATGTACGTTTCGCAGCAATGGACGCTAGCAAAGACATGGGCTGCTTTTAGATGAGTGCCGCAAAATCATGTGGCTTGTAAAAATGCCATGGGCAGGTTTTAGACACGCCAATATTCACCAAATTTCCAGTCGCACATTCTTTAACAGCACAAATAAAATATCTCGCATATTGGGTATTTAATCGGCAATGTTAAAGAATGCACAACCAGAAATACGGCATGTCTAGGCGCATCTAAAAGCTGCCCGCTGCACTTTTACAAGCGGCATGATTTCACGGCGCTAGCGGGCACGCTCGTCTAAAAGTGGCCAAAACAGCAGATTTAATCTCCTCTATGCAGCATTAGACAACTATCCCCAGTTTAAGGAGATTTGCAGTTGTCTTTCAATACCGGTGAATGTTTCACATCTAAAAGGCATGATTTGGTGTTTAGTCCATAGTCATGCAGAGTAGTGCCTTTTAGAACAAAGGGGTTATGCAGAATCCTCCTGTTCATATTTTTAAAACTTTAATTTAAAGGCTTGTGTCCTTTCAAGTGCCTCCTATCGAATTCTTAACTTAAGCCTGGGAACCCCTTGTGTATTACTTTGACAGAATGAGGTTTGTTTAATCATCATAGCATTAAAAGATTCCTGCTCTGAAGATGTACATTTGTGCACTTGGGGACCCTATGTAAAAAGGAGGTTGTGCAAGGCTTGCTTAAGAACACAAGCCCTTACTCTGTCACAACCAATCTGGTTTTTCAAACTTTCTAGAAACGTGGCTGTTATTTATTCACTATGAATCCAATGCTGTTCCTTCCCATTCCAAGTCAATGCCAAACATAATTCCTCAGGACTTCAATAGCAGAACAACTGTAGAACAAGGGTGGGCAACCTTTTCCATTCCGGGGGCCACTTTGAAAATCAGTAGAAACTCCAAGTGCCACATACAACCAGCAGGTGGTGGGGACTTAAGGCATGTACTTAAGAAAAGAAAGACCCAGGTCATGGTTTTGTGCCATGGATCCATCTCCTGTTCTTGTGTGCATACGCACATCATCATTCCCTTACCCAGAGTTCAGTTTTTCAGTGCTTGGGGCTAGGAACTTGATCTGGAAAGGGGCCAAATAAAAGCTTGCCATGGGCCACATTTGACACCCCAACCAGAGATTCCTCACCCGTAGCATAGAATCAACCTCTGAAATGGTGGGACTGATTTGGAGTGGGGTGGGGACAGATAATGTGTCCTGGGGGTGTGGAGTTCACGAGAATGGCTGCAGTTGCCAAGCCACCTAGTTTTACTATGGATGATGTAGGGTAAATTTCCAAAATTTGGGAGCACGAATCACAATTCATGTTTGAGAAGTGGGAAAGGTAACGCTATTTCAGAAATCTCCCAAATCTCTGGTCTATGGACAACAGCAACAGCAGAGGGGCAGGGAGTGGTGGGAAGTGGGCAATGGGGCCAGACAGAGAGGGAAAAGCAATGACAAGCTATGGCCGTTTTTACACGGACGAAGGTGGGTGGGGGATGGGTGTTTGACTGCGGTGGGTGGAGGTGGGTGTGTGGCCGTTTACATGGACACACACCCACCTACACCCATCTCCACCCACGGGCTCTCCTCTGGTTTTCTGGAGGGCCCCGTGGGTGGAGATGGGTGGGTGATGGGCGTAGGTGGGTGTGCGCCACAAGCGCAAACGCACAAACATCCACCACCCATGGTGTTTATACGGGTGCACACCCATCCCCCACCTATCGCTGGCTGTTTACACAAGTGCCTCCCTGCCCTCTAACACCTGCCCGAACACCGAGTTGGGGGGGGGGGAGGGGTCCCATCTGTGTAAAAACGGTCTATATGTTGGGGGGGAAAGGTGTCAAGTACCATATATATCGGGGGGGGGGGGGGGGGGGGAAGGTTTTAGAATGGATACAATCAACCCAGGTATCTCTCCATATTTTTAAAACACAATTAAGACAAGGGTACGGGTTGGCTGGGGTTTCAGCATCCCCCTGCAGTATCTGTAAAGTAAAGCAAGCAATGGCACGGTGCTGGAGCCAGACCAGGGGTGGGGAAACGCAGGCCCGGGGGCCAAATGTGACCTGTGGCTAGTTTTTATTTGGTCCCTTCCAAGTTCCTGGATCTGCCTCCTGGATCTACTTCCTCTCTCCAAAGCACCGAAAGACTGCCCTGAGGGCAAGGGAACAGAGATGAGGGAATGCCCCCAAGGACAGGGGACGAACCTTCCTCAGTGCACTTCTTAGACACCTCTGCCCCCAACTTTTAAGTGGCCCTCTGAGCTGGTACTCTACATCTATGTCAAGAGTCAGCTCCATTGGAATGGAACTGAACCTGCCTTACTGGACTTAAACATGAGGCAGATGAATAAGGGAAGAGGGAGATACAGAACTGGGCAAAAGTATTGTAAAGCAGGACTTTATTTTATTTATTTATTTATTTATTTAACATATTTATTTCAATTTGCTTCCTGCCCCATCATCACCCCTAAGCAGGGCTGCAACTACTCCCTTTGTAAGTTTTTTGTCTCCCCCTCACCCCCAATAGAAATGAGTTCCAGGCTTTTTGACCTCAGTTTGACAGTCTGAAAACTCAGAAGAGCGACTGCAGGCCTAAGGTTAAAGCAATCATGGGTGTAACTTTGGAGTAAAATTTGGGCAGGATGTTGACCTTCTAAGTTCTGCCCCTCCCTCCCCCCATTCTAGAATTGCAGAAGGAAGTTAGCAGGGGATGCATCCTCCCCCCCCCCCCCAATAATTCCTATGAATGTAATAACTGCAATTCTGATTTTAAAGAGTATCTGATAGTACATGGACTTCTGAAGACAAAAACATTGACCCTTGTCATGCAATCTCCCCACCACCGCCACCTCACTCCTCTCCATCCCCAGGTCAAACAAGCATTCTAGCTATGGGCTATCCTCGAACCCTAACGATTTTCAATTTGGAATGGAGTGGCTTGGGTAGTCCATGACTAGATATCCCAGTCGCCCACTAAAAACATATGAGAATTTGACCCTATATACAGCATGGCAGTCTTACAAGATCTAAATCGCAGCATGTACAACTCCACTTCTCCCCTCCTTTGCTGTTGTAGTCCTTCCCCATCCCTATATCTATTTTCCTAAGCAATGGTGAATACTACAGTAAGCCTGTTGCCACCACTGTGCCTACCATGAGATCACACAGTCCTAGAATTTACACATCTTTCCCTGGTAACGATCAAATTAATGGTTCTTAGCCGCAAAGCGCTAGCCTATCTTAAGGGACAGTGGTAACGGCTATTATGATTATTTTTAAGTGAAATATTTCTTATACTGCATACTTTACCAGTTATGTCATGCTGTTTGAATGACTCACTGTAGATTTGATACTGATTAGGGCAGTGTTTCTTCAACCACTTGCAGACATCCTGCTGGGTCCACAGTGCCACTGGCTTTGTCAACTTCACGGTACTTGACTGGAAAGACAGAAGAGAGGAAACAGTACTTAGCCCACATGTTCTGCTGGAGACAGTTCTGCCTCCCATGAGACTCACGCAAGGTATCTTGAGAACTTTCTTCCCCACAGGACTGCAAGGTTTTCTAACTTGAATGTATCCAAGTTTACATTCAAAGAGTATGGCCAGTTTAGGAAAACCTCTTGCATACATGATCTTTGTATCAAACAGGGAGTGCAACCAGGCAGGCTTGATCCCAAACATCCCATTTGGGTCCCATGAAACCTGAAGGCTCAGTTACCAGCCTCCTGTAAATCTTGAGGTTCACTTTTGCAAGGTGCAAGGATACAGTTCGACTCTCTGTACCGCGACAAGGTGGTTCCTTGCCCAGGCAGGGAAATTTCATTTTCTTCAACAGTGTTAGTTTAAAATTTCACTTTGTATATAGAAGCATATTCGGACACCTTTCCATAAGAGTGGTAATGAACAAGTCTGTTTACTCCCCCAAGTTATCAAAAGATGCCTTAGTGTTCACTGCTGGGTGGCCACCACCACAAGGAAAACAATTACTAACGGTTATACAGGAGATCTCCACATAATCATGTAATACTATGGAATGCAGTTTTAATTACTTTATTATGATTTATCACTACTGTACAGCACCAGACACACTGCTGGCACCATATAAATATGACACCGGTCCCTGCCTCCAAGGGGCTTACAATCTAGAACGGACGATGAAAGGGCATGAGGGCAACAGAGGGGAGAAGCGCATAGGGAGAAACGGATAAATTCATGCATCCAAGATTTTGCAAGTGTATGCTCGTGGCTTACTTACAGGGAAGAGGGGGCGGATCTGGAGTACAGATCGTTAGGGGTGGGCGAACAGAATGGAGTTCGGAAATTCAGTTTGGTTTGGTTTGAAATACGAGTTCGGTTCGGAAGTTCAGTTGAGATCCCGGGCCCTGTTTTAATATATGATCGTTATTATGGATTGTTTTAAATTGTTTTTATGTATTATATATTTATTGCTGGAAGCCGCCTCGAGCTGTTCGCAGGAGGGGCGGGGTAGAAATCTATAAAATAAAATAAATAAATAAATAAACTTCATTGGAACACACGCTGGTGCTAACTGCCAGCATTTGCTATTCTGTCAGAGCACTGCAGGATGACCCTTGAGAAACTGCACTGGTTGCCTATTGTCTTCTGGGCACAATTCAAGGTGCTGGGTTTTGACCTTTAAAGCCCTGAACAGCTTGGGGCCCATTTATCTGGAAGATCGCCTGACCTACCACGTCCCAATGCAGCCTTTGCGTTGGCCGGGGATGCCTGCCTGGAGGTACCAGTTTTTAGCCTAGTCTCCACGGCAAGGAGAGCATTCTCAGCCACCGCTCTGCAGCTGTAGAATTCCCTCCCTCGGGAGGTTTATTTATGTCCAGGCTTGAGCGCCTTTAGGAGGCAGTGCAATCATGAGGGTGTTTGGCAGTGGCGGTTGCGAGGGGATACGGGTGAGTTAGGAGGTTGGGGAGTTGGGTGGAAAGGTCACAAGGGCGATGATGTAGACTTGTGGGGCATTTTATGTTTTTGGTTGTTTTCTATTTGTATTTGAATATTTTGATATTATAAACTGCCCTGAACTGTCATGGCAGGAAGGGCAGGGTAAATATTAAAATAGTAAAGAGGGGAAAACCCCACAACTAATTGAATTAGACAATGTTGAACCAAGCAGAGTCCTAATTCTCACAAGGTATGAATCTAAACTAGAATATTTGCTAAAGGAAAGAAGTACTCAAATTTGATTTACAAGCCCTGTGCGATCCCAGTCTGTTACTAACTGCAAAGTAATCACTTGCCAGATTAATGGAGTCCAGTCTTAAAAAACAAAATAAAAATAAAGTTCTTCTCCCAAAAAATGCTTATGCACTTGGCCAGTCAAGTTTATTTGCTTAATGTCCACCTTTGTACCAACGAGAAAAACCCCCAAAGAGAGTGGGGTTGCAGAGATATACCCAGGTGCTACATCTCCCAACAATCATTATTATTTATGAATTCAAGTTTATATGCTGCCCTTCCCATTAAGGCTCAGGGCAACTTACAACCAATAAAAAACATCTAAACAAGTCCCCGTAAGCCCCACAACCACTCTCCCCACCCAATCTCACCCAACCCTATTCCTGCCTCCCAAATGTCTGACCGTACAGAAAGGTCTTGCATTGTTTCCTGAAGATAAGCAGGCTCAGGCTTCTATGAACCCTCAAGGCGAGGGAGTTCCATAACTGTAGGGCAGCCACCACGAACGTCTCTCTGTGTGCCCTTGCTGTAGAAACTACACGGGGAGATATTATACACAAGGGGGAGGTTACAACGGAACATGAGGGAAGAGGCAGTCTTTCAGATACTTGGGGCACAAGCAGTTTAGGGCTTTATAGGTCAAAGCTAGCACCTTCAATTGTGCTTAAATTTAAGAGGGACAGAACCTCTTTAGGTGCTGGATTCCACTATTCCTCTTTGATGGAGACACTTTTAGAAGAAAGGAACAAACAGGCCAGTGTTCAGGCCTCAGGCACGTTTTCCCGTCTCCTAGGAAAAGCACTTGAGGGGACAATGGAGAGATGATGGAAATGACAAGAAATGAAGCAGCATGAGAAGCAGGAAGCTTCTGTCCCTCTTTAGGCACATGTAATGTTGGAAGTAGAGCTGAAGCGGACACTAAATTTAGTACCCATGGGTAATCCTACACTGGGTACCCGACGGGTTACCTGGGCACCAATTGGGTACCCGAATACCCCCAAAATTGGGTACTTCTGGTACTGATTTTTTTAATTACCAATTCTCAATCAGCTTACCAATCAGTATATTTATTTATTTATTTAGCAAATTCATATCTCGTCCCTCCTGCCACAGGCAGCCCGGGACGGCTAACAGCAGCAATCAATATAAAATACAATAAAAATACAGTATAACAATTAAAACATATCCCCCAATAAATAAACACTAATAAACACACAGAAAAAAAACACCTCCACCCTCCTCCAATCCCCATCCCACCCATCACCCCTCTCCCTCACCAAACGCCTGACGGAACAGCTAGGTCTTACAATTCTTATGAAAAGTCAGGAGGTCCGGGGTTAGACGGGCCCCCACTAGGAGGGAATTCCAAAGGGCGGTGCAGCCACCGAGAACGCCCTGTGTGGCCCCCCGGGAAACACAAGGGACCTCCAACAAAGCACCCCTGGATGACCGTAGGGCCCGATCCAGGACCCGGGGAGTGAGACGGTCTCGCAAGTAAGCAGGGCCCTGGCCGTGTAAGGCTTCATAGGTCAAAACCAACACTTTGAATCGGGTCTGGAAGACTACTGGCAGTCAGTGCAGAGATCGAAGCACTGGTGTAATGCGCTCCTGGCGACCCAGCCCCACAAAGAGCCGGGCCGCCACATTCTGTACCAGCTGCAGCTTCCGAGCCATCACCATAGGTAGCCCCACATAGAGTGCATTTGTCAGGGCTAAGCCCCTTCTACGACAGGTGAGAACCCCCCACAGGGCGCTAGGAGGTCAGGGGACCCGATTCCCCGTGCGGAGGAGAAGCCCGGCAACCAAAACCCCACCCCCCACCGTAGAACTTGCGGAGCCAAGCGGAGGGGACGTGGGGGTGCAGCGAGCCTCGGAGGCTCCGTTAATCCAAGAGGCGGGGCTGGAGCAAGACGTCACAGCAGTAGCCAAACAAGCAGAGGAAGAGGCGGGGCCAGCAGTAGCAGTGCAGCGTTCAGCGCGCCTGCAGGCGCAACGTGGGGGGTGGAGCCAAGCACATTTAAGCCCAGAGTAACAGTGTTGCGTTGCTGGCGATCAGGTCACTGTGAAGCCGGCCCCTGGATGTTTTGCGAGACTTGAGCTTAATCATTGCAGTGTGGAACGAGAGAGGCGAAAGGCGTGTGAGTGGAGAGCGAGTGGTGAGTGCGTGGCGGTTGAGGGTGAGTGACTGGGCGGTGGGAGAGCGAGGTTGGTTCACGTGGCATACACTTCCCTTACTATCCCAGGTGCCCTGATTCCCTTCCTAGTGTGGTCGTGACTTCCCCTACCCGTCCTATACCTTTTGGTGCTTCCCCTATTCCCACACTTGGAATACTCGTGGGGCTTCCCCATCTTCTGGCACAGTGTGTAAGGGGATGATTGGTTTAGGGGCAGGGAATTATTCCCCCTGTACAAAGAACAGAGGTCTGCTCTCACACTTCCCTGGTTGTGCCCCCTATGATGACACGGCCTCAGCTCTCTTGAGAGCTTCTTGGCCAACTACGAGTCTGAGGGGACTAATTTCTCAGGGGAACTGTGAGCACCCCTCTGGGTACAGGAGTCCTCCCGGGGTGGGTGAGAGTGTGGTGCCAGGCCTGTGGGCCCTCTCTGCCCTATTCCCTTCCGTAGACCCAACAGCATTACAGTAGTCTAACCGAGAGGTAATAAAAGCATGGATGATCGTGGCCAAGTCCAGAACCGAAATCAGTGGCCGAAACCGCCACACCAGATGTAACTTGTGGAAGTTACTCCTCACCACAGCCTCCACCTAGAAATCCAGGCAGAGCTGCGCATCAAAGAGCACCCCCAGCTTCCGCACCTCCAACACGGATGCTGATGGACCTCGTCAAGCTATGGAACACCTTGTTGACAGGGACCATCGGTCAAACAGCTCCCAGGTGTCCATTGCCCAGGCGGAGGGTCCGCAGACCTCCTTGGTTCTCTGAGGAACTGCAGATGCTGAAGCAAGAGGGGCGACAGTTGGAGCAACGGTGGCATTGTTCTCCTGCTGAAGCCGACAGATTGCGACATAGAGCTAGTTTACGAGCCTATGCCGTGGCTATGTGGACAGCAAAGAGGGAGTTCTTTGCTGCCCTCATAGCATCTGCAAAATCCCATCTGGCGGAGCTGTTCCGGGTTGTGCGGGGGCTGGTCAGTCTGGCCTCCCTCAACCCTGGGGTTGAGTCATCATCTGCCCACTGTGACCTTTTTGCGGATTATTTTGCGGAGAAAATCGTTCGTATTTACCAAGACCTCGATGCCGCACTTAATACAGTGGAGGATGTAGAGGGTGTAGAAGCCCCAGCTTGTCCGATTTTGTGGGATCACTTTCAGTTGGTGACACCCGCTGATGTGCTGGATGTGCTTGGGGCGGTTCGAGCCACTTCTTGTGAATTAGATCCGTGCCCGTCCTGGCTGGTTAAGAGCTGTTGGGAGGCAATGGGGCCGTTGCTGGCCGGGGTGGTCAACGCCTCCCTGCGGGAGGGCAGAGTGCCAGGCTGCCTCAAGGAGGCAGTGGTGCGGCCTCTGCTCAAGAAACCATCGTTTGACGCTGACTCCCCTGCCAGCTATCAGCCTGTCTCTAACCTTCCCTTTTTAGGGAAGGTTATTGAACGGGTAGTGGCTCAGCAGCTCCAGGGGCATCTTGACCGTGTCGGTTATCTTGATCCTTCTCAGTCTGGCTTTCGTCCCGGTCATGACACTGAGACAGCACTTGTGGCTTTGGTAGATGATCTGCACTGTGAAAAGGACCGGGGTCACTCGACCCTATTGGTCCTGTTAGATCCCTCGGCTGCATTTGATACCGCTGACCATGAGATGTTGGTGACGCACCTGCGGGACAGTGCAGGGGTGGGCAGGACAGTTCTCAAATGGTTCCGCTCATTCCTGACCGGGAGAACTCAGCGGGTGGTACTCGGTGACTGTTTTTCATCATACCGAGACCTCCTGTGTGGGGTCCCACAGGGTTCTGTCTTGTCCCCTCTCCTGTTCAACGTGTATATGCAGCCGCTCGGTGAGGTGATCAGGGAGTACGGGGTGAGGTGTCATCGCTATGCAGATGACACCCAACTGTACCTTTCATTTTCAACTGACCCAGGCCCAGCTGTGTCGGTACTTACCCGGTGTCTGGCAGCTGTGGGGGACTGAATGAGGGCTAAACTGATTGCAACTGAATCCCAACAAGACATAGGTGATGCTAGTGGGTAAGTCAGTGGATGTGATGGCTCCCTCGATTGATGGGATCTGTCCTCCACTGGCTTCCCAGAATTGCACAGTTGGAAAACCACCTTTTTTATTTGCACGTAGAGCACATGAGTCAGCATATGGAGTCAGCAAAACAAAAACAAACATGGAACTTCACAAAACTAGTTCAAAGCCACACCTTTACAGAGCAGAGCCAGATCAATGCCAGAGGCTGCATCTTGGCCTCTTTTACACGGACGCCACCCACCCACCAACACCCAGCGGATGGGTCGGGGAACGTCCGTGTAAACATCCATGAGTGGGTGGATGTGCGTGCACGACCCACCCACCGACACCCGCAAACACCCATGGAGCAGCTGGGAGGGTGCCGGGATGCTTCGTGGGTGGAGATGGGTGTCCAACACCCGACCGTTCGTGTAACAGCTGAAACACCCACACCCACGGTGACGGAACCGGCGTGACCACACTGTGCCAGCGTGAGAGGTCACACACGTGCCCCCACACAGACCGCCCACCGGGGGTGATGCCAGGAGCCTATAAAAGAGAGCGGAAACATACCATGGGTGGCCCAGCCAGTGCGGGGCGGCAGCAGCCCGGCCAGCCAGTGCATGGGGGGGGAACGGCATGGCTAACCACTGCACACATCTCCCGGCACAGGGCCGAGGGCACACAGTGGCCGCGGCACTGACCGCTGAACCCCAGCACAGCACAGCCACAGGGCATGTCCAGAGGAGCAGCAGCGACAGCAAAGTGAGAATGAGGGAACCCCCCCGAACCAGGGATGGGAGGGCCGCACCCCAGCACCACGGCCGAGGGAACACAGGGCAGGCGGCAGCTGGCTAACCCATGTTCCCATTCCCCCAGGACAGCAATCAGACAACCGAGCACCACACCACCGGGGAGATGGCTGAGCCCCCCCCAGACAGTCAGGTAAGCAGAAGGTCACCCCAGGGGGGAGAGGAAGCCTCATGGGGGGGGCAGCGGGACCATGAGTAACCCCAATGCAATATCCCCTTCAGGGGATGACCATCTCCACAGCTACCACAGTCACCGGGCGGGCCTCAAGCCACCAAGCTGGGGAGCCGCCCCCCCACCACGGGTCCCAAAAGGGGGAGCCCTGGTCCAGGCAGGAGACCAGGGACTTCGTATGCGTGTGGGGGTCCGAAAGGGTCCAGCACGACCTGGTGCGCAGCTACAACACCAGACAGGTCTATGAAGTCATTGCCCAGGAGATGCAGCGGCACAATAGGGATGTCACCCAGTGCATGCAGCAGGCAAAGGACTTGAGGTCCGGATATAAACATATCAAGGACAACAATCTCAAGATCGGTCGTGCCATGCACACAGCCAAGTTCCAGGAGGAGCTGGACAAGTTCCTCTGTATGGATGGGGACATCGTGGCCCCCCGCACACACGGCAACGCCTTTGCAAGGGGCAGATGGAGGGCCACCACGGAATCTCCCCTGCCAGACTCCTCGGAGCAGGGGGGGGGGGGAACGCTGCCCCCAGTGAGACCAGCCAGGAAGCGGGAGGGCACGACCCCATCCCACAGGGCCCCAGGACCTGGCACCCCAGGACAACCAATCGCCCATGGCCACTGCCCCACCCCCTCAGGTAAGGCCGCAGCACCCCTGACCCCATGGGGGGCACTACCCCATGGGGGGCCGGGAGGGGATGGGGGGCCCATAGGCTACTCCCAGTACACCCAGTGGCCCAGGGCCTGGCGTTGGAAGGAGCCAAGTGCACATGTGGAATGCTCACCCCATGCTTGTTGTTCCTCGCAGGGACGGGCTCCAGAGACTGGTGTGGAGCAGCCAGTGGATGTTGGGGAGCCCGGGCCATCCGGTTGGTGATCACTTCGCTCAGAGACAGCAAGGACCGACCGGGCAGCGAGCCCTGGTGGTGCAGCGAAGCGGGGGCGAGGGCGCCCCCGAAGATAGACCGCCCATCCTCTATCCCAGGACCAGTGGGCGGGAGGCTGGCAGGGGGGCTCCGGCAGGGTGAAGGTGTGGTACAACGCCAGCCCAGCCGATGGGGCCGGGAGGCTGCCCACCGCGGGCGGTAGCAGTGCATGGAGTGAGGGCACAGTTACCCTGCACAGGCAGGCCAGAAAGTGGTGGCATGCAGGGCAGTGCGCAGCCGAAGCACCCCACTGCTGTCAGCGAGGAGCAGTCTCGCACACCCAGGCAACCCACTGGACCCATTCCCGGGACCCCCATCCTCACACAAGGCATGGAGGCAAGGTTGGCTGTCATGGGTACTACCCAGCTTTATTGATGGGTGCACAGGTTTATGGGCTGGGGTGTGGGTCGGGCAGGACCCCATCGTCGGCTGCCTGGGCAACGATGCGGTGGCAGAGGGAGTCCTTGTTCTCCTTGGAGATGCGCTGGAACACCCTGCCCTGGGTACAGGGGCATGGGGCCTGCCCCCTGTACAGGTGGTGGGTTTTCCTGGGTGGTACCTCCAGTCTCGCATATGTTGTGCAGGGTGCATGCTGTCAGGATAAGGATGGGGGTGGTGGTCCAGGACAAATTGGCTCCTATTCATCAAGAGGCGCCAGTGCATCTTTAAGTGCCTGAAGGTCCGCTCCACCACGCTGCGTGCTGACGACAGGTGCTTGTTGAACAGGCGGTGGTCAGGGTTGCGCGGCACTGGGTAGGCTCTCATGAGCTACAGACTGACCGGGTAGGTGGGGTCCCCTATCACAACAGGGGCCATGGGAACATCCTCTATCACACGATACAGGTTCAGGGTTATCTCCGCGTTGAACATGCAAGCGTATATGCGCATCATGACTCCGCCCCGACTGGCCCGTGTACACATCAATAAAGAGGCCCCTGTGATCCACAAAGGCTTGCAGATTGATAGAGAAGGCCTGCTTCCTGTTCATGTAGTCGATCTTTGCGTGTGGGGGGCCGTATGATGGGGACATGGGTCCTTCCTGCTCTATGTTCCTGTGCTCCATACACCACTCAACCTCATGCACCTCACTCTACACGCCACGCCTGACCACCTGCATCAGGTCGCTTATGTACCGTGTCAGCCCATGTTAGCTGGTCAACGACTGGTGCTGGACCAGGGGTGTGGTGAGCACTGTCAGCAGATCCCCGGTCCAGTGGATCATCCCCCAGCATGCACCGGCCGCCTGCCCGCTGGGGGGATGGGACCACGGGGGGCCTAGCTTGTCAGTGGGCACTGGCCCCTGCCCCATTGCCCATGGGCCGGCCCCGTGCACCCAGGGGTACCGCTGCATCCGCACTTGCTCGACATCCGTTCCCGCCATGGGATGCCGGAGCATACTGTCGCTGGGATCAGTGGGGATACGGTACCTGTCTTGGATGATTGGCCTGGCGCTCTGCCCGGCTGTGGCCTTGCTCATCTGTCATCACCTGTGCTGGCTATCATCAGTCCGGTGTGTGGATTGTGGAGTCCTGACCCCAGCAGGCTGGCCTATCTCTGGCATACAAGGTCACTCGTGGGCACGGGGAGCGGCTCTCCCTGTGCTCCACCCCGTCACGGCAGCCCTCCATCTCACGCCTGTTGCTTCTCCGGAGGAGGCCTCGCTGCTGTCATGGCTGGTCATTGTGCGTGGCCCTCAGTCGGCGATGGGGGCAGGGAAGGGTGGTCGCCTTGTGTGGACATGCTGTTGGGGACTCTATGGCAGAGTCACGACGTGCAGCTGTTGGTGGGTGACCCCGTCGGTGGTGGATGGCTTTCGGCTCCTGTCATGGTACAGTGGATGATGGGACATCAGGTTGGGGCCCCAGCTCGCCGGGGGCGTGCCCTGGAGCTTGGCATTGCCCTCCTGTCACAACCGCTGTAGGGCACCTACCCGCCGTTGTCATGGACCGCTGAGACGATCACAGCCATTCGCCTGGTGGCGACGTGACCTGAGTACAGGCTTACCTTGCTGTCCGGGGGTCCCCCATTGCTGCTGACTACTCCGGCACCCTCCTGCGTGCCCACAGCATCCCGCAAGCAGCCTCAGACATGTGGGCCCTTCTTTGGGGCCTGGCCTTGCTGCCCCCTGATGTTGGTGGATCCCTCCTAACCGGGATTCCTACCGCTGTGGAGCTCGGCACCCTTCGATCGGTGAGGAACCTACCAGCTGTGAGGGTTCTGGCCGCCACTGCCAATCACCTCCTGTGCAACTTCCTGGTTGATGCACATATGTGTTCCCAGGGGTTCCGCAGGGGCCTGTTCACCTCGGAGAGCCTTGCGCAGGGTTCTCCGTTCTCGGAGCACCCACCTGACCATCCCTGACCTGTGCCTCCCTGCCACCCTGATGGCAGTGACGGTGCACGGCCTGGCCCCCCCTTGTGCCGCTTCACAGCCACTGTGCTGTCATCTGCATCCCTGCTGCTGGCTACCTCAGCCACCTGGCCCCGTTGCCTCCTCTGTGTGCCCACGGCTCCATGCCCGCCGGTGTTTCTGTTGTGCCCTGGCACTCCTGCTGCGAGTGTACCTGTGTCCAGGTATTTGGTTGCTCGTGACCGGCCTTGGGTCTGCGTGCACCCCATCCCCTGCCAGTCTTGCGGGGGGACCCCTTTCCCCCTTGCTAATAAAGTATGTTTCTGTGATGTTCGGTCCTGCCTTGCTTCTGTGCAAGCGGTGCCCCTGGGGCGCCCCTCCCATGGCAGCATCCCTGCCCCTGTATGTGTGGTTGTGTGCTGGGGGTGTGCTTAATGTGTACCCATGGTCACTGGGGCTATGTGGTGGTACCCGGTTGTGTGTTGTGTGTACCCCTGGGGGCTCCCCCATGTGGCCCGTACCCCTGCCCGTGTGCTGGTGGTGCTATTGGCGGCGGGCACCCAGCTGGGCCACCCCCAGGGCTCCCCTATCGATTGGTGCAGCCCCGGCCCTGCCCCGCCACTCCACTGTGCTGTTGCCCCATTGGTGCGCTCCGTATGTGCTTGTGGTGATGGATGGGCAGCAGCAGCAGGCGCGCTGGGCAGCTGAGCACGAGTTGGAAGTTTGTGGTCCCCAGGGGTGTGCCCCTCCCGTCTCCCTTCATGCAGGGGTGCGGGGTGCTGTACAGGGTGGCTGGGCTGCTCGATGCGAGTGGAGTGTGTTCCCTGTGTTGTTGGTGCCCCCTGCCCTCCCGTGCCCTGTTAGTTCACCCGTTCCACATCTCCCTGTCGCCCCTCCCCTGCAGCTACTGTGATTGTGTTCCTGGCCATCCCGCAGCTGGTACCGATGGTCGGCAGCTGGAGCAGGCAGCCTGGGACCTGCAAGCGGCTGGCCGGCTCTACGATGCCATTTGTGAGCGTGCTTCCTGTTTGCTGGGCCCTGTGTCCTTGTCTCTCTCTGTGGGGGTGCAGTTCTGTGGGGCCTGTGGCCGGTTCTGATGGCTTTCCCCTCTCCCTCTGTTCCCTCCAGTGCAGGCGATGATTGCGGAGTGGATGCGGGAGTAGGGGCAGGTGGTGGATCGCCTCCTGCACGTCCTGGAGTGGTTGCACCGGCTGGACTACATGCAGGCGGATCACTGGCGCAGGGTGCAGGCTCGCTAGCCCTATTGACTGGGGGTAGCCTCAGCCCTGCTGCTGCCCCATGTGGTGCTCCCCCCCTTCTGTTGACCCACGCACCTGCCCCTCCCAGTTGTTCCCTGTTCAGTTTTATTAAAGTCTGTTGTGTTCCTTCCCCGGGCGTGTGTGTCATGCTTTCCTGTGCCCTGTCCCCATCTCCGGGTGCCTCGTGTGTGTGTGTGTGTGTGTGTGCTGTGCTGTGCTGTGCTGTGCTGCTGCCTGGGTGGTGCGGCTGCTCTCGGCCCCCGGCCCCCCATGGGTCCTGGGCCCNTCATGCTTTCCTGTGCCCTGTCCCCATCTCCGGGCACCTCTGGAGGATGTGCTTGTGTCGGCTGCTGTGTGTGTGGTGCTTGGCTGTGTGGGGGGGTGGGGAGGGAGGAGACTCTGTGGCTCCGGGCTGTCTGGCCTCTGTGCCAGGGCTGGGAGGGGATGGCTACTTTGTAGCTGCTGTCATCCCTGCTCCCTCCTGCCCCACCTGCGTGGGTTTTGGTGGCTTAGGGGAGGGGTTGCATTGCGCGGCTTCGTTTGCCCTCAGTCGGCCATACTGTGCCATCGTTGTGCTGGTCGGGGCTTCCCTGCTGGTCACAGTCGCGGCTGTCCGTGTACCTGTCACAGGTGTTTGCTGGGTGCTTCCCGGGGTGGGTGTTTGGCCACTGAGTGTTTGCCGGCCCCTCCCCTTTCCATCCCACCGCGGCGCTGTCCTTGTAACCGGCTCCCTGCTCTGCCCCGCCGGGTGTTTGCTGGGTGTGCTCACCCACCCATCTCCACCCATTGATGCTGCTGCGGCATCCGTGTAAAAAAGGCCTTGGAGAAATGTTCCATACATACATCCTTGCATTTTTTTTTTTGAAAAAAAAAGAAGAAAAGGAAGAAAAACTTACAGACAATAAAATAGTTTAGGGAGAATGTTATCGATTGTCCAGTACATGAATTTAAAGAGATATAAATCCAAATTGCAGGCATATAATTGGGGTAATCTGATGTTTTATGCAAAAGGAAAACCAGCCCAGTTTCAGTATGCTCATCTGCCTAGATAAAATGACTTGGAGCTGATCGTCATCTTGTGTTGCTCACAGTTTAAAAGCACAGCTAGTCTTACTCAGGGACCCATCTTCACTGTGATTTCCCCACCGCCACCACTGGGGAAAACATAGTGAACATGAATCCCAGTTTATGATCTGCAAAGCCCTAGGTAACCGAGATTCCCCAATGGCCCAAAATGAATATCAGTTAATAAGTTAATTCCCCCGCTGGTCTAAATGCTTATTACAGATGGAGTTGAGACAAGCAAAATATATGCAAGCAACAAGGCCTCAAATGTTACTACTTTCTTTGCTAGTACAGCCTCCTTAGTGGTATCAGGTAAGAGCAATACCAGCTAGGATATATTAGCATGGGTTCCATGCTTTGCGCATTTGTGTAATTTGGGATCTCTCCATCATGCTGCTGCTACATAAAATTGGTCTTTAACTCTATGCTGTTACCAGTTGTGCATTTGTGGGGAAGAAATATTTCTGAATATTTTCCTGCAAAACTTGTTTCTCTCCACTAGATTAACTGAATTGCTGAGTTTACAGCTTAAATGCCAAAATCCAAGATTTCAGACCTACCAGAAATGTCATAATGAACAAAGGTTTTTCAAGATGTACAAAAGCTAGATAGTTTAGCTAATCAGGCTATTCTTTAAACCACACACACAATCAATTTATTTGGGTTCGACAAGAGCAGATTCAGAGTTACATAAATCTTTCAGAAAGTGTCCAGAGAACTATAAACACACATTTTTAAAAAAAAGTTATAAGAAAACACGCAGCAAGAGAGGAGTTTGTTGGCAAAAAGAATGAACAAATATATGCAAATTTGCAATCGACTCAGTTGCTTCTAACGTTAAAGATTTTACATTGACTGATTGCAAAGTGATTTTAACTAAACATGGTTGGAGGACCAAAAATCCACCCTGGAGCTAAAGCAACTGCATCTAAAATCAGAGGCAGGGAACTGCAGGCCCAGGGGCCAAATGCAGCCCATGGCTAGGGGTCTGTTATTTTTTGGTTTGGGCCTCTTTCTAGTTCCTGGTTCTGACCCCTGGTTCCTATCCCCAACCACTGAAAGACTGAACTCAAGGGAAGGGAGCAGAGATGAGGACATGTACACAAGGCTAGAGGGACCCATTGCACAGATCCATGATCTAGACCCTCTTGTTCCTTCCTCCATCCTGATAAAGTCCCTGAAGCTCCCTCACTCTCAATTTCCATGCAGCCCTTCGAACTTGTGCTAATTTTCAACCTGGTCCTTAAGAAGGAAAAGGTTCTCCATTCCTGATCTAAATACTCTGGTCCAGAGACTGCTGGCCAATTATAGGGATAGGACTCTGGACAACATTTCTGTTTTGGTCAATTTCGGTTTCAGTTCTCATGTATTTCGGTTCTTTTTTGGCTTTGGTACTATCGGATCTTTTGCATTGATTTCTGTACCAAATTTTTAACATTGCTGTTTTTCAATGGGGAACAAACCTCAATGATGATAATAAATAATAATAATAATAATAAACTTTATTGTGCTGGCCGTAGGCCATGACAAAACAAGACATACTCTACACAGTATATAAACCTTACATAAAACATACAATCAAATTTACAAACAGTTCATAAAATGAATGACCAATTTGGCGCCTCCAATAAGCCAGCGGTCACGGACAAAGTCTAATTTAAATCCACCCAGTCAGGGAACCTCCCTAACTTTATTAATCATTCATCGTTTCATCCTTTCAACTTTCAGAGCCCTAATCTTTTGCATACCGTATATATTGAGGGCCATTACCTCAGTAATTGGTTTATTTACACCCGCAAGGAGGTATATTAACTTTTGTTTTAATGATAACTTAGGGGGAATTGCAACCCTCTCCTCAAATCTTCCTCGTATATTGGCAAACATTGGGCAAACAAATAAATAATGGACTAAGTCCTCTATTTCCGTTACACAATATGGACACATTCTGTCTGCATAGGGAGTAGCAGAGTATCTTCCCTCAAGAACCGCCAATGGCATCATCTGTATTCTCATTAGAAAAAACGCTTGTTTATGTTGGAATGGTACGTCCCATTTAATATACTCTGCTCCCCCACATTCAGGCATCAAGTGCTGATACAAGGGCGACATCTTTGACTGTATTATCCTCACCCTAGTCATTTGTAGATCCAAATCAGTATACCTGGACTTCAGCATTTTTTTAACCTCTTTGAGGGAAAAGTCCCTCAGAAATGAAAAGGACAGACCAATCCTGAGAAGGCTGCTATTTATTTTGGCCCACCAATGAGAACCAGAGAGATTTCCCTCCAATTTCTTATGGAGGCAGGTATTTACCAGATCCCCCTCGTGTCCAATACCAATTTTGAACAGCCCAAGCATCATATTTGACAATAAGTCTACACTCAAGGAATGAGCCCCCAACTCTCAGGTCAGATGGAGTGGAGTTTGAGACCTGCATCATCCTTTTCAAAAATATATTGAGTATGGGGTCAAGTATTTCCAAAACCCCAGGTGAGACCCCCCCAGAGCAAGACCCCATACCTTAATTTTGCTACAATCTTAGCATAAAAAACCTTCAAAGCGGGTGCAAATTGCTGTCCCCCCTTCATGGAAAAAAATTCACAAATTGCGCCCATAGAGCCTAATACACTTGTTTTCAATGATTGTATATGGGGGAGCCACGATCCGTTATAGGAAAATACCACTCCCAAATAGGTAAAACACTTTACCTGTTCAATTGGGGTTGAGTCCATCAACCAATACTCCTGAGGCAGAGCTAAAGACCAGAACCTTTGTTTTTTAAAAGTTTATTACTAGTTCTTGGGCTCTGCACTCTTTAACAAAATCCCCCATCAGGTGTCTCAGGCCCAAACCTGAGGTTGAAAGTAGCACTGTGTCGTCCGCATACATTATAAGCGAAACCCTCCTTGCACCAACTTTTGGAGCCATATAATCTCCCGTATCTTGCAGATTCAAAATCAGATCATTAACATAAATGTTAAATAGCAAAGGGGCCAACAAGCACCCCTGCCTAACCCCTCTTGTCGTCTCAATTCTGTCAGACAGGTGTCCTAATCTATCCAGTCTGACTTTTAACCCGGTGTCTGAGTACAGAGATCTTATTAGACGCAGTAACCTCTGATCGATTTTTAATCTAGCAAGTTTCCTCCATAATTTCTCCCGATTTACCAAATCGAAGACGGAAGAGAAATCTACAAATGTGGAGTATAAATTCAACCCCTTAGTTTTATACTTCTCAATAAGGTGACTCAGGAGGAAGCAATGATATATCGTACTTTTTTCCGGTAGAAAACCTATCTGTTCTGCAGCTATGATATGGTGCTGCAAGACCCATGTTTGCAATTTCTTTAGCAATATTATAGCATATAATTTAGAAACAATAGGTAGTAAACTAATGGGTCTGTAGTTTTTTTATTCTGATCTATTTCCCCTCTTATAAACAGGGATTACCACAGCAGTTTTCCAAAGTTCAGGAATCAAACCCGATTTACTAACCAGCGTAAATAAATTTGCCAAGGCTTTAAGCCACCATTCCGGCATTACTTTAAATAGGTCTGGTGGGATAAAATTCTCCCCTGGCGCTTTCCCCTTTTTTTTTTAGTAACTCTATGGCTTCCAAAACCTCCACCTCACTAATTGGGTCCCATTCAGGTAGGGCCACTACATCATTTCCCTCGATCATATCAAGAGGGCGACTTGCGTTAAAGATGTCTCTATAATGACTTTCCCATTCTCCACTACTAATTCTTGGGTTATCCAAATATTTTGGGCCTGCCAGGGATCCATTCACCAGCCTCCACAATAAAATTTCCCATCTTGTCCCTGCGATGCTGCAAGGAGTTTGTTCCAGCTTCTAAGCTGGAAGTCCTGTTTTTTCTTTCTTAACAATTCTCTATATTGCTGATATTTTGCCCTATAGAGAATTAGAAATTTCCTTTCACGTTTAGCTTTAAGAGTACGTGCGTATTTTCTTAATTCAGCTCGCCGTTCCCTACACTCTATATCCCACCTCAATGTTAAAAATCCGGTACAAAAATCTATGCAAAGGATCCGATAGTACCGAAACCGAAAAAGAACCGAAATTTTGGATTAATCTGAAATGGCCATTTTCTGGTACTTTCGGTTTAATCTGAAATCGAAATTCCCATCCCTACCAATTAGCAACAAATCATGCTCCAACTCCATGGATTTACCCAAGGAAGTTAAAAAGACTTTTCCTCTTAAAACTTGAGGGAAACGGAAAGATTGGCTAGGGTATTCTACTATTCTTATCTACCTTGACTCAGCATGGATTCCCTGGGCATCACAGAGTCAAGTTTGTTCTAGCATTCATGCAAAAAAGATGCCGCAGGAGACACCTTTTAAAAGTTGTGCTGCAATCCCCATTGCTATAAAGTCCAAAGAGATCAAGCACTTCTCAAGTGAACATTTTGCCTATTCTAGTAGGTCCATGAAAGACATCATGAAAAGATCTTCGTCTAAACTAAAAGGTTATGGCACAGAAAGTTACTGACCAGGTTTTTGGTCTCTTTTCTGACCACGTGCACTGGCAAGAGATTGACAGGTCATCTAGAATTTAAAGCAGGAAGTATAGAACAGTCCATCTACTATTCCCCCATCCCAAGTAGTTATATCCCAGACCCGGTTTTATATGTATGTTTTTAAATATTGATATGGTATTTTTAATGTGTTTTGATTGTTTTGAATTATATTTTATGATTGTAAGCCGCCCCGAGCTGTGCTCAGGAGGGTGCAGGGTATAAATTTAATAAATAAATAAATAAAATAAATAAATAAATACTAGATAGCGCCAGCAATGTACCTGGCGCTTTACAAAAAAACAAGATAGATATGGTCCCTGCCCGAGAGCTTACAATCTAAAGGCAGGGGGAAGGGAGACAGGGAAGGGGGAACAGAGGGAGACACAAGGGATGCGACATTTTGTAGTTATTTGCAAACACAAACAGACAGAAATAGTCAATGGATTAGTAGTTTGGTCATAAAGATTAAAAACAAATATTATTTTTATCTACTGTTTGGTACAAAAATGGCCATCATCCAATTTCCCTATGGTCAAAACTCAGATCCTCGGACTATAAGCAATACCGTTCTTATGGTTGGACGCAACCTCCCAAACAAACACCTGTATAACAAGGTAGAGTTCTGTCTTTTATCTTCAAATCATCCTATATTGAAAGAACAACAACATTAATTTCACAACCAATTATTTACTGCCAAAAACCTGTGCCGCAGGCCACCACATTTCAGGGGGTTAATGTTTATCTGCTAATGTGCAATCTAAACTGTCCCCAAAGATTGACTTTGCCTGTTTATGGTCTAAACTCATAAATTACAAAGAAGTCTCACTGATGAGTAGAGATAATTTGCCACAATGGCTTTATACACCTCTCTCTATCAAACCAAAAGCAATACTGGTTGGTTATCTAGACCAGAGTTCAGCAGAACCACTCTTGATAGGACACTGGGTTACCCAAGTGTAAGGAAAGGTAGCTCCACACCCGAGGTCACATGAAAAATTAGAGAACTAGAGTCATTTACCTCCTCTAAACACGGGACTCTAAGAAGCCACACCCACAAAATAGTGCCTCCATAGTGAACATTTTCATTCAAGAAACATTCTTGGTTTTGCTTCTGAACTTTTCTGTTTCAAACCATCACCAGTAGTATGTAGTTCAAGAGAGATTAAAAAACAATTTTTTATTATTAAAAATCTAATGCTAGGAATATCAAATAACTGGTTGTCATAACATGCATATAACCATCCTTCACAAAGTCTTAAAATAAAGGAAACTGAGCAGTAAGGATACTTCCACTAGATTGTATGCAATCTCATTCTCTGGTCTAGATAATGTGCATGGATTGGGTGAACTTGCCTTCTGCTGGAATGCATTCCCTTGAGCTACTGACTCAGAACTATGGACTGTCAGAAGGTCCTGCCAGCTAACCAATTAATTGGGGACAAATTTGAATCGTTTTTAGACGGATCGATTAATCAGCTCGATTAACCGATTAATGGTTGCAGCCCAATTGGTAACCCTATCTGATCAGCTACTGCTCCTTTAAAAGGCTGCCCAGCTCCAATAGAAAGCTGGGAAGAGCAACATGTCACTTCCTGTTGATTTGCCGCGTTCCCAGACTACATTCCTGCCTTCTGTTTCTCCCTCAGTCCAACCCCTTTTCCCATCCTGCGTTCCAGTCTCCATTTCAATCTCACGTTACACCCACCTTGCTTTGTTTGGACTGATTTCCTGGAATTCTACCCTTTTGGCCAGCTTCTTGACTGCATGTTTGGATGGCTGTTGCTGGTGTACTTGCACCTTCCTCGCATTCTGTCCCCACTGCCACTCTGGTTGGACTTAATACTACGAGCACTTATGGGCATCAGGGCCCTACTACAAACTTTCTCTGTAAGTATCTTCCTTGAGCTAAATTACTACCGAAGTGTTACAAATACCTCACTGGAAACCATTTGTGGCATGTGAAGAAACTCTCTAAAACCTTCATCCAGGGAAATATTTATACTTCAAAAGACTTGTGTGCCATTTTTGAAAATGACAATATAAATTAATTTCTCCCTAGGCGAGTCTTGTTCCCGTAGCTAAAGATAGCGGTCATTTCAAGAGGGCAGGGCTGGCCATGTTGAGGTACCTAGAAATAGCAGAGCATTAGTCAATTTAAGATACCACCAGACAGAAGGCTTGAGAGAGCTGAAGAATGTTCTTAGCTAGAAAAGCACATGAGATACAACAATTGATGCATTTTTCAGTTCAATAGATCTTCCTTCCTTCCTAGTGTCTAAAATAGCAATTACCAATTCTTTCAGACCAACAGGCCACCATAATCTATCAAAATTTCTCACAAGTTATCATGTGTGGCTAGGAATAAATATATACCATTCCAAACAAAGGCACAAATTATAAAATGCACCAAAAGGGCAAATGCTTCAAAAGGAGTTTAAAGAAAATACATGTATGTACCAGCAAGAGTAAGACAATATAAACAAACAGGGCACAAACCAAAGAACCATACAGAAATCAGAAGCTAATGACAGCAAAATCTCAAAATTTCCAAATGGATTCAAAGCAAACTGGGACCCAAATACCAATAGAGAAAATCCAGTGAAGCAAAAAGGTCAAGGAAGTCCCGACGAACGTTTCGCTGCCCACTAGCGTTGTCCCAATAAGTTGTCTTCAGAGACGGCCCATTACAAAGTATCAATGAAAGCTGTAACTTGATCCAAGGAGCAGCGGGGGCGATTCCTTCCTGCTCCAAATCCAAGGAGTCAAAGTATCAGCAAAAGCTGTAACTTGATCCAAAGAGCGACGGGGGCAATTCCTCCCTGCTCCCTTAATTTGTGCCTCCGTTTGGAATGGTATATATTTATTCCTAGTTGTTACTTTTACTGTTCCTTAATACCTTGTTGCTTGTCTATGTGGGTGTGGTGGCAGGTTGCCCAGTTGGTGCAGCGGGGTGGGGCATGAACAGGGATGACTAATGCATATGTACTAGCTGTGGATCTGCAGCAAGTGCATTAGGATGATCCCTCAGGTGATTCTTCAGCCATCGCAAACAGAAGTTCATCTCGATGCATCTGTAATCAGTTCTTCATACTGGCTACTTATAGTGACCTTCACAGAAATCCAGTGGATCATGGATCACAGTTTGTGAGCTATTGGGCTAGAAACAATGGGTGTAAAACCGATGGACAATAGTGCCGCCTCTGCTCTACCTCACCTAGGGGTGGCCCATTCATCTAAAGGTGGGCTGCCAGACGTGCAGGCGGAGCGGGTTGCTCCAGCCCCGTTTGTGGTGCTCCAGAGCACCGCCAGCGGAGCGTGCTGCCCAAACCTGGGGCACCGTGAGGCAGAGCTGCAGTCTGTCTGCTCAATGAATGGCCACTGCAGCTGCGCTCTTAGCTGGCGGTTGCCACAGGCAACACCACAGAGCTGCAGGCGGCAGTCTAGTGCATTGGGTCCAGCCTAGAGCATCTTGTCCGGCGGCTTCGGCCGTATCTCTCAGACTCCGACCTCGCCACTGTCATCCATGCCTTCACCACCTCGTGGCTGGATTATTGCAACGCGCTCTGCGTGGGGCTGCCCGAGAAGCTCGTCCGGAGGCTGCAGCTGGTGCGGGTCGCAGGGAGCACATGAGACCAGTGCTCCGGGCTCTGCACTAGCTGTCTATAAAGCACCGGGCCAGGTTCAAGGTGCTGGTTTTAACCTTTAAAGCCCTTCACGGCCTGGGCCCTGCTTATCCGCGGGACCGCCTCACTCCCCATGTGCCCGTGCGACCCTTGAGATCATCTGTGGGAGCCTTTTTGGAGGTCCCCCGGGCGAGGCGGGTGGCCACCGATGTTAGATCTTTTTCGGTGGTCGCCCCTGTGCTGTAGAATTCGCTCCCGGAGGAGGCTTGGCTGGCTCCCACTCTCCTGCTGTTTCGGCGTATATGTAAGACCTGGCTGTTCCGTCAGGCTTCTGGCGAGGGGTAGGGGAGGGATGGGGATGGGGACTTTACGCCAGATACTGTATTTTAAATTATTTTAATGAATGTTGTTCACTGCCCCGGGCTGCCCTGTGGGCAGGAGGAGTGGGATATAAATTTTAAATAAAAAAATCAACAACAAAAAAAAATCGGGCAAACTGCCTGCAACTCTAGGGCATGGAGGAGGGGCGCCGTGCAGACAGACCACGGGCCGCAGCAGCTGCCAGTTCTGTGTAAACCTGACCTAGGCAGGGCTAAATGCAGACAGACACCCCCAGAGCTCTTCCAGGGGCGATCAGCCCAGTGTCTGTATAAAAAAAACCTTCAATGCGACATTTTAAAATTTATTTATTTATTTATTTAAAAAACTTATACCCCGCACCCTCCCGCCAACAGTGGCTCAGGACAGCTTACAACATTCAATAAAAACCACAAACAACAAAATATTATACATATTTAACAACAAAAAACAAAAGTAGTCCAAGAAAAAACTCCAACCATCCCCTCCCAACCAAACCACCCCCTCAACCCCCGCTCCCTCTCCAAACACCTACCGAAAGAGCCAGATCTGACATCTCTTGCAAAAGGAGGAAAGATCCAGGGACAGACGGACATCCTCCAGGATATAGTTCCAAAGCTCCGGTGTGGCCACCAAGAACGCGCTCACCAGGGTGTAGGGGTAGGTAACCTCTCCCCTCCACACCCCACCGACCATTTTTCCAAAGTTGCAAAAGCCTCTATGCAGCAGCCATACTAGGAGCTTCCCTTTCCCCTTCGGCCAGGCATGACACCCCACCACAACCTCCTTTCCCAACACAGACTGAGCAATCGGAGGTACATGCACCTGTAATCCCATCCCCTCAGGGTTGCCACCTTTGGGGGCTTCACTCAGAGTCTCCAGACACAAAGAGAAACCCTGATTTCTCCAAGTCAACCAGGGGCTACACCAGTAACTCAGAGAAAACAGGGTTTCCAGGGACGGTTATGTCAGAAAGGGCGTGGACCACAGTGACTACCCCACCCCGTTTCTGACATGGCCGCACCCCCACAGAACGTCACATCATCATAACGCTCTCTGCTCACAATGGAGAGATGTAAAGAGTGGTGTGCCCCAGGGATCTGTATTGGGACCGGTGCTGTCTAATGTATGAACATAACAGCCATACTGCATCAGACCAATGGTCTATCTAGCCCAGCATCCTGTCTCAGACAGTGGCCAATCACGGTGGCTTGGGAGAAGCACCCAACAGGTCACAATGGGGGATCCATTCCCTGTTGTTTTCCCCCAGCTCCCGTCATGTTCCCTGATCCTGTCTGGCTAATAGCTTCTAATGGACCTATCTTCCAGAAAC
>QEPC01006267.1:2222018-2261064 GCA_003113815.1 Sphenodon punctatus
CATCTCAAAAAAGACATAGCTGAACTAGAAAAGGTACAGAGAAGGGCAACAAAAATGATCAAGGGCATGGAAGGGCTCCTGTATGAGGAGAGGCTTGGTAGGTTGGGGCTCTTCAGTTTGGAGAAGAGACGACTGAGAGGAGATATGATAGAGGTCTATAAAATCATGAGTGGTGTGGAACTAATAAACAGGGAACAGTGATTTACCCTCTCAGCTAGTACTAGAACTAGGGGACACTCCATGAAACTCATGGGTGGTAAGTTTAAAACAAATAAAAGAAAATAATTTTTCACTCAGCGTATAATTGGGTTGTGGAATCTACTGCCAGAGGCTGTGGTAAGGGCCAGTACTATAGCTGAGTTTAAAAGAGTTTGGAAAAGTTTCTGGAATGGATCCCCCATTGTGACCTGTTGGGTGCTTCTCCCAAGCCACCATGATTAGCCTTGATTGTTCACTGTCGGAGACAGGATGCTGGGCTAGATGGACCATTGGTCTGACCTAGTATGGCACTTCTTATGTTCTTATGCTCTGCCCCCACACCCTTTCTGACATGGCCCCCTCCTCTTCCAATAATTCATTTCCAATTTTTCCTTTCTAGATTTGGGGGAACAAACCTTTTCCTGAAACCTTCTGGGTGTTTTCCCCTTTTCTTGGACCCTCAATCTCTAGCAGTATTACATTCTCCTGCTCTAGCTAGACTATAGTCACCACCCATTGAATGCAGCCCTGCTCCCCCACCCTCACTTCAGTGTGTACAGAGCAGCTGGATCCGCAGCTGGATGCGCAGGCTGAATCCATACATGGAAAGGGGGCTGGTAATCAAAGGCTATGGGCCATGTTTGGCCACAAGTCAAAGGTTCCCCGTCCCTGGAGAAAAATATCTCAACAACAGTCATGAATACAGATATAAAATTCTCTCTTCTCTTCTACAAGGGCAAGCTGCCTCTTGATAAATCTTGTGCATAATTGCTACCAACAATTACACAACAAACTCCCTGCCAGCAATAATGCATTACAGACCTTCGCAGCAAGCTGCTGGCAAATCTTCCCAACTATTGTCATTTAAACGTTCATGGCCTTAACTTACAATTGCAGTTTTCAGAGACTGAACCATAGATACAACCTTGCTGAAGTTACACATAAAATTTAATCCTCTATTTTGGTTGGTCTTTATAAGCAACACAGACAAGACATAAAAAGTTAAATAAATAAATAAATAAATAAATAATAATAATAATAATAATAATAATAGGATATGATTGTTTAAAAATAATGGCTAACAGTATCACTGCCAAATTTAGTTGTGGGGGTAACTTACCAATACACTTTTTCCAACCAGGTGCTGTAAATGTTTAGGTAACAGATGGGGAACCTTTTCTCTCTAAGGGACTACCTGGAAAATTAGAATTAACATCACGGCTACGCAGAAGTTGGGGGTGGAGGTGATTAAAGGCTACACTCAAGAGAGTCCAGATGAGAATGTGCCTCATTGATCTGTCCCCTATCCTTGTGGGAACACCCTCATTTCTGCTCGCTTATTCTGGGCTTCCAGTGCTTTGGGGTTGGAACTGGATCCGGGGTCCAGATCCAGGAACTGCAAAAGGGCCACGTAAAAACTAGCCACAGGCCACCTTTGGCCCCCTGCCTGAGGCTCCACATTCTTGGTTTAGGTACAAAACAACTGTTTTGAGTTGAACGTGTCTCTATTACAGAAGTGGACAAACTGTGGCTCTTCTTTGTCCGCATTGTTCAAGACCACTGGACCCTGGTTCAAGTCTCACCTGAGCCAGAAACCCACTGGGTGACCTTGGGCCAGTCCCATTATTCTCTCAACTCAACCTACCTCACAGGGCTGTTGTGAGGATTTAAAAGTTGTTAATTAGTTCTTTGTGAAGCACTCCGAGTGCCATGGCAGGGGGGCGCTATATAAAAATAAATTCTTCATCATCATCAAGATCTTCATTATTATGGTAAATGGAGACTCTCCGTTTTAGGAAACATTACCCACCCATGCTTTATTATGGAACTAATCCTTATTAAGTATTTATAGAGCAACAGTGCATAGAGGTCAAAACCAAGATTGCTGCGATAGGTGCAGGACTAAAGTATGCAGAGTAGCGACAGAGCTCCTGCCATGAACCACAATATACAAGGGCAAGTGACACACACCAATGGCATGAGGTATGGAACGAGTAGATGGGGAACGGCTATTTACCCTCTCAAACAGTACTAGAACTAGGGGACACACCACAAAACTAGCTGCCGACAGATTTAAAACAAATAAAAGGAAGTACTTTTTCACTCAACGCATAATTAACCTATGGAATTTGTTGCCAGAGGACGTCGTCAAGACCAGTAGAATAGCTGGGTTTAAAAGAGGACGGGATAAGTTCTTAGAGAGTAGGTCCATTAATGGCTATTAACCAAGTAGCTTACGGGATGAATTTCTTACTGTCGGGAGCTGGGAGTGAACAACAGGGAATGGATTGCACATTGTGACTGTTGGTTCTTCTCCAACAGTGGCCAATCTTAATTGCATGGGAGGACAGGATCCTAGGCTTGATGGACCATTGGTCTGATTTGGTATGGCACTACTTTGTTCTTAAAGGGAATGGATAGAGTACCCAACCAGCAAAGGAAACTTAAGGAAGCTGGCATATCTGAAGGACACAGACAATCCATCCTTGCACTCCATATCTGGCCCTCCATCATTAACATCTCACCCAAATTATGAGACCTATGGGAGTCTTAAGGAGAAGAGTAGCACTGTGGATCAGCTTGAGCCAGTGCTAAGATGTTGGAACAGAGGTGGGAAAACCTTTCCTTCCTAGCAACCGTTTTGAAAATTAGAACTACATCCAAGAGCTGCAGAGAAGTCGAGGGCAGGAGCGTGCTCAGAAAGAGGAGGGTCCAGATTTTAGATCTGCCCCTCTCCTTGTGTGCATGCCCTCATCTCTGCTCCCTTACCCTAAGATCAATCTTTCAGTGTTTGGGAATAGGGAATGGACCAAGGGGCCTGATCCAGGAACTGGAAAGGGACCAAATCAAAACTACCCAGAAGCCACATTTGGCCCCCGGTCTTGACGTTCCCCATCCCTGTCATAGAGGAAGAATCACACGAGTGGACAAGGATGGCAGACAGTGGAGGCGAGTAAGGAGTATCAAGACTGTGAAGAACCTTCAGGACAAGAGTAAGGTGGTAAAAACATAAAGGGACAGATAAGTTGTTTAAACAAAGGGCAATGTGGTCAGAGAAACAGGCAAGGAATACTGTTTCAGCAGCCGCATTCTGCCTGGAGCGCCGTGGAACGAAACTAGCATGTATCAAGACGGCAGCAGAGGAGCATGTTATTATTGTAATCAAGATGAGAGATCACAAGCCCTGGGTGAGAATTTTGGCCACCTACACAGACAGGAAAAAGATGGACATCGGAAATGTTATGAGGAAAAAGAAAGGACAAAATTTTGCCACAGCCTAAGTCCATTTTTAGATGTGACATAATTCTAGCAGAGTCAAAATCTGCTTTTAGAAACCTTGCGCAGGTGGCATTTAGACGCACCTCCCCGCACTGGAAGTCGCTGGCTGACATTGGAAACAGCAGTGCCAGGCAGCTCCCGCATTCTTTTGAAAATAAGATTTGTAAAACCTCGGTATCAGGATTTTACAAATCCGGTTTTACAAAGAATGCGCGTGCCTCCCAGCACAGCTGTTTCCAATGGCAGCCAGGCAACATCCGGTGGAGGGAGGCGTGTCTAAACACCACCCGCACAAGGTTTCTAAAAGTGGATTTTTGTGTCTGCTAGAATGATGTCACATCTAAAATGCCCTAAATGTGTGGGGTAAGTGAAAGTAGTTGATTGCCTTGCTGGAAGACATTACCACTTCACCCCTTGTCCAGTGCTGCCCCCTAATTCTTGGAACTCCCTCCCTGAACACCTATTCTACGCTCCATCCCTCGCAACCTTCACATCCCTCCTAGCCTACCTCTTCCATCATGCCTTCCCAAACTCCTCACTACAATGTATTGAAGCAGACTGTTGAATCTGCTTATGGGAATCTGTAGCATAGATCCTCCCGCAGCTACCTGTGTTGAATCTGCTGTTTGTTAGTCATGTTTTTCCTGGAATGCTGATGCAATAGATTACTTGGTGTGCCTGTTAAGTTGGAGTCAGTCACCTATAACCACCAAGACATTACACTCACCTCATAGGTTGCTCATTTATGCTTCTTATACTGTCTCATCCTTCAGGATCCCGCTCCTCCCTTGTAACTAAGCTAAGCATGTACACCTGCAACTTCATGAATGTATCCGTGTCCCATCGTATGTGCTCCCTCTCCTTGTCTCCCTCCCCTTGTCTCCCTCCCCATTGTCCATTCTAGATCACAAACCTCTTGAGACAGGGACCTCTCTATAAGCACGACTGTTTAGTGCCAGACATATTACTTAGGGCTGAAAGTCAATCTCAGGTTTTTCTCAATTCTTGTAGAAAATCAAGCTTCTCAACAAGAATCGAGGAGAAAAATAAAACCAAGAATGAAGAAAGCACCAATTTTGACAATGTCTCATCAGGTTTTTTTTCTCAACTTAAAAAACGACAACAAAACCCTCCAAAATCTGCATGTGCAAAATGACCACTGTGGCCACTCTGCACATGTGCAACCCTTTTCCAAAATGGTGCCGGCAGCATCACTTCCATTTTGGAAAAAGGCTGCTGTTCTGCACATGCCCAGTGGCCGTTTTGCACATGTGCAGAACAGCTGCCCCTTTTGGAAAAGCCTGTGCAGGTGCAGAAGAGTCCGGTGTCCATTTTGCGCATGCACAGAAGGGTTTTTTGGGGGCGGGGGAAGGGGGAGAGGGATATATTTGTTTATTTAAATCTCTTTGCTATCCTTCCCGGAGGCAAAGGGCAGCTCACAAATCATCAAAATATTAAAACTAGTATCAAAAAACCCTAACCTCCCCAATCCTCCCACAAAACCTCCAATACCACCTTCCCCTTTCCCCACAGCCCCCCTCACACCTCTACCCCACATTTTTTTAATTGTAATATTTTATATTTGATGTTTTTTATGTATGTTGTACACAACCCCAGGCTGCCATTGGGCAGGAGGGGGCGGTATAGAAATACTAAATAAATAAATCAATAAATAAAACCACCCCAATCCCCACCTGCCAAAATGCCCTTTCAAACAAAAAAGTCTTACACTGCCTCTGCAAGACTCTCAGGCTTGAGCTCAAAGGGAACCTCCGGGGGAAGGGAGTTCCATAGCATTGGGGCAACAACTGAGAACACCTCCCTGTGAGTTCTTGCGATATGAACAAGACTAAGGCCGTTTTTAGATGTGCAGCGGGGATCAGGTGCGGGAGCGGCGAAACGGCCGCGGCACTGTTTTACACGAACCAGAAGCAGAAGTTGTGCGCGTGATCGGCAGCCGCACATTCTTTGCCGACCGCAATCGAACTGGCCTGATTTCTCTGGGGGGACATATGCGGCCGGAAAAGAATGAGCGGCCGCCAATCACACGCACAGCTTCCGCTGCCGGTTCGTGTAAAACAGCGCCGCAGCTGTTTCGCCGCTCCCGCACCTGATCCCAGTGCACGTCTAAAAACGGCCTAAGGGGCCGCAATGGGGCATGGAAGGACAGGGGATATCTCAGATATGTGGAGCCCAGTCTGTTTAGGGCTTTAAAATGTCAAAACTAGCACCTTGAATTAAGAACATAAGAAGTGCCATACTGGGTCAGACCAATGGTCCATCTAGCCCAGCATCCTGTCTCCGACAGTGGCCAATCACAGTGGCTTGGGAGAAGCACCCAACAGATCACAATGGGGGATCCATTCCCTGTTGTTTTCCCCCAGCTCCAGTCATGTTCCCTGATTCTGTCTGGCAAAATAGCTGCTAATGGACCTATCTTCCAGAAACTTGTCCAAACCTCTTTTAAACTCAGCTATAGTACTGGCCCTTACCTCAGCCTCTGGCAGTAGATTCCACAACCCAATTATATGCTGAGTGAAAAAATATTTTCTTTTATTTGTTTTAAACTGCAGCTTCCCAACGGGATCTTGCTAATGTTGCTCAATTCTTGCAAAAATAAAACTGATTCTAGTTTCAGCCCTAATATTACTGGCACTAATATTACTGGCATTATTATCACTAAATAATGAACAAACACCCACCAGGCATATCATACACTAAATGAGTGGGGCAGGGTACAAGGTGAACCAGAGGAAAGATGAAGAATTTAGTTCTGGCGAAGACAATTCGGAGGCATCCCAAAGGAGGTCAAAAGTTTATAAAGCCAAGATGTAGGACTGAACAACGCATAGAGAGAGGATGATTTGGAAGTCAGAAGAGCAGTTTAGTACTTCATAAAGTTCTTGGCATCTGCAGTTGGAATCCCTATTTTCCAGGGGCCTGTGTTAAGGATACCGGTTCTCTCTCTTCATCGAGAACAATAATCCTGTTTCTCACCTTGTGCTGCACTTTATCAAGGCAGTCCACCAGCCTTTACAAGTATACCTTTCGTCAGTTCAAATCAAAAACTGCTTTTGAAATGTGGTATTGCCAACATACAGCCTCAGTTGCAGGTGCTTCTAACTAAAATGTGACTATACCAAAAAAACAAAACAAAAAGTTAAAAATCAGAGCACATTTAATATGCGACTTTTAATTTCATGCTCTGTTTGTCACATTGTACAAAGTATACAATAGTTCTATCACCAGCTCAAAAGAAAAAAAATTAAACTAGCTTGTGCAATATTTGACAGCGTTTAGCAATATACTGGCATGCTACTCCCACTCTATCCCTTAGAAAGTCCTAAACAATTACTTCCGAGGATCGCATCAGCTTTACAGGTGCCATTTGCAAATTGTGCCAATTTCCAAGGTCAATGTATTTGCTGAGATTTCCACATCTTCATTTACTGTGTGTTGTTCTTTCAACAAGACTATCGTACTTTGAGATGACATAGACCTGAAGTGAACGGCAGCAAGAGCGAACAATAAAATGCTTTACATACTGCAAATTTGGGTTATTGAAGAGGTTCTAAAAAAGCAAGCATTTGAAAACACTGATGCACATTTTGTGTGTCTGGGAGTGTGCTTAAATTGCAAATCTAGAGCAGAACGTGGAACCCATTCTAACAAGAAAACAGATCCACTTCAAAGAGTACAGGCCTGTCTATTCTGCAAGTGTGCTGGTAAGGATTTGTCCTGTAGACTGGAGAGACAAGGAGCTGTGCTTAAAGATTGCTACCTCTCCAGATTTCATCCAGAGACTTTGGTTTTCTATTTAATTTATTCATTCAATTTTTTTATCCTGCCCTTCCCCTCGAAGGCTCAGAGAAACCAACATACATTACTCATTTTAAACCAAGCTGTGACTTAGAATCTTCAGGCTCCAGGGGAAGCCCACTTCCCTGGGTTGATTCAGCCCAGGATTCTGTCCAAGTACCAGATGTATCAGAGAAAAAGGTACAAAGAAACAGGACCTATATGGAGTGATCCATTCTCTGTTGTTCATTTCCAGCTTCCCAAGGTTACATTCCCCCAAGCAGCTTGACTAATAGCCATGGATGTTTCTATCTTACATGAACGTATCCAATTCTTTATTGAACCCTGCTATACTATTGGCCTCTGCAACATCTCATGGCAATGGGTTCCACAAGTAAACTGTATGGGGATAAAATGCTGCCTGAGGATTTCATCAGATGCTTCTCAAGATGTTAGGTTGTTTTAAGTCCAGGTTACGCAGTCACATCCGATAACAAAGGCAAAGGAAACTCATTTGTGCTACAAACCAAATTACCGGGGGGAGGCAGATCTTAAAGTGCGAAAACATCTGGATGCAAAAGTCACACCGAGCCTTAGCTTGGACTAGTGAAATATATCCGAAAGACCGCCTCCTTCCCTATACTCTATTACAACTCCTCAGCCAGGAGCTCTCTCTTGCACATACCATCAGTATGTCATTCCACATAGCTGTGGCTTGCACTGCCAACAGGTAGCAAGGGGAAATACTTTTAAAAGAAAAGGGCTGGGGGGGGGGGGGGGGNAGGGGGGGGGGGGGGGGGGGGGGGGGGGGGGAGAATCAGTTTCATGGGCCATTGTCACAATTTAAGTGGCTTTCTTCCTCCTCGAAATATTTACACACAAGTAGTGTATTTTTACAGCCCTAGTCTTAATATAAAATTCAGTACATTAGTACTGAGCCCAGAAATTTAGGCACAAGCCCAGCCTAAGTCTGACTGCACTAGGTCTGACCAGAGCCTGGGCTGTTAGGTCATGATGCTCCATAAGGGGCAATGTTATGTCAGAAGAGGGGTGGGGCTAAGGAGTGCTCCACCCCCTTTTCCAATCTGGTCATGCAGCCCATGGAGCACCATGACATCACAGGATTCCACGGGGTGGGGCGGGCTTCTGTACCTGGGAAAGCCAGCAGGCTTGGACAGAGAGAGTACCCAGCCCAACTCAGGCCTGATGGGACTAGCTGGGCTTGGGTCAAGTCACAGGCCTTTAATACACCATTAGCCTCCCATATGCAGAAACCTCAGGGGACATGCTTTTTGCCCAGACTAGAGAGGTGTCTGGATATGCAATGGTCATAAGGCATGTCAGGAATAAACACAAAAGCATGTCCAGAGCACAGAAAGATCCAGATGTGGGAGGTTATATTGCATACCAAACAAAAACACAAAGTCTTGCAGTAGTTACATACCAGGACTTTATCAGCAAAAGGCTGTCATAACTGTAGCCAGTTGGATGGAAGGATATGCCAGGCGTCAAAGTATATTGCACAGGATGACAGTGATTGGGATGAAGACCGTATTCATGCTACAAGCAGAATAAATAAATAAAAGTTCTGTAGTTTTTGCAAACATACTGTCATTCTAGTTTCTGCAAACGTACTGTCAGTCAACAAGATATAGCCTGACCATAAGAATCATGACTGACAAGATATTCCTGTCAAGATAATGCTGGCTGAGTTTATCAGCAAACTATAAAGAACTGGAGTGGCAGAAAGAAGGGTGAAGCCAGGGTGTTGTTATTTTAACGTTGTCAAGAAACTCAAATCATCATTCTTGGTGTCACCAAAAAATCACTGAAACGAGTTATTGAAACAGATGGATTGAAAGCGAGATAGAATAATGGGGCACGATCTGCAAACCACTTATGCGGTTCACATCCATGGTCACTGAAAGATGGTACAGAATCAAATGTGAGGCAACTGAAGACATCCATCTCCATAGTTTTCAGGCAGAATTCTAGAAATGCTTTACTCAGAAGTAGGAGCCTGCTAATCTTAGCAACACTAGCGCGGATATTGATTAGCATGTCCTTATTTCAGCTAGGTATTAAAAGCAAGTAAGCATGCGAGTCGTCCCATTGATTTCAAAAGGAACTAGTTGGGCGTCTATAATTAGGTGCGTACTAGATCATTTTGCCAAACTGAGGTCACATACAATTAGCAGACTTTGCAAAAACGTCAACCAATTCAGAGCAGAGTGTAACATTCACAGACGACTATTAATGGAACACTTGAGGTGATGCCACGTAGTTAGACAACAAGTGGGAATTGTAGCAGGACAATTGAACATGCAAAGTTTTAAAGGACATTACATCTCAAATTAGATTTTCTACTTTAGGATTTTGACAGAAGAGCTATAGGAAATTAATCAACTCCTCAGCCCTTGCTTTGTTGATCACCCGAGGGTCTTTGACATAAGCAAATATAGATGGCAATACTTGACATGTAATTCTTTGCTCACTTAATTGGATTGCTCCAGACTCATTTTGGCAATCAATGGTCAACAAGAACAGCAGGCAGAGGAAAGCAGGCAGCCTTGAAAAAAGCTGCTTAGATGTGTCTGGCTTTTTCCTCCCGGATCTCATTAATATGTATCCTAAGACAGAAATGAACTGAATTTGTATGGTGCAAATGATTAAATGCAGATTAATAGCACACAACTATTTAAGGTTTACAGAAATGTATTGGCATTAGAGAGAACACTGCAACATAGAACATCAAAATATGACCGAATAAAAGCAAAAGAAAAGATGCAAAAAAAATTATTCATGTTTTTGCCTCATTAAATGCCATTATTAAGATTGCTTAATATATAATGGATTATTCTCATTAAAATTGCAGCCCTCCATTTGGGAAGGAGCACACTTATTATAATAGCAAGATCAGGCCAGCTTTTCAAGATACAAACCCACTTTCCCCCCTCCTCAGAGCGGACCTCATAGCAATCATATAAACAAGTAAAGAATGGCCCTTGTTCAAGCCTGCTTGCTGTTGCCTAGACACGGATCATGTTTTTAAACAAGATGCTACCTTGCATGGTCAGCCAGGAACCACACATCTGACCACCCAGGCTGAAGGTGGTGCAGGGGAATGCGCATTCCCATGACCAATGCAGCACTCACTCACAGCGCACTGCCAAGAAATCCAGAGTGCGCTGTGCGGGACAAGCCAAGAAGTGCGTGGCAAAGAGCGCTCATGCATCTCCTGCACTTATGAATTGGGGTGGCCATCCACACCAGCCGACTGGGCTGGCGCTCACAGACACCGTTGGCAGGGGACACGGCCTTTGCAAGTTGCAGGAACTGGACATGTCAATTTCAAAGGCTAGTCTGGCATGCTTCCCCACCCCCGCCCCCCATGGTCCGCGGCAGGGGGAAGTGTAAGGCGGCTGCCACGGTAACTACACTGGAAGCCGCCCATTAGAATCCCTCCCCACGCACTCCACCCAAGTGGCAGCTCCGCAGCTGTGCCGCGGAACCAAGCCTTGCTTGTTTAAAAACACCCTGAGAGACAAGCACCTCCCCACCCACTATACATGTTGCAGGGCTGCAGTGGTGCCCTATGGGTGCCCTGCAACATGTATAGTGGGGGGGAGGGTGCTCATCTAAAGGCACCCGCCGTCTCACCAACATGTCCTTGGCACGCCCTTGGGACATTTCAGGGTAAGAGGGAAGGGGGTTAATAGAGCATAAATCTACTATACTGGATCTTCCACTGGCGTAAGGAACCCTTCTCCCACAGGCAGAAGTCAGAATACAATCCAAGTTGTGTTAAGACTTCACTGACTAGCCAAGAATTAGGAGTCACAGCTAGCCACCTGCATACAACTTAAGAAGATGTATTGGTGTTGTGTTTAGCTTATGTTCTCATGAACAGGATACCCCGGGGTAGCTGCCAAAGCAATCATGAGGGCAAGTCGTTCAATTAACAATAGCTCATATTGGGGGGGAGCGTGCTACCCCAGAACTACAAATTTGCATGAATGGGAATCCATATTGGCCACCTTCTCCTGGCTCATATGAATATTTTTCCCTGTATCCCACCAAGGTCAGTGTTCATGTGACAAGGGGTTAACATGCCCTTTATTTGCCAAAACCAAACCAACATCTCCTCCTAGTGACAACTCCCACCCCGCACCCACATCATGTTCTGACTCCACCTTCAGCACATTGCTCCCCACCAGCATTTGGATATCTAAACAGCTGAAGAAGTGGGTGGAGCTACTCCCCTTCCCCCTCACCGATTCAAATGTTGCCACTGCAGAGCGCAGCAATCCACTACCTCCAGACTCCTGCAGCAGCTGCAGCTACTCTGACAAGTCTGCTGGTACGTACTGTGGGGTCCAGGGGGAGCGTGCGAGGATGTGTGCGAGAGATGGCATTTGATATCAACCCGGGGATGCGGAGGTTCAGGGAGGGAATGCTCTTCCCCCCTGCCCCACACCCATTAGGCTTTTACTCCACTGTAGCCGTGTTCCAGAGACGGTGGAGGATGTTCATTATAGGTAAATGAATATTACATAAAATGCTTGGGAATTTGTTTTTAGGGAGCAGAAGTGAAAAGCAACGTATAAAAGTTGTTGTTGAAATGCTAAGCAGCACTGTAGCTGGGTCAAACTATTCATGCAAGGCTGATATTTAACATCCTATGAGCCTCTTAATCCTTAAGAGAGAGAGAGATTGTTCTCTTACAAAGTTTGTGCCATTCAAGTGAATCACACATTTGGCACATTTCTTTCCACCAGGGGGACCAATTAAGAGGATTCCACTGTAGGAGATACAACATAGCTTTCTTTTTCTAATGTCGTTCTTTACCCTTTATGGGCAGGTTCATTCACACAGAGAAAGAAAGGTGGACTGACCAAGGCCTTTAGACATCAACAACAATGTCTCTTCTGGACAGGTTTGTCAATCTCGCCAGTTATTTTTTACAGCACGGCAGCTTTATATCCCAAGAACAAGGTGTGTGAGTAAGTAAAAAGGATGCTCTTGCCAGCAAAGTTCAATGTGTTACTTGTTAGTACAACATACCATTTCTGATGAAGGGGGAGGGGTGGGGGGCAGAAAGAGAGAGACTGGACATAGGAACATATCCCTAGAACAGGTGTGTTACTTTTGCTCCCTTCTCTTCAATAAACACAGCTGGCAATGTAGGTGGCATTTGCAAAAAGATCACAATATTTTTGTCAATGAAAAGCTTGACTGCTAAGCGCAAAGCAGGCTCACTGTGTTTTGTCAGGAGAGGGGGAAAGGGAGGGAGTTGGATTGAATTCCTAGAGGAGTGCACTTAGAAAAGCCAACAGTCCTTTCTCTCGTAAGAGAGTTGCTGAATAGCCCAGCAGATTTCTCCGGGAAAACCAGGATAAGACCAGCCTAGAAGACCAAGATAAAACAGGGGACTGAAGCAGTGTTGTGTGGACTGTTCAAGAGTGAAATGCAAGTCTCAACATGAGACAAAAAGGTTGGAACAACTATTGTTGAATATGCACGCTTTGTCCTATTTGGGATCAACAAGACAACCCCATTCTAAAGAACAAATCTTACATGAAATGTAGTCGGTCTAAATGGTATAGTGGGGAGAATGGGAAAAAAGGTGACTTTAGGTGGGTTGATACAGCAGGGCTGGCCTTACCATGGGGTGACGACTCCCAAGGCCTGTTAATTTTTTTCTACCCACAGTGGCTCCCATTTTCACCACAGCAGGGTGTGGGGTTCTCACTTCCTCTCAGCAGGGCCCCAAACACAACCACTTCTAGGGCCCACCAAGGGTTCCCCTGAGGGGGCGTGGCCACAGGGGAGAGGGTGGGACTACCAGTGGGCCCACATTTTATTTTGGCCTTGGGTCCCGCAAATTCTAAGGTCAGCCCTGTTAGATACTATTATTATTATTATAAACATTTATATAGTCATATACCTGGTCATGTACCTGGCACTGTACAGAACATAGACACAGGGTNCGCAGCTGAGCTGCATGCCGCGTTCCCTCTACTGTGGGCGGAGCCAGGGGCGTGCCTGAAGACTAGGGCAGCTCCACCCACCTGCAGCGGCGTTCACAGCCCTTCTGGGGCTTCCGCTTGTCGGGCCATTGCCAAGCAACGGCCTTCACGCCACTGATCTGCTGCCGGCAGCGTTCGCCCTGACAAAGTTTTATTGTATTTTGTTGGTTTTAAATATTTTTATTTGTAAGCAGCCTCGAGTTGCTTGATTGCTGGAGAGGTGGGGTATAAACATTTATAATAAATAATAAATATAAATAAATACATTAAATAAAGTAGTTCACGATGGCTCCAAAAGTGCCCAAATGAAGTAACTGAAATAACCACAGCAAGCAACCATAATAACTGAAATTTTGAAATAACCAAATCAAAACACCCCAATAAGTGGACAATAGAGTAGTAATAGAGTAAAAGAGTAATATCACTTTGATGATAAACAATTATTCGGCTATTTTTTGGATGACTATCCAAAAATGGGAATATTATTTGAAAGTGGAAAAAAGCAAACAAAAACCAGGGGTGTGAAGCAGGCACATCATTCATTTTTGGTTTTGTTTACAAAACCTTCATTTTTGGTGGTTTTAATTTAAAAAAAAATTAATTTCCCCTCCATTTTTTCTATTCATTTTTATGAAAAATAACTACTAATAATTTTTTAAGAAATCACTGCACATGTGCAAAAAGAACCACTGGACTATTCTGTGCATGCACAGTCCCTTTCCAAAATGGTGCCAATGCTGCCGGTGCCATCTTGGGAAATGGTGCACATCTGCAGAATAGTCTGACAGCCACTTGCACATATGCAGTGATTTTAAAGTTATGTTTAAAATTGAAAATGAAAAACATTTTAAAAATCATTGCTCACCCCAGACCAGCTGCCCTTTTCCAAAATGGCACTGATGCTGCTGGCACCCTTTTGGGTGAGCATGCGCAGAATGGCTCCCGTGGCCATTTTGCACATGTGCAGGTTGTTACTTTTATTTTTATAACAAAAATATCTGCTTTTCCCCCTTAATTTTTCGTTCATTTTCATTACCCTTTCCTATCGTTTTCATATTTTAATTATTAAAATGAACGGGGCGTTGTTTGTTTTAGTAATTAAAAAACAAAAATGAATCGCACACTCCTAAATTTCTATTTGTTTCAGCTTGAGTGTTTATCCATAATAAGAACATGGACAGTTGGCATAATATGTATTAGCTAGCCTGAATTCACTAAATAGCAATTAATTAACCCAGAAGAAAAATACAAACTCCACTTAAATAAGCCCTGAATTAAATCTGGCCATTAGAGAGTGATCAACTTCTGAAAAGCTCTGCTGTTCAGGTGCCACTTTAATGGAAAGCTAATGATAAAAGTTAACCCGATTCTTCCAGCAGGATTTCATTGCATGCTGGGAACAATTGTTCTGTGAACATTACCCATTACCCCATTCCTGGTGTGAGAGGGAGAGGGGAGGGGCTCCACTCATAGCCTGCACCTGCACTGGCCCCAGTAGGGGCTTTCAAGCAGCATGGTTGCTGGCAGTGCCGCAGGCGTGCGCCTAAGGGCCTTGTTAAAGGGCCCTTGGACATGGCCCTTGATGGGACTTGCGGGATTGGAGGGCTCTGTGTTTGTATTAGGAGGTTTTGTGTTAGGAAATCGGGGGGCGAGGGGGCTATATTTTATATTGGGGGGTTGTCTTGCTAATGGGGAATGTATGGGGAAAGGGGGAAGGAGGGAAGGGGGTATGGGGTGGTGGTGTCGGGGGTGGTGTTTAGGTCCCCGAAGACAATAGTCTTTGGGGACTTCATCATCCATGCCGATGCTGACCTTGGGGGAGCAGAGCGTGAGTTCATGGCCACCATGGCAACCATGGACCTGTCTCAGAAAGTGATTGACCCGACACATCATGGGGGGGCATACCTTGGATCTTTTGTTTTGCACTGGCCTTGAGGCAAATGATCTGTTAGTGGAGGAAATATCAACTATACCTTTGTCACGGACGGACCATTACCTCCTGCAGGTCTCACTCTTGGCACATGTTGGCCCCCAGAAAGGTGCAGAACCAATTTGAATGGTTCGCCCCTGGAGGTTGATGGAACCGGAGTGATTCCAGATGGCTCTGGGCAAGATACCCTCTGATCTTGATGACCGTCTCATTGATGACCTTGTCGTATTATGGAATACTCTGATGACTGGGGCCATCGATTGGATGGCTCCTAGGCATCTGCTACCCACGCGGCAGCACCACAGGCCTCCTTGGTTTTCCAAGGAGGTGCAGTTGCTGAAGTGAGAAGGGAGGCAGTTGCAGCAACGGTGGTGTTGTTCTCGTGCTGAAGCTGACAGATTGCATCATAGAGCCAGTTTACGGGCCTATGCCATGGCTATGTGGGCAGCAAAGAAGAAGTTCTTTGTTGCCCTCATAGCATCCGCAAAACGTTGTCCAGCAGAGGTTTTTCCGGGTGGTGCAGGAGATGGTCGGTCTGGTGTCCCTTCTCCTCGGAGTCGAATCGTCTAAGGCCCATTGTGACATTTTGTGGAGAAAATCGCTCGTATTCACCAGGACTTCAACGTTGTAATTGATATATATGAGGAACTGGAGATTATGAAAGCCCCATCTTGTCCAATTGTATGGGATCAATTTCAGTCGGTGACACCCACTGATGGAGTCGATGTTCTTGGAGAAATTAGGGCTACCTCTTGTCAGTTAGATCCGTGCCCATCTTGTCTAATTAAATCTTGCCGGGAGACAAGTCTGTTGCCGGTCTGTTGCTGGCTGGGGTGGTCAACGCCTCTCTTCAGGAGGGTAGAGTGCTGGACTGTCTCAAGGAGGCAGTGGTGTGGCCTCTGCTCAAGAAACCATCACTTGACGCTGACACCCCCGGTCAGCCTGTCTCCAGCCTTCCCTTTTTAGGGAAGGTTATTGAATGGGCTGGGACCCAGCAGCTGCTGGGGCATCTTGATTGCGTCAGTTTTCTTGATCCCTCTCAGTCAGGATTTTGACCGGGTCATGGCACCGAGACTGTGCTTGTGGCTTTGATTGATGATCTGCACCAGGAACAGAATGGGGTTGTTTGACTCTGTTGATCTTATGAGATCTATTGACTGCATTTGATACCGTTGACCATGAGATGTTGGTGATGTGCCTTCAGGACTGTGCAGGGGTGGATGGGACTGTTCTAGAATGTTTCCGCTCATTCCTGATGAGAAGAACTCAGCGACTGATGCTCGGGGAATATTTTTCATCATACTGGGACCTCTCGTGTGGAGTCCCACAGGGTTCTGTTTTGTCCCCTCNGGGGCGGGGGGGGGGCGACAGTGGGAGCAATATATTCCATCGAAAAAAGCCTTTCAGGGTTAGGAGAAAAATTAAGGCACAGACAATTTCGGTCAAGCAGATAAAAATTGGAAACTGAAAGTTAAGGTGCACGCCTTAACTTATATGCAGTGTGTAAACAGTAAAACATACTGTACACTGTCAGATATTGTACTTGCTTACAAGTTAGCCACAATGCACACACACAGTTTGCCTTACTCTTTTACACAAAACCCTCTTCTTCTACAGGATATGGAAACACCAAAGCTCGGGAGAGAAGAGGGTGACCGGCACCTTAATCTCCATGCCATCCAATTAAAAAAAATAAAAACGCTCTAAACTGACAGATTAGTCAGTGCTTTCCTTGTAAGTAAGGTTGCCATCTCTCTTACTAATCAGCGGATCCACTTTCAGTTACAGTACTGAGGTATTCAATCCCGCTGACAAGCACATATTCTAACAATCCTATAATGATCTCTGGGATAAGTGATCCATACACCCTGTTTACCCGGACACCTCTAACTCTGAACTCCCCCTTGGCTATCCCCCTGGAACTATATTACCCAGGCAATAGGCACCGGACATATTGTAGGCAATGGCTGAAGTTGAGCCTAGAGGTGGAGGTGTAATACTACATGAGCTGACACTGGTGCTGGACTGCCCTTCCCCATTAACCAATCCTCCCGTCCCAGTATCATCCCGTGTAGCTCATTGTCCTTCTCCTACCCACCCCCCTCTCTCTAGCTAAAATGTCATCATACCCCTATCCAGCCTAACTTTCACCCTATCCAGCCACAGTGACCCCCCCATTTATGGCAATGGCCACCTTCCTCCAGCATTAGTGTCACCGGTAGTCATTGCTTACACTGGTGGATGAGGGAGTCTTGGGCAAATTTCCTCTTCTACCACAAAGAAAAATGACTCCCAATATACAAGACACAAAATAAGGATCACTAATATCAAACAGCTAACTTTCTTTATCTGCTTATACTCTAAATGCTTGATGATTTACTCCCTCCCTGCGGCTCCAATAAACTCACCTGTGGCGGCTCCCCCACCCCAAAGGAATCACAATTAGAATCGGCATCACCAAGACCAAGACCAGGCTGATGTTTAAAGGGGCCATGGCCACGATTCTTCTCTGGTATGCTAGGACTACATTTCCCAGCATGCCAGACCAGCGTGCACGTATGTGTAGCAGCCATTTTCCTGTCTGGCATTCTGTGTAATGTAGTCCCAGCATGCCAGAGAGGAATCATGGCCGCAGCTGTAGCATGCACAGTACGGTGGCCTTGAGCATTTGAAACTGATGGGGGTGACTGCAATAACACCAGCAGCCTGATCCTGGTGGCAGGGGCAGCAGTAGCAGCACCAGCAACAGCCTGGGAGAGGTAGTTAGGGAGTAGGGGAAGGTGGGCAAGCAAGACGCAGGAAGATAGGTGGACAGCGGCAGCAGTTCCTTCCCCCTGCCCAGACTACTGCCATGGGGGCTCAGTGGGGGGGTGCCTGGGGAACAGTTTAGAGGGCTTGGCTGCAAGCAGGAGCTGCAGAGAAGGACTGCTTGGTTTCACCTGGGGGCCTTGTGTCTCCTCCCACAGGTAACCCATTTAACAGAGTGCTGCCCTGAGGGCGGTGCCCTGAGGGTGCTGCCAAAGGGCGAAGTACCGTTGGCAGAGCCGTTAGAGGGCCAGTGGAGGCGGAGGCAGCTCCCTATCTTCGAAGACGAGGCTCGTGAATCAGAGCCAGAGCCAGTGGCCAATAGAAGCAGGGGACCTTGAGCCCATTCTTGGAGCAAAGTCGTCGAGCGAGACAGCTTCCGGGACTTACCACCTGACAGCTGGGGGAGGAGAGAACCGCCCTGCCCGAGCCCCGCTGTGCCGTTGCCTGCATGCTACTTCTCTGCCAGCTACTGTTATTGGCGGCGACAAGCGGTGAGCTCTGAGGCGGATTTAGGAGCAGACGACTTTACACAGGTTCTTACTGACTCTCCTTGAAGTGCGTGGCTGGTCCTGCCCTCCCCTCAGTGCAGACTTGTTTCTGGGAATCTGCCCCCCAATTTTGCTGTATTAAGGGATAACCATTCTTAGAGGTGCAGCGGAGCAGGGCAGATAGTTAGTGAATTCTGTTTCTGGATTGGAGACTCTCTCGCCATCTTTACCCCTGGGTCCCTATTTAAGCTCCAGGTTGAATAACCTTTGTTTCTGATGGAACTGAGGTCATGTATTCTAGCAACCCCTCTCTCGCTGGCAGAGGAGATAAAATTTGCCGAAAGAGTCCAGAAAGAATGCAAATCTGGTATGCTATTTCAGCCACAAATGACACATTCCCTCCCCCCCAGTTCTCCCACCCCTGAATTGGCTCAGCCTCCTAAGAATTCCTTACCTTGTCAGGGGCTTTGGGGGCGAGAGTCTGGTGGGAGTATTCCTACTAGTGCTACATTCTTAGAACAGCAGCTTAGTGCAATTTTCCGTAAATTGGATGAATTGAATGTCAGAACAGAGATTGATCTTGACACTAGATTTAAGGAACTGGAGGGGAGGTTTGGTCAATTTCAGGAATTGTTATTTGCTATGAAAGTACTCCTGGGAGGCCTTTGGCTAGAGTTTTCTAACTGGACTACTGATGTCTATTCAGGCAATACGACCTGTGTATACAAACAGGATACAGCTACCCAAACCTCGCTCCCTAATGTGAGGAATGTTAATACAGTTGCTACACAGACTAAAGGGGAAATGGCCATGCCGAGTACGGAATTGACCCTCTCCCATCTTTCCCCAGTCTCGGATAGGAGCCTTCTGTTGGAAGAAGACCCACACCCCCAGCCACTGAACGAATTTCGGACACCTTTAAGGACCTGCCCCATTGAATACAAAACTGCTATTATGTCACCCAAAGTTTGGCCCCAGGATACAGTCCATAGGTGGGCCCCGGCCTCAATATTACATCTTAATAGGAGAAGGATTTTTAGATTCCTTGGGCACTAAAGTTTGGATATGCGAGGGTTAACAGAGTTTCTTCAAGGTCAAATGGAGATCGCAATTCCTGCTACAGAGGTCTTACTGCTGGAAAAACTAATAGATAGGGGGCGTTTCTTCAGGTGGGAAATGATTTTACTTTCAGCAGAGGTTAGGGACAAACTATGACATAATAGGTACTATCTAAGAAAGACAAGAATGTTCCTTCAGAGACTGGAAAATGCTTTAGCCAGGAATATCATGTTCAAGTCTGCCAGGGAAATTCATCTGCCTCATAAAACAGGGGAGGCGGACCTTATTGGCCTTAGGACAGCCCCTCTCTCCCCAGCAGAACTGCTTGTAGCAGAGGATGGGCTCCAGGAGGAATTCTGTTTTCAGTCTTCCTCTCCGGAGCATACAGTAACCTGCAGTTCAACGGTACCCCGAAGTTTTTTATTTAATTTAATTTAATTTAATTTATACCCCGCNAGGGCCTCGACTGAGGCTGAATCCTGACAAGATGGAGGTGATGTTGGTGGGTAACCCAATGGAGATGGCGGCTTCTGTCATGGATGGGGTCTGTCCTCCATTATTTTCCCAGGTTCGAAGTCTGGGGGATGCTCCTCGATGCGCAGCTCCGTCTGGATATCCAGGTGGAGGCTGTGGCGAGGAGTGTTTTTTGCCAACTACACTTGGTGCAACTGCTCTGGCCATATGTCTCAGACTCAGTGGGGGGTTGCCTGGGGAACAGCTCAGAGGGCTTGGCTTTAAGCAGGAGTGCAGAGAAGGACTGCTTGGTTTCACCTGGGGGACTTGTTTCTCCTCCCACAGGTAACCCATTTAACAGAGTGCTGCCCTGGGGACTGGCCTTAGGGCGGCGGCCGAAGGGCGAAGTACCGTTGGCAGTGCCGTTAATGGGGTAGTGGAGATAGAGGCGTCCCCTTATATTCGAAGATGAGGCTCATGGATCAGAGTCAGAGCCAGTGGCCAATAGAAGCAGGGGACCTCGAGCCCATTCTTGGAGCAAAGTCGTTGAGAGAGGGGGCGAGTGAGAGACAGCTTCCGGGACTTCTTACCTGACAGCTGGGGGAGGAGAGAACCACCTTGCCCGAGCCCCGCTGTGCCGTTGCCTGCATGCTACTTCTCTTCCAGTTATTGTTATTGGCGGCGACGAGCGGTGAGCTCTGAGGCGGATTTAGGGGCCGACGACTTTACACAAGTTCTTACTGACTCTCCTTGAAGTGCGTGGCTGGTCCTGCCCCCCTCAGTGCAGACTTGTTTCTGGGAATCTGCCTCCCCCCCCCAATTTTGCCGTATTAAGGGATAACCATTGTTAGAGTTGCAGCGGAGCAAGGCAGATAGTTAGTTCATTCTGTTTCTGGATTGGAGACTCTCTCGCCATGTTTACCCGTGGTCCCTGTTTAAGATCCAGGTTGAATAACCTTTATTTCTGATGGGGCTGAGGTCATGTATTCTAGCAACCCCTCTCTCACTGGCAGAGGAGATAGAATTTGCTGAAAGAGCCCAGAAAGAATGCAAGCCCAGTATGCTATTTCAGCCAAAATTAACACATTCCCCCCCCCCCCGGTTCTCCCACCCCTGAATTGGCTCAACCTCCAAGAAGTTCCTTACCTTGTCAGGGGATTTTGGGGCAGCGAGAGTCTGGCGGGAGTATTCCTACTAGTGCTGCATTCTTAGAAGAACAGCTTAGTGCAATTTTCCATGAATTGGATGTCAGAATAGAGATTGACACTAGATTTAAGGAACTGGAGGGTCGGGTCGGTCAATTTCAGGAATTGTTTTTTGCTATGAAAGTACTCCTGGGAGGCCTTTGGCTGGAGTTTTCTAACTGGACTAATGCTCTCTATTCAGGCAATACAACCTGTATATATAAACAGGATACAGCTACCCAAACCTCGCTCCCTAATGTGAGGAATGTTAATACAGTTGCTACACAGACTAAAGGGGAAATGGCTGTGCCGAGTACGGAATTGATCTTCTCCCATCTTTCCCCAGTCTCGGATAGGAGCCTTCTGTTGGAAGAAGACCCGCCCCCCCCCACCCACTCTCAGCCCCTGGCTGAATTTTGGACACCTTTTAAGAACCTGCCCCATTGAATACAAAACTGCTATTATGTCACCCAAAGTTTGGTCCCAGGATACAGTTCATAGGTGGGCCCCAGCCTTAATATTACATCTTAATAGGAGAAGGAATTTTAGATTCCTTGGGCACGAAGGTTTGGATATGCGAGGGTTAACAGAATTTCTTCAAGGCCAAATGGGGATCACAATTCCTGCTACAGAGGTCTTACTGCTGGAAAAACTTATAGATAGGGGGCATTTCCTCAGGTGGGAAATGATTTTACTTTCAGCAGAGGTTAGAGACAAACTATGGAATAATAGGTACTATCTAAGAAAGACAGGAATGTTCCTTCAGAGAGTGGAAAATACCTTAGCCGGGAATATCATGTTCAAGTCTGCCAGGGAAATTCATCTGCCTCCTGGCCTCGTAGCTAACTCTGCCAAAAGCTTGGGGGGAGAGTCGGTGTGGCATATCCTGGCTAAAACAGGGGAAGTGGACCTTATTGGCCTTAGGCCAGCCCCTCTCTCCCCAGCAGAACTGCCTGTAGCAGAGGATGGGCTCCAGGAGGAATTCTGTTTTCAGTCTTCCTCTCCGGAGCATATAGTAAACTGCAATTCGGCGGTACCCCGAAGTTTGATTGGTACTAATAGCCCAGGGCAATTGGTTGATCTGTATGCCCCTGGGGTGAGGGAGCCGCCCTGTGGAGCCGGGGCACCCACCCGATGACATTTAATAACGAGGGATTGTGCTGTCTAACCTGGAATATAGAGGGTATTAAATCTAAGCTCCTAGACAAGGATTGGATGGCTTTCATCAATCAATATGATATTGTCTGCCTGCAAGAGACTTGGTTTTTGAAAATAGAAACATTTATTATGGAGGGTTTTATAACCTATGGTTCCCCCGGGGTTTCCAAGCAAAAAAGGGGGCGCCTTTTGGGGGGGGGGGTCATAACCCTTGTTTCCACAAGGCTGGATTTTGTTGTTTCCCCTCTACCCGCTTCCCCACGCAACTGTTGTGTGGTGGAGATTAGGTTCCATCTATTTCGCCATTAGCTATCCAGCTTTTGAGAATTCTGCAGCTGAAAGTAATCCCTAGCCTAACTTATGGTGCAGAGATTACGGCACCCGGCTATAGATCCTCTTTAGAGATCCCGCAAAATCATTTTCTTAGGGCCCTGTTGAAAGCCCCAAGAGCAACCCCTCTCCCTATGCTGAGAGCTGAAACTGGGGTACTATCGGTATACGTTCAAGTTGCTATTAGATTTCTGTTTTTCTGGAGGAAACTTGCTATGGAGGGCTCCTTGTCTCTTCCGGTAGGCTGCTACCTGGAGCAGAGAGACTATATTGCGGTTCCCCAGTTTACATGGATTCGCCATGTTAAAAAAACTAGCTTTTGAATTCAACCTCTCTGCTACAGCTGCTGACCTCCCTGACTCTCAGATCTTGAAGCGAGAACTTAAGATGCGAATAATCGACTGGGCCCACAAGATGGACCTAAAGGTGCTCGCTTCTTATAAATCTGCAACTCTCTACTCTCAGCTAAAAATTTCTGTCAAGTTCGAGACATATTTACACCAATTACAGGACTCAAGGCGTAGGTCTATGTTTACTTTATTTCGTTTTAATCTATTTGAGACCTGCGAAGTGAGAGGGCGGTGGGAGGGTATTCCAAGATGCAGTAGGGTATGTGACCATTGCCCGGACTGTGTTGAGACCCTCTCCCATGTTGTGTTTGATTGCCCTCGTTACGCGACCCTCCGTTCTACATAGATTGACTCATTATTACCGGACTCAAATTCGGAGGATGCTAAGAAAATGGAGGAGCTATTTACTTTAGTTGATCCTATTCACATTAAGCTATTGGATTTTTTCTTATTAATGGTAGCTAGGGAAAGGAGATGATCACGGCTGGATTTTGCTTTTGACCCAATGTTTAGTTATTATTATTGGGTTTTGAAGTTCTTTCCTTCCTTTTGCTCTAATCTACTTGTTTTTATTATTTTATAAATTTATTTATTTACTTATTTATTTATATATATATTGTACATATGTTTGTAATTGTGATAGCATAAATGCTGCTTTAACAAATACTTACATGTCTCAGACTCTGATCTGGCCACTGTCATCCATGCTTTCATCACCTCCAGGTAGGACTATTGTAATGCGCTCTTCGTGGGGCTACCCATGGTGACGGCTTGGAAATTGCAGCTGGTGCAGAATGTGATGGCCAGGCTTTTGGTGGGGCTGGGCCACCGGGAGCACATTACACTGGTGCTCTGTTCTCTGCACTGGCTGCCAGTGATTTTCCGGGCCCGATTCAAGGTGTTGGTATTGACCTATAAAGTCCTAAATGGCCTAGGCTCTGCATATCTGTGGGACCGCCTCACACACACCCCCGGCTTTGGATTGGCTCCTGCAGTTATCCGGGGGTGCCTTGCTCGAGGTCCCCCGAGTCTTCCAGGGGGCCACACAGGGGAGGGCATTTTTGGTGGCCGCACTGCGGCTGTGGAACTCCCTGCCAGCGGGGGGCCTGACTGGCCCCTGATCTCCCTTCATTTCAATGAAGTTGTAAGACCTGGTTGTTCTGCCAGGCATTTAGCTAGGGTGATGGGTGGGGGGTTGGACTTGAGTGGGGTGGGCAGGGGTGGGTATTTGGTACCTCCTTTTAAAGTTGTTTTAAGTTGTTTCAAGCGTTTTTATATTTATAAGATGTGAGCCGCCCCGAGCTGCCTGAGGCAGGACAGGTGGGATAATAATTTTTAAAAATAAAATAAAATAATAATAAAAGAAATAGTCATAAGCAGGTTATTTTCCCTGGCAGTGATCCACTTGGTGGTCTTTCAGCATCTTCTGTCTACCTGCCTGTTATTATCACTAACAGTCTACTGTTAACTCATTCTGTAGGTTCTGTCAAAAATAGTATCTGAGCATATCACCACAGTGGAGTAAAAGCAGTCCAAAAGTAGGAATCAACTCCTCTTGATTTGCCCCCCCCCCCCAAAGACCTGCCTCGGGTGACCTAAAATGCTGTTGCCTCTGCCTACTTATCCAGCTTCCAGGAAATTCAGCCAGCCGGCAGCAGAGTGGAAGAGGAGGCAGTTCCCTCCATTTTGGACCAACATAACTCATGAAAATGGGTGTAAACAGACAGCAGCACCACTTTTGCCCATGCCAGCCACTGTCATCTCTGTGTTGATTTATCCATCTGAAGAATGACCACCAGATGTGAAATGCAGACCAGGCTGTGACTATTCCAGGCCAGCCCTTCAGATCGCCAGAAGATCCAGGAGCACACCTTGTGAAATAAGCCAGCCATACCCGGGGTTGGAACCTCTGCCTAAATCTTTGAGAACCTTCTTAACAAGCTGGTAAAATATGGACTAGATGATGCTACTGTTAGGTGGATTTACAGCTGGTTGAAGAACCATACCCAGAGAGTGCTCATAAATAGCTCCCCATCAATCTGGAGGGAGGTATCGAGTGAGACACCTCAGGACTCGATCCTAGGCCCTACACTGTTCAACACCTTAACTAATAACTTGGATGTAGGAGTAGAGGGAATGCTTAACAAATGTTCAGATGGCACAAAACTTGGATGGATAGCTAACACCTTAGAAGACAGAAACAAGACTGAAAATGATCCTGGCAGGATGGCAAGCTGGGCCAAACCTAAGTAAATGAAATTAAACAGAGATAAATTTAAAGTTCTGCATTTAGGTAAGAAAAATCAAATTCACAATTATAGAATGGGTGATACCTGGCTTAGCAGCAGTACATGTGAAAAGGATCTAGGGGGTGTAGTCTATCACAAGCTGAACATGAGTCAGCAGTGTGATGCAGCTGCTAAAAAGGCTAATGTAATTTTAAGCTGCATTAACAAAAGCATAGTGTCCAGGTCATGAAAAGTAATAGTTCCGTTTCCACTCTATTCTGCACTGGTCAGACCTCAGTGAGTATGAGTACTGTGACCAGTTCTGGGCACCTTTTAAGAAGGACATTGAGAAATTGAAATGGGTTCAGAGGAGAGCAACACAGATGGTCAGGAGTCTTGAAACCGAGTCCTATGAGGAAAGGTTGAAAGAGATGGGTATGTTTAGCCTGGAAAAAAGAAGACTAAGGGAAGACATGATAGCTGTCTTCAAATATCTGAAGGACTTCTGAGATCCCTTTCAGCTCTAAGAGTCTATGATTCTATAATGGTCCAACACAAAATGCCTGTCTGTCTAAGTGGGGCACATAAGAGCCCTGGCCATACATGTTACTGCCCAGATCATGCATACTGGCAGATCAAATAACCAGAGCAGCTTCCAGAATGAGCATGGCCATCTTGACTCCCTGCCCCCACCTGTAAAGGAACACACATGAAATCCACGCAGGCTATGGCCCCACACAGGAACCCTGCAGGGAGAATGGAGGCCGGTCCCGCAGAAGCTCCGAGGAGATGGAGGAGCAGCAGTGCCTGCCAACTCCCAACTTGAGCTGCCTTCTCTGTGGTTCTTTCAGTCCCGCCTCTCCATTCTCCCTTCCCATTTCCCTCTTCATTCTGGCTGATAAAGTCTGCCTTTTGCTCCCAGAAATCAGTGTTGTGTGGGTGTGTGATGGGAGTGGGGTTCTCCTTTACTCCTCTACAGACTAGTCGTGTGACTTAGGTTCCCAATGTACAGTCTCCACTGGCTACAACTCCCTCCTGAAATGTTCCAGCCTGTAAATGAGCCACTACCCTCTCACCCGTGTCCCTGGAGTTCCTCAAGTCACAGAAATTAAATAAAGGTTCACTCAAGTATCTAACCTGGGATTTCCCTTTAACTGTGTCACCCAATAGAGACAAGCCCATGCAGAGACAAGACCACAAAAGTCTGATTAAAATAATTGTATATGTATAGATCAGATTAAGTATAAGACAAGATAAATTCAAGAGTATAAATCAAATAAAAGAATATAAAGATTATGCAAGGCTACATTACTTGTGAAATCCCTAAGCTGTTCATGTTTAAATCCATAATCGTCAGATGATGTGGGAGACTGGGCACTTGCTTCTTTGCTCATATGTCCCTTTCTTAGACCATTGCTCTTTTTACACTGATGCCACCCCCCGCTTGGTGTTCAGGTGGGTGGGCGGTGGGGAGGGGTCCACGTATATGACCGACAGTGGGTGGGGGGATGGGTGTCCGCTCGGTGTTAGCCTGTGTGTTCGCTCCTGCGCAACACCCACCTCCACCCATCGCACACCCATCTCCACCCACGGACCCCTCTGGAAAACCGGAGGAGGCACAACCACCTCCACCCACCGTGGCTATACACTCATCCCTCCCCCACCTCTGTTCATGTAGAAAGGGCCCATGGGTAGGGCTGTAGCGGAATATTGCAGCGGTAGCTATTTCCGGCGGAAACAGTGTTTCCGCAATTAGTGGAACGGCATGGCAGAGGCTTTCATTCCGCTAGTTTCATTCCGCGGTTCTGCGGTTCAACTTATTTAATTCCGCTACTTAGTGGAATCATGGAAACATGACATTTTTGCTACTTCGGCAATTCCGCCAGCACCACAAAATAGCGGAATAGCGGTTTTCCGCAATTTCTGCAATTTTTCCGCAATTTTTCCGCAATTCCACGATTTGCAAAATTCCGGTGGAATTAGCGGAATGTCCGCAGAAAAGTCGCGGTGTGGCGCGGGCAATTCTGAAATGGCGGAACGGAATCGCAGCGCGGTAACAGCTGCTGCCGCATCAGCCCTACCCATGGGTGCTTACCTCTTAAATCATGGCTGCTTTCATGAAAATAGGGAATGGTTCTCTAAAGCTCTCTCTTGAGAGAGCGTTTCTGGGATCTGGTGATCTGTCATTTGATCTTCCATTACCTCCTAATTTCCATTTCAGTCGCCTTCCCTTTGCCATCACCCCCAAACCTGCTAGACTGGTTTGGGGGATTTTAATTTTACTTTATACTTCTAAACTTATTTTTTGTTATCAATTCCACATACAATTTCTCCCCTTCATCAGATCTGGTGTTCCATTAGCATTTCAATAATACTGAACATGTCATTGTTTTCCCCCTGCTAAGTGCCCCTGTGCACTGCGGGGGGCCTTTGTCCCCGCTTCACTCAGGGGAGAAGACACAGTGGTGGGGGTGAGTCTTTTCCACTGGTTGGGGAGCGGTCTGGCTGGTGACAGCTTGCAAACTGCATCCCTCTGGAGATGCAGTTTGCATTGGGTAGTCTCAGCGCTGTTGCGCTGCATCGATTGGCCGGTTTGAGGCCATGTGATAGTAAAGCGTGCTGTGCAGCTCTCATTAGGCTGGCAGCGTGAGGACAAGCAGGGATGCAGGGGTAATGCAGGTGGGAATGGCAGAGTAGGCTTGGCAGCACACTGCTGTTGCTGGTCAGTTTTGTGACACGGCCCCTCTGGTGGGGCTGCAAGGGCAACACAGGCTGTAATGGCGAGGCAGGCTCCAGGTGGGCTAAGGGGCCAGGAGGATCAAGGGAATTGCACTATTGCAGTCCCTTGCAGACAGGATGGATGCGTGGGATGGGGTCATGGGAAGCCTGGCTGCAGTTGGTATGAGGGGGGTGGAGCAAGGGCCCGATCGGTGCGCAACTGGGGCTGGCGGTTTGAGTGATTCAACCCTTGTTTTACCTCAGCCTAGTGAGCATGCTGCTCTGATACCTGCGGCAGCTGGTGCAGGAACTGGTGAAAATAACCCGGTGGTGGAGCAGTTTATGCAGAAGGTGGACCGGATAGAACAACAGATCACCAGGATTGCAGCATTCATTGAGGCTGGTGGCCGGCCTGCAGCAGGGAGTGTGCCTCCTGTTGTAACGGAGCAGGTTTCACCGGCGCAGATAGTCCCAATAGCAGGGGATGGTGAGTATCTGGATAGAGGTAGATGGGTTAATGACGGATCCGGAGGGCCGCAGCTGTGTGAGAGTAGCTGCGGGGTGCAGGCACTGACTGCCTCGAGCCAGGCGTCGTTCTCACAGGCTGGGGAGAGTACGGTAATGGCTGTTGGGTTGCCGACACAGCTGCAAGGGGGCGGAGTTGTGACAACGGGGCAATCTGGACAGGGTCAACTGCGTGTGCAGCAGGATCCAACTGCTTGGTCTGGGTAGACAATGTGTGGTGCCCACAAGCAGGGGCTATGGCTGCGAATCAGTCTGGTAATATGGGTAATGGACAGAGTCAGGTAGCACCAGGGAGCGGTGCTTAGTTCAGCTCACTGGGGGGCCATCAAGCAATCTGGAGGAGCAGGGCACAGTTAGGGAGCGAGGTACCGCCCCCGAGAGGTGGTTACGCCAGGGTTTCTGCACCCATTGGGGTGCACTTGATGCAAGCAACGTGAGAAAAGATCTGGAAGGGGGAGTACAATGATTTATTTGCCCTGCTCTTTTGCGATCCTGTCCCTGATCCTAACGCAAGGCAGGAAACTAGGGAGTATGAAAAGGCAAAGCAAAGGAAGGTTGATATGAATTGGGCGAACTGGGAGTCAGTGTTTATCATTTACGCTGGTGTAATCATGCAGGTGTTTCCCAAGAGGGCGATAGCCCTATGGAAGGATTTTGATATTGGGAGGAGGGCCTATTTGACGAAGGAGTGTTTTGGGTGGCTCAGATATGACGAGGCCTTCAGGCAAAATGCAGCCATTGTGCCAGATGTGCGATGGGATGTGAAAGACCATGATTTGTGGCTTGAATGCATCCAAGAGAAAAATGTGGCTAGGGCTGATAGTGGTCATGTTATTGTAAGGGGGGCTGGGCAACCACTGATCATTTTCAGGGTGAGCCTAGCAAGAAAGGGAGCCAGTCGCTGGCATGCTGGGATTTTAATGATGGGTCCCGTTGTTTTCGTGCCAACTGTAGGTTCAAACATGTCTGCTTGCAGTTTGGCGGGCCTCATTCCATTGCCAACTGCCAAAGACGGAGGGGCAGGGGTCAAAGGGACAAGCAGCCCTTCCCAAATGGAGGAGGCCAAGGTGGGGGTGCAGGACAGCAGGTTTTTAGTAAGAACACCAACCCCAGTTAGATGGTGGGTACTCAGGGAATTGTTAAGGGGTTACCCACAGGTACGGGTTGCAAGTTACATTGTTGAAGGTTTTCATGTTGGTTTTGATTCCATTTGAAGGGGAGCGGGTGCACATGTTTGCCCATAATTTGAAATCGATTAGTGGTTTGGAGGATATTGTTGAAACAAAGTTGACGAAAGAGGTTTTAGAGGGACGGGTTGAGGGCCCCTTCACAATTTTACCTATGGACAATTTGAGAGTTTCTCCACTTGGTATTGTACCCAAGAAGGCCCCAGGGGAATACAGATTGATACATCATCTGTCATATCCCCGGTGGTATTCGGTGAATGATGCGATTCTGTGGGACCTCTGCACTGTGCACTATGCGTTGTTTGATGTTGCGGTGGAATTGGTGTGGGATTGCGGAAGGGGTTCCCTTTTGGCAAAGAGTGATATTAAGTCAGCATTTCACCTTTGCCTGTTCACCTTAAGGATTTTGACCTTCTGGGGTTCACTTTCAAGGGGCAATTCTATTATGACACGGCTATGCCCATGGGATGTTCCATCCCATGTGCTGCTTTTGAAAAATTCAGCACTGCACTAGAGTGGATAGTCAAACAAAGGGCGGGACTGGGTCATGTGACCCATTATCTCAACAATTATTTGTTTATCGGAAAGGCGGGGTCGCGGGAGTGCGCCGACTTGTTGGGTGTATTCCGTGAAGTGTCCAAGTTAGTGGGTGTTCCTTTGGATGAGGAGAAGACTGAGGGCCCTGCTCAGGTGCTAACCTACCTGGGCATAGAGCTGGAGTCGGTCAGGGAATTGTCACGATTACCCCAAGCTAAGATTCAGAATTTGCGGGTCGAGATAAGGGCATGCATGATGGCTGGTAAGGTTACGTTGAGGTTTTTGTAATCCCTGCTGGGTAAGCTGAATTTTGCTTGCCGGGTTATTGCCTCGGGTTGGGTTTTCCTCTCTCGATTATATGCCAGGACGGCCAGGGTCTCGCTTCCCCATCACCACCTCGGAGTGACGATTGAGATGCGGGAAGATCTGGAGGTGTGGTTGGAGTTCTTGAGGATGCACAACGGGGTTAGCCTGTGGCATGACCTGTATCTGTTGGAAGTGGAGTTGCAGGTGCACTTTGATGCGGCTGAGGCGGTGGGCTTGGGGATTTATTTCAAGGGTGCTTCAGAGAGGTGGCCGGATCAGTGGCATTCATCAGGTATTTTAAGAGACCTAACTTTTTTGGAGTTGTTTCTGATTGTAGTTGCGGTGCATGTTTGGGTTGACAGTTTTAGGGACAGGAAAGTTATGTTTTGGTGTGATAGCATGGCCGTGGTGCAGGTGGTTAATTCTTTATCCTCGAGATCAGAGAGGGTGATGCAGCTGGTGAGGGTCTTTGTACTACGCTGTTTGAAGTTTAATATTCTGCTTTGTGCCAGGCATGTTTCATGAGTGAAGAACGAGGATAGCTGATACCCTCTCTTGTTTATAGATGCGACATTTTGGGGAGGCATTGCTCCCACGGCGAGGAAGGAAAAGGGTTCTGTGTCTCCGGCGATATGGCTCATGTATGAGAGGGCGATCAAGGAATTCTGTGTGTTCGCTCGTGGTAAGGGATGGCCTGTGGTATTCCCAGTGCCTATACAGCAGCGGGTTCACTTTGGTTTGGAATTGCGCAAGAGAGGTTTGACGGCTGGCATGATAGCGGCAAAGTGGTCGGCATTGGCCTTTGTGTCAAAGATGTTTGGGGTACAGGAGTCGGAGCGGATGCCGGTGCTGAAGGCGATGATTGTCTCTTGGCGGAGGCAGGGCCGGATGCAGGCTGACAGCAGGGTTCCTTTGTCTCCAAAGGTCCTGGCGGATATTGTTGGGAAACTTGGTGAGGTCTGTGTTGATGCTGGGGAAGTTTGTCTGTTTAAGGCGGCATTTGTTTTAGCCTTTTTCGCAGCACTAAGGGTTAGTGAATTGGTGGTACAGGCCAGGTCTGACTGCTCTAGGTGAGAATTGCAGCTCAGCGATGTGATTATGGAGTTGTGCATCAGGCTTTCCAAGACTGATCAGTTAGGTAGGGGCTCGAGGGTTGCTCTGGCTTGGTCCGTCGAGCCTCTCATTTGTCCTGTGGCATGTATGGAGGAGTATTTGAGGGTCAGATCTGGCATGCCTGGATCATTGTTTGTGCACCAGTTGGGGCATCTGTTAACTCGTTATCAATTTATGGCAGTTTTTCGGCGTTGTTTGTGTTTGCTGGGGCTATCTGGGGTGGTTTTTTGCTCCCATTCATTTCAGATTGGGGCAGCATCTTCTGCTGCTGTGGCTGGTTTTACTGATGGAGAAATTAAAAGGGTTGGGTGCTGGCGATCTGGGGTTTTTAGAACTTATGTGCGCCTGTTCCCGGCGCCATAGATATGTAAAGGGCTGTTGAGTGACGGTTTTTTCTTTTCCCTTGGTCCTTTCAGGAGGCCAGCTGAATTATCAGAAAAAGGTAATTTGGATTTTGGGCCACAGTTTCATTTGTTGGACTGAGAAAAGGGTTCAGGCAACTAGTTGGGGAGCACAGCTCGGTTTGGCGGATAAACCAGTCGTGGTTTGGAAGGGCCAGAGGGGTATGCTGTGGCCCTAGTTGATGCCAATGGTCATGGGGTGGTTAGAAAGGCCTCCGCCTGATCTGATTTTGATCCATTTGGGTGAGAATGATTTCACCAGGAGATCTGGTTTGGATCTTTCAATTATGATTAGGCAGGATTGGGTCAGATTGCGGGAGCTTTTTTCTCAGGCCACTCTGGTGTTCACTGAAATGATGCAGAGAATCAGGTGGCCTGGGGCTGTTAACCCAAGAGCGGTGGATAGAGTAAAAAAAAAAAGGTTAATGTCAAAATTAGGAAGTGGATAGGGTCGCATGGTGGGGTTTGGTTTAATCACCCTGAAATTTGATGGACCAAACCCGAACTATATTGGCAGGATGGGGTTCACCTATCGGAGATTGGTCTGGATTTGTATATTGGTAATATAAAGACCATGCTTAAAACATTAATTTAGAGAGTTTTGGGATGTTAAGTAGTCAAATAGCTAAATTGGGGGATGTTCAAGCAAGCGAAGCTGCTGAACTTGTGGCGGTTTTCAGTAAAATACGGTAAATTGGTAAGGACTTTATAGCCTGGGTACAGTGGAGGATGATCAGGATCATCCAGCATGCTGGAGCCTGGGAAGCGTATTAGGGGATGGACACCCTAGATGATCCCAGGAAGGAAGGGGAGATGTTGTGGGCATATGGGGAGGATCCAAGCGGTCCCGAAATATGGATCAGCAACATCTGTCCTTCACAGAAATGGATCAGTGCGGTCCATGGGAAGGGGATTGGACTGGCATCTCCAATTCAAAAGGTGGGAACTCTATGGTACTGAAAGCGGGGAGTGAAGAAAAATTTGGATTGGATAATGATTTGATATGGCACTCCCCTTGTTATTCGATCACCTTAATTGGGAACACTTTAATTGGCATTTAATTGGCATGGTAATAATACAAATGAGATTAATTGGCTAATACTGGTTTTACTTCGCAAGGCGAAGGTTTAAAGAATTCAGTTCAGGCTAATTGGGCTTTGATCTCATCCAACACTCATTAAGGTATTAGAGTGGATACATTTGGTTAATTGGTTTTGTTTTTCTTAACAGGTTAATTAAGATTGGATTCAATAAATACAGCGGTGGTCAGCTTTTACCCAATATCCTTCGTGTCTGTGTCCTTATTCCTAGTGCGGGGACAAATATAATGATTTCCAAGGTTATAAGTACATTGTTTGGTCACACGTAGATCATGCATGATACATGTATGTTGTTTTCACAGACCTTGTCACAGGGTGTCATGGGGTGTCCAGGGCTTTCTGTGTGCTGGCATTTGTCCACTCAGCTCTGCCGCCACTGTGACAGAGATTGTAGAAACAACATACACAGACCACATGTATAATACATATTCCTTGTGTGAGTACACTATAATCATGTATCTTAGGTATGTCTGGTATTGATCCCTTGTACTTAAGAGATAAATACAATCAAGATGAAATTGTGTATGTGAGAACTATGTAACAAAAATAAATTCAAAAGTATATTGTGAGCCCACAAAACCTGGTTAGCAGGTTTTGTGGGACAGATAGACAATGGAGACTTAGATTAAGCATTGATGGGTGAGCTGTGACCTAAGAAGTAGTTCCCCTATAAAGGAGTGAAACTCCTAGAGCTCTTGGGAATAGACCATCAAAAGGCAGTTAAAGAACAATCAAAAGAGAACAGGGAGAGTCTTTCACCAATGAGCATTATACCAGGAAGCAGCCATGGATGAAGAAAGAGACTAGCACTTGACCTTATTATCAGCTGAGAATTATAGACTGGAATATAAACACAAATTTAAAGTAAGACTTCAGCTTAGGGATTTCACAAATAATGTAGCCTTGCGTTACTGTTATTCTTATATTCCTTTATTTGACTTGCAGTCAAATAAAGGAATATTTGATTCACTTTCTGAATCTGATTTCATAAATACAAACTTCTTTTAACCAAGCTTTGGTGTGTTTGCGTGGCTACTGACATTGGGTGACACAGTTAAAGAGAAGTCCCAGATTTCACCCAGTTAAATTAGGTGAACCTTAATCTAATTTCTTTGACTTGGGAAATGGGTGAGAGGGTAGTGGCTCATTTATGAGCTGGGACAGCTCTGGAGGGAGCTCTGCCCAGTGAAGATTGTAAGTGGGGAAACTAATGCCACATTAACACCTGATGCTCCAGCGCTGTTAGAGTGACGCAAGGCACAGATGTGGCAGCGGGGAGGAGCCCAATGGCGGAAGTAGCACCGGTGTGAACAGGGATCTGCCGCAGCTAGTCTAGCACACGACAGGGTGCAAAATCTAGCCTGGGGCTGCGGACGGTAAGGGGTTAACAGCTGTTGTCATGTCCTGTTGCCATGGTTGCCAGAAATGGACTCCTGGCAAGGGGTGGGGTGTGAGGTAGTGAATGGAGCTGGATGGGCCGGGCTGGAGGAGGGGGGGAGGGTTTGGCCCACTTGTCCATGTGTCCTTGACCTGGGGTTTTCCCTGGTCAGGGGAAGATGTGTTTGCTGCCTGCACACTTGATTCACCAGCACACCAGGCTGTCTGGTTGAATACAGCCAAACCCGTGACTGCATACAGCACCTGTTTGGCTAATCCACATGCCTGCTTCAGGGCTCCGGCCTGCTTCCTGTCTGTCTAAAAACACCTGGTGGCACGGCTACCTCCACAAAGGTTGGAAAGGGGGCATAATTAAGGAGAGGAAAGTTTCCTGTGCCCCAACTCATGGGGGAACATTTCCCCTTTATCTCTCCTTCCCTTTTTTTGCACCCATATTTATGAACAACTTTGAATTATGAGACTGATATTTAGCCCCTTGTCTTGATTATGAATACAAGCTTTTCCACTGCCCTTCCAGTATCCTTTGGAGATGGACAGATTTTGTATGGCAAAGATAATGGCTGTTGTGCCCTCTGCTTAGTACTATGCTGTGCTTTCTTGTTTACCTGTTTGACTCTTTGTTATTTATTTAATTTTTAATCTGGAACAGTTTTCAAGGGGAAATTGCAGAGCAGCAGGCTTCAATGGGTTTTAGATCATCAGTTTCATTATTCTCCATATTTACTTATTCACTTATTCTGCACGGGTGAATGACTCCTAATTGTACTTTTAGTTGTACAGTTTTTCCATCTAATTTTGCATGTTTGCTGTAATAGGCTGCAAGTTCAACACTGATTCTAGCAGGCGTGCTGGCTAGTGGGTAGAGCAGGGAGTCAAATCTGTTGAGTTCTGTTCCTGCCTTAAACCTCTTGTGCTAGATGACTTTTAAATCTATTTGCTGTGGTATATAACAAACCCGTACCTACACATCTCCTTTTGGAAGGTGACTTGAATGTAAGCCCAGTATCCTAGATTGCCCTACCTACTGGTCTCTCATCTACTGAAACATTCTTTCTTTCTTTCTTTCTTTCTTTCTTTCTTTCTTTCTTTCTTTCTTTCTTTCTTTCCACCGATAGGTGTTTTTGTTCATTTATGTGAGAAAGGGCGGGAATGTTATAACTCACCTCACCGCCAGGCTACGACGCACTACTTAGCTGAGCTGGGGACTTCCTTATTTGGCCTTTTCTGAGGGGGGTGGAGGAAAGCGAGGTGAGCTCTTCCCACCAGCATGCACCCCTAAAATATGTCCCTCATTCCCTAGAGAGACCCCAAATGGGGGTGCATACAGGACCCATGCACACTCCTGTTATGGGTCTCCCTGCAAATGAGGTGAGCTCTTCCCACCAGCATGCACACCTAAAATATGTCCCTCATTCCCTAGAGAGACCCCAAATGGGGGTGCATACAGGACCCATGCACACTCCTGTTATGGGTCTCCCTGCAAATGAGGAGGATGTATGCAGATGGAAAGAGGCCACCTCACTTCCCTCCTTTGAAAAACCCGAGTGGGGAAGTCCCCAGCCTAGCTGAGCAGCATGCAGGCTGGGGTGTTGCAGGGAACAGTGAGGACTAGAGGGTAGTCCGGTGGTGAGGTGAGTCAGACCGTGAAGCCGTGGATGCCGGGATCGGTGTTCTGGGGCATCCCCAGACACCCCAGTAATACCTATATTTTGGGGGCACTGGCCACTTGATGGGGGGGCCAGGTATCCCACTGTATGTTTGTTGGGGGTGCCTGAAAATGTGAGTATTACCCACGAGTAGCAAATTTGCTGCCCTCTGAAGCTCTACTCCAGATGCATCAGATGGAATGCACAAAAACAGGGCCTCTATGGCCCTTTTCACACCGACACGCTAACACGGATAAAATGGGTGTTACATTCTATTACACATGTTGCAGGGCTGCAGGTGTGCTCTATGGGTGCCATGAAACATGTATAATAAAATGTAACACATGTTTTATTTGTGTTAGAGTGTCTGTGTGAAAAGGGCCCATGGGATGATTCATTCCTTGTCACTTACGCCCGGCTTCTGACAGTCTGAACTTTCATTCCTTGACCAGCTTGGCCGATAGCCATGGACAGACCTCCCCTCTATGAACTTACCCAGTCCTTTCTTGAACTCCACTGTATTGGCCTTCACAACTTCCCAGGGCGACACCTACCACAAGTTAATTGTACATTAATCTTCTTGTGTTTTTTTTACAAACCTGCTGCTGATTAAATTCAGCAGGTGTCCCCTAGAACTGGCATTATGGGAGATTGTAAATAAGGCCTCCATATTTCATTTATTCTCTTGTCTCCACCCCCCTGATTTTACTGAGGAAAAGCAGAGTCAAATGAGTTAGTTTCATGCAAGGTTTACACCGGGGGTGGGGATCTCCACCCTGCAGAGCACTCCCAGTCCACAACCCTCTTTTATCTGGCCCACAGGGACATGCCTTTTGTTACCTTCATTGCAACCAGCACTTGGGTGGGCTACTCTGAAGGCAAGAAAGAGGAAACTGCTGTGGGCTGAGGCCATGCCCCTCCCTGTCCCCTCAGAGTGCAGAGATGGCAAACTGAGCACTTCCTGTGTGCTCACACACCTGAAGAGCATTGCAAGCTGTGGCCAGGTCCCTCTCTCCTTCCCACAAGATCCAAACACAGCCATACTGCCTTAAGAGTCCTGCCCCCTGTAACGTTGGGGACCTTGAGATCTGGCCCAGAGTAAGGAGACTTTTCCCCACTCTGGCTTCAAAAATGGTTAATTCTGAGATCATTTTCATTCCTGTCTTTTCAGTGTGAGTTCCATAAATCCCTCTCCTGCAAAGGTTCAGCTCTCACAAACCACCTGCTCTTGCCTGCCTGCCTGTCCCCTTACATCAATGGAGTGCTGAAGGTATCTTTTCCATACTCTGCCAGACTCGCATGTTTGCAGACAAAAATCTGCATTTCCGCCATTCTCACGAGATGAAAGCTGCGGGTCTCTTGAGTCCCCAACTTCCTCATGGCACCAATGAGTGCATATTAATGCATATGAGAAAGCAGTCAGAGATAAAGATTTCCTTGCGGCACTGACAAATGCATATTAACACATGTGAGAAGGCACTCTCTTTCAATTTCTGTTGAAAATTCCAGAAGTTCCACCATCATAAACTTCATCAGAATTGGAAGAGTGAAATAAAAATTGAAACAACAAATTTGGGGGTCTTTTTATTTGTCTTCCAATTGTTGAGCATTCACAATATGCTGCAGACAGGTTTTCAAGCTTCTCTCTGCAACCACAAGGAAAAAGAACCTATTTTTTATTTTATTATGAAGAACCACTTAAAATGGTGACACCCATGATAAAATTGAAAAAGTTGGCAACCTTATATATGTACAATAAAATATATGTTTCCAAACTTGACTGGGAATTTTGCCCAGGTAAGTACTGCACGGCATACTCTTTACGGTCTGTCTTCAAGGGAAAGAGAACAAGTTTCTTGCTACAAGAGTTGGAATCACTTTCCCCTCTGCCCCTCCTCCCCCACCTTCACACAGTTTGAAAATCCATTTGTTTGCTTTACTTATTGGATGTGAATTCAGCTGCCTAATTAATAATATTTGCAAACTATTTTTCATCTGGACATGTTCCATGCTGGCGTAATGATAATCATTAGCTAGCAGACAGCTATGAGGTGAATGTTCTGATGTACTTGAGATCAAACTAATGAGAGAATAGTATGACAACCAGATTTGAACCCAATTCTTCAGGGTCTTTGCTAGATTTTTTAGCTACTTGACCACCAAGGCTTTGGTGTCAACATATGAAAGCTTGGTATCTCTTCTTTTGTAGCCAGGACACTCCTGTTCCTGATTTTAGCCAGTGCTAACTTGCAGACCCATTGGTTGTCCCAGCCTATGTGGCCCTTTTCACACAGACACTGACACTGCTAAAATGGGGGTTACATTTTATTATACATATTGCAGGGCACCCATAGAGCACGTCTGCAGGCCTGCAACATGTATAATAAAATGTAACACCCATTTTAGCAGTGTTAAGAGTGTCTGTGTGAAAAGGGCCTGAGACATTGTCTGCTTCCTGTGATGTTATAGACCCATTTCTTTCCTGAGTGCTAACTCCTAATTTAGAACTGGGAATTACAAATTATATTGTATACATATTGTATTAGGATTTACAAATTATATTGTATACATATAATGTGGGTTATTTTTCCCTATGTACATCACTTTGCACTTTTCCACATTAAATTTCATGTGTCATTTGTATGCCCAGTCACCCAGTCTCACAGGATCCACCTGCAATTCTTTACAGAGTCCACTTGGGTTTTAACTAGAGGTGGGACCCCGGGCCCATTACCGGCTACCGGATTTACCGGTTACCGGTTCTGCAAAAACCGGATTCCCGGATTAAATCCGGTATACCGGTACCGGATTTATTTCATTGAG
>QEPC01006267.1:2261714-2271899 GCA_003113815.1 Sphenodon punctatus
TTTTACATTGCAGCCATTTTTAAATGGCTGCAATGTAAAAAATCCGGTACCCGGAATCCGGTACCCCGGACCGGATTACCGGGTCGAATCCGATAATGCCGGTACGCCCGGTACCGGCATTATCGGATACCGGATTTTACCGGTTTCCCGCCCCTAGTTTTAACTACCTTGAATAACTTTATGTCATCTGAAAATCTGATCACCTCACTCTTTACTCCCTTCTCCAGATCATTAATGAATACATTAAACAACAATGGTCCTATTACTGATCCCTGGGGCACTCCACTAGTAACTTCTCTCCACCGTGATAACTGACCATTTAGTCCTACTCTTTGCTTCTTATCTTTTAACCAGTAGCTGATCCATGATAGGACACTGTCTCTTATTCCATGACTTTAATTTCCTCAAGAGTCATTTGGTCCACCTCCAGAGACTTACGGAACCAGAAAGGTTCCAGAATGCCATAGGGGAATTACCTCCTGATCTCGATGACCGTTCGCTCGATGAACTCATTGTCCTCTGGAACAGCATGTTGACTGAGGCCATTGATTAAATGGCTCCCAGGTGTCTGCTTCTGGAATGCCGACGATGCAGATTCCCTTGGTTTACAGAGGACCTGTGCTGGATGAAGCAGAAAGGATGGTGGTCGGAGCGATGGTGCTGCTGGACTCTCACTGAAGTCGACCAATTGCAGCATAAAGCTAGTTTAAAAATGTATGCTGTAGTGGTGTGGGCAGCAAAGAAAGAGTTCTTTGCTACCCTCATTGAATCCACAAAGTCACATCCAGCAGATCTTTTCCTGGTGGTGCAGAGGCTGCTTAGTCCGGCGTTTCTCCACCTGGAACTGGAATCTTCCAGTGCCTGCTGTGACATGTTTGTTGACTTTTTTGTGGATAGAATTGTTCAGATTCACCACGACTTTGATGCTGCACTTATAACACTGCACTTCACTTAAGACTAGATCTAAAGAAGCTCCTCCTCTCATAGGTTCCAAGATCAGGTGCTCCAAGTAGCAGTCATTTATGGAATCTAAAAATTTAACCTTTGGATCACATCCTGGGGACACATTCACCCAGTCAATATTAGGGTGATTGAAATCACGCATTATTACTGCGTTTCCAACTTTAGTAGCCTCTCTCATCTCTGTTAGGATTTCATGGTCAGTTTCACCATCCTGATCAAGGGGCCGATAGAATAATCCAGATGTTGCACCTTTCTCCATTGCACATGGAATTTCTATCCAAAGAGATTCCAGAGTACATTTCATTTCATGTAAAAAATGAATTCCTTCACAAGTAGGAACCTTGAGTAGGGGACTAGGCCCCCCCACCCCCACCACCTGGAGCCTTTGGACCCTACAAGGAGCCCCCTCAACTAACCCCAGGTATTTATTTGTATGCATTACACAATGTTGGGCAGCCCATTGAGCACACACCCACAAATGTGAATGAGTTTGGGTGCCTGTTGAGCACTCAACAGGCTGCCCCAAATTGTGAGTAGAAAGCCACCTATTGGCTTTAGTTCTAGTTTGGACTCAGGGCCAGCATTTTCCCCTGTGGCCCTGTGCTTTCCATGTGTCCACATGTAAGTGGGTGGTAAATGCATGAAACACAAGAGAACTACCGTATGACAGATCTTTATTTCCAGGCCCACATAACTCAGACCAGGGTTACAGAGGACCATTGCCTTGCTGGAAACGGAGGGTAGGGATTTTCTATTCTTGGTGGGGAAAAGTCAATGACTTGGCCTTTGGCAGGTAGGGACAGGAGATGGTGTGTTTTCTGGGGGGTTTGGGGAGGGGTTGTGAGGGAGGTTGGAGTGAGGTATGGAGAGGTGGTGTTGGGTGTTTTCTGGGGGGCTGTGGGATGGTTGGGTTTGTTTTTGGGTTTTTTTGTATTCTGCTTTTATGGATTTTTATGTTTTATACCTGTTAGCTACCCTGAGCCTTTGGGGACCAGTAGGATACAAATGTAAATAAATAAATAAATAAAATAAAATGTCAATGTGATGTTACTGCAAGTGACCATCGACTGGTGAAGGAAGGCTTGGGGATGTGCTAGTTAAAGGTGGCACTAGTGGGACATCTTTAGGGATCTGACTGGGGAACAAATTAAAGCTGTATCACCACTCCTCTTAAGGTCCAGTATCCTCCACTGTACAGCCAACTACACCCACTCTGTATCAATGGGGGCAAACCAAACCTGGCATTGCTAAGAGTTATACAAACACTACCATGTGCAGCCCCTCCTCTCTTCGCTTCACTGTCTTCCCCTTCCTGAATGAATCCTGCACAAGCTCCTAGTCTTCACCTATAAAGCTCTTCACAACCTCGCTCCCCGCTACCTCTCTGCACTTATCTCCCTCCATACTCCAGCCCGTGCACTTCGCTCCTCCTCTGTCCCTTCTCTCACCCTTCCATGCCTTCCCTGCTCCCCTAAGCGCCTTCGTCCCTTCTCACTTGCTGCCCCCCATGCCTGGAACTCCCTCCCTGTCCACATCCGCCTTGCCCCCTCCCTTCATACCTTCAAATCTCTCCTTAAAACTCACCTCTTTCGCTCTGCTCTGTCTGACTCTTTATCCTGCTGAGCCACTATTCCTATACCTACGATCGGTTTACCCTTATCCTTGCAACATGGACCTGCCTGCTGTCATTCTCATCGTAACCAAGCCAAGTACGTGCACTTGAGACCTCGCATCTTCATGAATGTTAGACCCCTTGTCTCTCCCTCTGTTCCCCTTCCTAAGTCTCTCCCCCAGCTCCTGTCTCTCAGATTGTAAGCCCTAGGGGCAGGGACCATGTCTATTTTATTACTTTGTAAAGTGCCAGGTACACTGCTTGCGCTATATAAATGTTTGTTAATAATAATAATAATAATAATAATAATAATAATAATAATAAATATAAATCAGTGCAGCGGGTAACAAAAGGACTTGGAACCTTGCCTGTTTTACCCTCTGCCAGTCACTTTTCTCTACCCATGGGATAAGATTATAAATTTCAATATGGTTATGAAAGAGAGATAAAGAGAAGAAGAGAGAATGAAACTTTGTTTAATAGGATCTCCGTGTTAACATTTTGAGTGCACGTTATTGCTGTACCGTTTTGTCATTTAGGTCAGAAAAATGTGTTATGAAACAGGTGTATTGAAGAAGTCTGCTTTGCATCCTTCTTATTGTTACTGCTTTTCACAATTAAAAATAAAAATCCTGCAACTGGCTGTCAATCTAGCTCTCGGTTCAGCCTCTGTTTTAACATGGAGATGTTCTTCTCTTCCCATCAATCACCTTTTGTAACCTGAAGAAAAGAGAAAGTTACTGACTGACACCATGGAGAATTTATTTGCATTCTGCCCTCACTAACTGAAGGGGCTTTGGGAGTTAAAACTATCAAATTAGTGTCAATTTCAGGTGTTTTTGAATAGTAAGCAAGACATTTTTAAAAAAGAAAAAAAGAATTTAATATTATCTACATACATTTTACATATGACCCACTGGAAACGTGAAATCATAGTCACTGAGGACATGTATGCAATTCCTGTAATTACATAAATGAATAATCTTCAGTTAATTGAGCATCCACACCAACTCAGTTTTGGTCTCTTTTTACTAGTCTTGCAAAGGTATTTTCTCCTTCTGACAAAAGAAGATGTCAGGAACATTTTAAAGTGCTTTTTATTGGTTTTCTTAACACAGCCTTCCCTTCTCAGCAATCTGGATTGTGGGTAACAAGAGAGACGGAAATCTACTCAAAGGTTTGCTGGGATGAATGCATCAAAGGGTATTTTCAGATGTTACGAGATCACAGTGAACCCCCGTCAATACCCACATGGGGTCAAAGCGCCCTGAACGTCTGTTAGGCGGCCGCCAGATGTTCACCAAGGTCAATTCCCACATGGGGTCAATTTCAACCACGCTTCCGAGGCTGGCTGGTGACCATGGACCGGAATCCCCGGCAGGATTCCAAGCCATGGTCAAATCAGGCGGGTGCCGCGGTCGCATTGGCTGCGGCGCCCGCCCATCTCCCCAGAGGGTGAGAGGCGGGGGAGCATGGGGGGTGGGACTGTGCGGCCACACGTTGCACCGCACGGCCCCGCCCCCTCCCTGATTCCCCACCGGGATCAGCCGCCACGTCTGTTGGCCATGCCGGAGTGATCCCGGAAGACAATCTCAGGGTTGTTTCCGTGACGGGGCGAAGCCGCTCCGTGACGTCTGAAAACACCCAAAGAAACATGGTTTAATGTTGGCTTAAATCAAAGGAATGTTGGAATGTCCATTTTATTACAATGAGTTTGATTGCATTCGTTATAATGTTGCAGATTCTAAAATGATGGATACAGTTGAATACAATGCCTTGCCTGTGAAATCAGTTCTGTGCAATCTCCCTCCCACACACATTTCTTATCCATATTATTGTGACTTGTTTATTTCTCCTCTGAGTGTTACTTTGTCATGACTACTTTGTCAGTCATGTTTACCTTGGTTTTCCACGTTGCTTGTTTTCGTCTACACTTTCGTCTATAATGTATAAATAGGGCTGAAACAACAAGTCTCCACAGTAGCTGTTTCCGGAGGAAAGAACTCTTCCACAATGAGTTGCACAGTGCAATAGAGATGTTCATTCTGCTATTTTCATTCCGCTACTTCCGTCAGCACTTTCCGACATGTGGTCACTATGCGAAAGTAGCAGAACAATGTTTCTTCTGACATTTTCCAAGATTATTCCGTCGCTTTCCAAGATTATTATGACACTTTCCAATAATTATGATGTTGCAAAGCAAAGGGTGCAGAATTAGCGGAATGCCAACGGAAAAGCTTCAGAAATCCACAGGCAATTCCAAAATGGTGAAATGAAATATTGGTGTGGAAAAAGGAGTTGCCGCTTCAGTCCTATGTATAAACGTATGGTCCAAATCCTGAAGCCCATTTGAAATTTGTGCTGTAGAGTGGGGAAAGAGTTCTGGGAATGTTACTACTTTAAGCAGGATCTTCCCCCCCTCCCCCAAAAGGCAGCTATGGTAGAATAAGGTTCATATACTATGGCAGAGGTGGGGAAATGGTGGTTTGGGAGCCACATACAGCCCTCAGGCACCTGTACTGTGGCTTTTGCCAGATATGGCTGCTGAGGCATGTCCATGTGACTCTTTCAAAGAGCAAAAAAAGCCAAGATACCATTTCCACTGTTGGAGCTTTCTGGGGGAGTATGCCCTGGGTCTCTATTGCTGCTGCTCAAACCTGCCAAAATACCAGCTGGGAGCCAGAATGTTGGTGTTTGCTTATCTGGGAGTTGGGGAAAGTCATGTTGTTCTCTCCCCAGGATCAGGGGAAACTGTGACCCATGTAATATAACTTGGGGCTTTGGTATGTGGCTGTTGGGCTTGGGAACTTTGTTGACTCCTGTGATATGTTATCTTCCCCTCCTCACATCCACCCCCTCTTATCATTCAAGCCCCAGAGAACATACCTACCAAAAAACGATGACTATTTGGGATCTGGACCCCAGAATTATGTAGAGAATGGCTAACTTGGGAGAGGAATTGAAGCCACAAAAGAGCTCTGTTCAACACTGTTCCCTGAAAACCTGTAGGCTTTACTGAGGAAGCACAAAGCTGGTCTTTTGAAGTAGATTCCAGTTCTGCTGTTTCAGTCTTAGCGAGTAAGGTCTTGGCTAAAGCAGGGGTTGAATTGAGGAGAAGCACAGAGGGAATGCAGATTATTCTTATCCTGCGTAATACAGGAGAACTCTCCCACCTTTTTTTTTTTTAGTTGAATGAGCAACACCCTTTCTTTTTAAACTGGCACAGGAATAATTGCCAGTCTTATTTTGATCAACTTTAATAATGACTGGGCCCAACTGACTGAAGCTCAGGAGCCTAGTCAGAAGACGTCTGAGCATGGAGGAGCCCTAATGTTATATTTTCCACAAATGTCATAGTTTTCCCTTGATGGGAAACATCTGTAGGAGGAGGACCACACACTTCTCCCTACATGTAGAGAAAAACCCATTAACCTCCATGTAATGGAGTGGACACAAAGAGGCAGAACATCCTCTAGAGCTAAGATAAAGCTGCCAGCTAGTTGTTGCATCCATGATTGAAAGCAGCTGTGTATGCAACTCTGCAGCTAGCTAATTAGCCTCTAGCCATGAAAACACAGCTGTAGAGAGCTGGGAAGAGGTTTTTGCTAGCTCCAACCAATCAGTTAGGGGAGGAGTTTATAAACAGGCAACTTGCTACTGTAGAAAAAGAGCTTGAGGAGAAAGGTTGCTGAGCCTGGCCAGCCTAAAACTTGCTGAGGACCTTAGGAAGACAAGCCTCCAACTTCCCAAACCCCCTGGACCTGCAAGTCCGCGCAAGTCCCAAGACCTACACAGACACCATGGGAACCTAAGGTGGGACTTTTCTTTCTTAAATTGACTCCTGGAAGGGACTTGTTTTGTTTATCAGTCTTAGCAGTAAGCCAAGCTGCCTTTGAGGATAAACCCATGATGCACTCAGAGCCTGGAAACTGCTTCCAAGTCTTTGCTTTTTTTAATACAGGCTTGTACTAAAGAAATAGTGTTTATCCCACATGGGAACAACTATGTTATAGCTTATGTTTGGGGACCCACTTATTGGGAGAAGCCGTGTAAACCTGGTGGAATAGGCCCAACTATTAAGGAGAGAAGTAGGGCTGGGAGGGAATTAAAGTCCTAGCTGGGGGGTGTTAGAACCCATCACAATTAAACAAAACCCTTTGATTGATTTGGCTGACAGCCTCGTCAAGGTCTCAGTGAAAGTGCTACTTGGCATTACTATTGCTGTACCCCAGTGAGGGTGATTGTCTGCCCTGAAAGGCTAAAGAAGGACTGATTTTGTGTGGGTGGGAATTGAGCTAATTTCCTAACTAGCTCCTCAAGAGCAAAAGAACTGACCCATCCACACTCTGTTAAAAAACTAAAATCCATCAACTTCCAGTAGAATTATCCCATGAAAGCAAAATGGCTCCATGACCACAGTCTTCCACTTAACTTTGATGATATGTGGATGGTAGAATGGAGGGATTCCAAAACAAGATCCTTCGTACTATTTTGGGGCTGCCAAAATATTCCCAAATAGCTTTACTCAGGCTGAAGTAGGATTAGTCTCAGTACAAACAAGAGTGTTGCAAAACCTGTTGCACTACTGGTTTAGACTTTTAGGCCAGAGGGTAGACACTTTGTTCAGGCTCTGTTGGAAGGATTCATCCATGAGTGAATCTAGATTCCTCTGGTTTGAATCCCTAAGTATACTTTTAACCTGACTGGGGTACAGTAGCTTAGTCTTTCTACAGGCACCGCAGAATAGGACTAAGGCTATAGTGATGCAACGGCTTCTGGATATAGCAAAGCATTGGCCAGTGTTGGTTCAACAAAGGGGTCTCCTTTATACACGTCAATTAAATCTGTTTGGGGGAGAGAGTCATGCCTGCTTTTACTCCAGAGCTTTAAGTTAAGGAAGGCATATACTTTTTGATGCCTTCAAGTTATTCCTTCCAAAGTAATTGAGGGGCGATTTTTGGCAACCCCTTGGGCGTTGTGCTTATGCCCCTGTGGATTAGGGCAGGTAGATGATATATGTCATATTGTATTGAATTGTCTGTATGTAGAAGAGATAAGGAGGAGTTGGATTAACAAACTATTAGGGTACAGAAGACACTGGGATTCTGGAAGTTAATTAAGATTTTTCTTGGCACAATCAGCCCCCCGAGCTTTGGAAATATCTGCAACATATTTGCATTTGATCGTTAAACAAAGACACATTGTAAAATCTATCTTTGACAATGAGTAAGTCTAATATTTGGAGGGGAAGTACCCTACCATGGATGTTGTGTGTTGTGCTTCCATTCTGTGATACCTTCCATCTGTGTATATTACTGAAATTTGAACCCCTCAAAGATAGCTAAATATGAATATTGTTCATTTATAGGGATTAGAGGAATATGTATGTTGGTATTTAGCTAAGGATTTTCTCCTTAGTGAATGTAGATACAGGTTTTGGACAATTATTTGATTGATAATTATTATATCGAAGTTTTTTTCTTTTTGTATTTTTTTATTATGGTATTGTATTTATGGCCATGGCAGAAGCCAACACCTGCAAATAAATATTATTATTATTGTATATATACTTAACTTTGACCCTTCTGTGGCTTTTGAGGTGCAAGGACATGTTGTACCCTCAGACTACATTGGGAAATCTAGAACACGTGCCCACTAAAGTCAATATTGCCCTGCACATGGACTGCAAAGATTGTCCAATGTCCTCTTGGAAGAAGTCAGAATAGATGTAATTTAACCAAAGTGAGTGGAGTCACCCTAAGGAAAAATTCAACCACTCTGCTCATTTATCCTCAAGTCTGCAGCACAGCCTCAGAGTTTAAGCCTTACATTATTTCTCAGTAGCTATTGCAGCTACCCATTTATGCCAGAGGTCTGTGCCAAAGAAGGTCTTGTATTTTGATCAGTGTATTTTAGTGTGACCTAAGAGTATGAACATCTAATAAAGAATTAATTATTTAAAAAGAAATTCAAAGCTAATGAACGCAAACTCTGTCTGGCATTTTCAAGCATACTGAATCAGTTTGAGCTGCCTTATAACTACATATTCATGGAAATACCTGCAGGCACTGGCAAAATCTAATAAAAACTTGGAATAGATGTTATGTGACTGATTTTAATGGGTACCACTTCAAAAATTCCAGGAGACTTTTAGAGCGGCGAACACATGGCAGAGCCTAGTACTGCAGGAGAAAAAGTAGTCAGACCATAGCGACTGAACCTTAAGCCATAAATGGCTCCTTTCTTTGACAGCTAAGGCATTCTGTTCTCAATGGAGGATTCTCCTCAAAGGAGAACAAGCAATCTCTCTCATGCGGCTACTCTCCCTCAGGCCTTTCTGCTTGAGAGGAGGCAGTCTAATGTAGCCGGCTTGACTGTCATTGCATTGCTTGGTTGCACTGCTGGGTTCTATGAGGCTGCCATCTCTCTCTGTCCTGTTTGACAGTTTGAAACAAACCAGTCAAACAGTGAGAAGGATTGACTGAAATGTCAGTAGTGTGTAAGCACACTACATGGAGGATGGGTAGACCTATGAATTGGTTTAACATCATCCCTCTTGCTAACCAACACAGGCCTTCAGTGGCTGCCCACTGAATACAGGGTTGAATTCAAGGTTGTTCTTTTTATAACACTCCATTAGTCTGGCCTGTTTCCTTAGGGCCCATCTTGCCGTGTCTGAATATTGTCTCTTGTGAAAGATGCATTTCACCACAAGAATGGTTCTGTCAAGCTCAGCCTTAAGACTCTGTAGAAAGCACTCTTTGCAAAGCATAGGAAACTGTGTCCAGCCTGACAAACGTAGCGTGCATGATGAGGGGAAAGGATTACAGTTCAGGATAGATAAAGAATTGGTCAGAGAATACCTAGCTACTCTAAATAAGTTCAAACCTTCAGGGCCAGATGAATTACATCCTAGGGTACTGGAGGAACTTGCTGATTGTACTCGCAGAACCTTTAACAGCTTTGCAAGCTCTTGGAGAATGGGTGAGCTGCCGGAAGACTGGAGATGGGCAAATGTTTCTATCTTCGAAAAGGGGGAAAAAAGGAGGATCCAGGAAACTATAGAATGGTCAGTCTGATGTCGATACCTGGAAAGATACTAGAACAGATTGTAAAGCAGTTAGTCTGTAAGCATCTAGAAAGCAATGCAGTGATTACAAGAAGCCAGCATAAATTTGTCAATAAGTCATGCCAGACTAATCTTATCTCCTCTTTTGATCAAGTTACTAGTTTGGTGGATCATGGTGAAATGTGGACATAATAGATCTTGATTTCTGCAAAGCATTTGACAAAGTCCCCCATGATATCTTTGTTGACAAGCTGATAAAATTGGAGGGAGGGGGTGGATGGTAATACCATTAGGTGGATTTACAGTTGGTTAAAGAACTGTACTCAGAGTGGCCAGGAGGTCCTGAGGGAGCTTACCCTGGACGTGGATGGTCACTCTGTGGATGAGCTGGTCCGGCATTGGAACAACTTGCTGGAGGAGGCCATTGACAGGGTGGCTCCGAGGCGCCTTCTGCCTTGGTCTCGTCACCGCAGGACCCCTTGGTTTACTGAGGGGCTGCGGTGTATGAAGCGTGTAGGCAGGAGGCTAGAGCGACGCTGGC
>QEPC01006267.1:2287608-2318476 GCA_003113815.1 Sphenodon punctatus
AAATCTCAAAGCAGATATGCAATCCAATAAATGACTACAGGCATCAAAATCTAATTGGGGCACTCCAAAAACACATAAAATCAATGGGGTACACCAACACTGCAAACAAACCTATTCCGTGCTGGACACACTGTGTTTCTGATCATCTTGTGGTCATTATCAACAGCACCAGTTAAATAATAGCAAAGATTACAAAACAGATGGGTGGTCTCCAACATTTACATATCCTCCATACATGGGAACATGTATAATAACTCCAAGAGACCTTTTAAAAAACAATTAACTACCCAATATATCTTATAAGAATACCATTTTAAGAAATGTATATATATAAAGGTTTTTTAAACTTGTATTGGGTATTTGTTTTCTTATTCTTTTATATTTATTAAACGTATACCCCCATGGAAGATCTACTCACCCCCTGTCCACATGAATCCATGTATTCATCGCTCTAAAGCAGTCATGGCAACAAAGGTGAGGTTATTGTTTGTTTCCCCCAGTTGAATACTACAATATATATAGAGAGAGATTTTAAACTTAATGTTTAATTATTTTTTATTTTTTGAAACATTTAACATTTCTATCCACTGGGAGAAGAAACTCATTTACCCCCTATCGGAATAAGACCATGCATATGACTATTCCAAGACAATCCTGGCAATGGAATTGAGGCTACTGTTTATTCCCCCAGTTAAATTCTATCAAGCCCAATTAGATTTTGATGCCTGTGGTCATTTATTGGATTGCATATCTGCTTTGAGATTTATTGTATATGGTTATGTCTAAACTTATTAAAATATATGTGCTTTTATTAATGCTGTGTTTATCTAAGGCATCCCCACCCATTGTTTTGCCATTGTGAGTTGAGGGTGGTGTTTTCCATCATAATTCCCCAGGGGATTAGCCCTTTTTTTTGTTTTTTTGGCGATCATATTACCACCATCATCGTTCCACAATACATTGTGGAGCGCCAAGTTTAAAAACCCAAAGAATAAAAGGATGAGTTTCTGTTTTCTTCAACTCAGAAATCAGAAGAATGAAGAAAATCAGATTTTCTTCAGTCCCAGAAATTAGTGCACTGAACAGACAAAAAGCACCATGGGAATGAAATTAATCCAAGAGACTAATCACCTCGATAAAATCAGTGTGCTGTTCACATGTCCATCTAAACAGGTACCACTTTGTTATCCTGGGATAATAATCACCGGAGATTATTCTAATTATGCTGGGATAGTTTGTCCATCTGAACATTCCCCAAGCCTTGTGGTAAAGTTTTACCAGGATCCAAATGGTAAATTTGAATATGCAACTCAGTCACAATAGTGTAAATTTACACATCACCAGATACATTACAGTCTGGAACATAAAACCGTTGATAAAAGCATAGCAGTTCATGCCCCTTTCAGTCAAAGAACAGAATAATGGCTACTTAACACAGTAGGGCAAATACAGTTCAGAAACAAATATTTGTCCCAAACATCCAATTCATCAAATTACCACATTCAAATTGGTGGATACAAATCAAATTATAATCCGAAAAAACCCCTTGTGTTTGAAATTAGGATAAAACATTGTATTCCTTTTGCTTACATACTTGATATTCACGTTTTATTATTTGCATGCATTGTTCACTGCATGTATTTAGTTGTTCGCAGATTTTGCATTTGCAATTAGTGTGTTGTTATATTTGTATATTTTAATACAAGTGTCCAAATCAGAGGAAGATCAATGGACAAATATGGAGAGGACTAACATGTTATCTGTTTAGCTCCTATTTCAAATATTAAACAGCAAAGTAACAATTAGGTGCTCTTTAGCTGTCCCTGTTATTGATTGAAATAATGGTTTTGCTAATGTATATTTCTCAGGGAGATAGCTGATTTTGTGTTGTGTTTTATTCAGATCCTTTCTTGAAGGGCATTGCGTACCATCTATTCTCTTTGGTTCATCAGTATTTGTCCTTCAATGAGTTCACAAATGCATCACAATTTAAGAAAAAGATGCAGGTTGTTGAACCACGGAAAGAAATCAGCAGTGCATATTGCAGAAAGCAAAGTAGAGTCAGCAATTCAGTCTCTTAAAATATGAATGCTGCTTTCCAGTTCTTCTAATTACCACAGTTCACTGGTTTAGACAAAGCGATCCAATAGGTTCAGACCTGTTTTCTAGCCACCAACCTTCCAGTCAAAATCTTTAATCTTCTTTATAGTGCAGTTTGTCTTGCATTCCCCTGCAAAGCCTCTGGCTTGCAGAAGCAATTTCTACTTTAAGGGACTGCTGTGGTATGGTGTGGTACAATACAAATCCTCCAGGAGACAGTGGAAGGTTTTAGTTGACCCCTTTCTACAAGGTGAAGATGTCAGCCTCATTATATGAATCCTTTGACTGATAACACCTACAATGTAAGGAACTAGTGAAAGGACTATTAGTCTTTTGTAATAAATACAATTATACATGTTGGAATTACATATAATAGGGTTTACAGTGCAACTTGATAAAAGTAATACCTTGAAAGATTATGTAGATATGGGTATGTGGATCTATTGCAGGGTACAAGGACCTAGTCAGCTGGGGGAGGGGGGTACTTTGTCCTAAGCAGGCTAAGCATCTTTTAGGAGAAACTGTCTAGCCCAGTGAAAAAGCTTCAAGTACAGCTGAAATAGGTACCTCCCACAAATGGATAAACTTGTTAAATATATACTACCTGAACCAAAAACGATAGATCACGTAATAACTGATATCACTCTGTCAGGTATCCGTTTCAGTTATTCTGTTGCAGGTGTTTGGTTCGGTTCTTTCAATCGTTTTGATACTTTAGTTGCATCATATTGGCAATATTTTCACTATTGTGCATGCATGCTTGCTGAAAATGACCCACTCCCCAACAATGAAATTGCCTAACTGGGAAAAAACAGGTGCTCAGAAACCCCAAAACAGACAAAAAAAGTACATGCAAGTTTTGATTACAGATCTTGTTCAAGTACTCAAAGGGCTATCAAAAAATGCAAATACTACCTGGAAATAACAAGCCACTAAAAAGAAACTCTGAGCCACTTGCTCCATTTGTATCCTGGCTAGGCAGAGTCCCAGGCCAGGATATCACAGCCTGAGATGGAAGGAAATCCAAGGATTATCTAGTCCAGCCCCCTACTATGAAGCAACTTCCTCGGTACCTATATCATCCCTCAAAGAAGTTTGTCTTACCTCTTTTTAAAGGCCTTCAATGATGGGGACTCCAAAGCCTCCCTCAGCAAATTACTACACTGCTTAGCTGTCTGGGTAATTTAATAATTATTAATGTTTAGCCTAAACAATATCTTTTATTGGACTTAACTTCTGTTGGTGAGGGTATGCGAGCTTTGAGCTACACGGGGCTCTTCAACAGGCTACACGCAAGTCAGAACTGAATCTCAGAAAATGAAAGAAAAGTATATATAGATGGGTGTTAAACATGATGGGGGCCTGGTTGGCGCACTCTGTCCCACCTGGTTCGGTGCTGAACCCGCACATTTGTTCTGGGCCCACCAGATGTGAACCCAGTTCAGACCCCGGTGAGGTAGGTGGCTGGACCAAAAGCATGGGCCGACAAAGAACTGAGCCCATGGTCTGGATCCAGGAGCTGCTCTGGTGAGCAAGAGCTGGCCAAACTGGGCATGTCTATTTTCGCACCCACCTGTGCTGGCTTGTGGGGTTGCCATGGCAGCCTGTTGTTGGCAGCCATGGCTGTCCATCATGGGGCTGGAGTGTGTGAGGCACAGGAGTGGAGCCAGATGTCCTTGTGTTATTTCCCATCCCCCCTCCCCATCTGGGTCAAGCTGTGGGAACATGTGTAAGGTGTAAATTGTGGCCACTAGAGAAGAGGATGTCTGGAAAGCAATAACCAATCATTTAGAAGCAATATCGACACACACAAGGTGAGGAGAAAATCAGGGTGATTACTGAATATATATATTTTTTAATGGCAGATGAAGCCCAGGTCAGTATTGAGTCCATTGTTTTGTGTGTCCAATAAAGTTATGAAAATAACATTAGTGAAGGTGCTGGCATTCATATGTAAATAACCAAGAAACAAGTTGCAAGGCTATGTAAAGTATGACTGTTAAAAAAGAATATGGTTGTTAGTATATTAATATATTTATTTATTTATTTATTTTATAGATTTCTATCCCGCCCCCTCCTGCAATGCAGCTTGGGGCGGCTGACAACAATAGTAAAAACAATTAAAACAGTTAAAATATAAATATAAAATGCATCAATAAAACAGGGCTAAAAGACAGTGATAAATAAATACATGGGCGAGGGATTAAAATCGCCCCCCCCACCCTCCCTCCCAAAGGCCTGGGCAAACAGCCAGGTCTTACAATTCCGCCGAAATGTCAAAAGGCTTGGGGCCNGCAGCCGTTTTGTCCATTCTCTCTAGTGAATTTGTCTGTGTGCTACAGTGCTGCTGGATCTGTAAGTAATTGGTTGTGGGGGGGAGGGGTGCCTGTCCTGTCCATAGGGCCAATACTGGGGGATGGGAGTTACGTTTACCTTTACCATGTCATTTTTTAAAAAAATAATTGGGTGCCACATTGCTTCTAGTTCTGCTTGCTGTTTGGTTGGCACCATGAGGCCAGAGGAATCTCTCTGCTTGGCTCCACTTCCCGTTGCCTGGTCTGTTCAAGTTACCAATGCCATGCCAAGAGTGTGTGTGTGAGAGAGAATGCCTAGTTTCTACTGCTGGGGCCTGGGCTTGCTGGTTTTTGGATTTATTTCTCCATGCCATTGCAGACTGTTTTGTGGGGTCATTGTATTCTTCTCGAGCAAATGTCCCTTGCTAGGAGGGCTGTGCACCAGGCCCCCATATCGTTTTTGTTTTCATTTTCATTATTAAAAATGTTGTTTTCATTATTGTCATTAACGACAATGTTTTTGTTGTCGTTTTTGTCATCATTGATGGTATCATTTTCATTATCATTGTTATTGTTTTTGTTGTTGTTGGTATCGTTTTTGTTATCATTGTTGGTATCATTATTGATATTGGTACCATTTCAAACAAAGATTTTATTATTGGTATCAGTATCATTATTGATTCCTGTGCATAAATAATATATATCTAAATCTAAGGGAGACAGGGGAAGGGGAAAGGAAAACTATCTAATATCTAATCAATTATCTATATAACTGTTCTAATCTAATTGATATGTCTATAATATATATCTATATCTAATGTATGCTACCTATATCTATATAATGTTATGGGGGGAGAAGGACAAGGAAAGGGAGATGGTAAAATGTAGGGTATGAGGAAGGAAAGGTATTGGTGGAAATACCAAATAAATAAATTTGAATAAATAAATAATACAATGAAGGCTAGGGAGGATTTTTTATGTGGAAGCACCACAGTTCTGTAAACGCAACCTGACAAGCAGAGCTCTCACACAACGGGGAGAAAAAAATCTGGTCCTCCCATTATAAAGGGTTGCAGTGCCCTCCCCCAGAGCCCTGATTGGTTGTTGGAGGCAGCAGGCATTGAGCAATCCGAGTGCCATGAGACTGCTGGGGCCTGATTCTGCTGCTCATTGGCCAGGGATACTGCTGAACTGCTCGCCTCTCCCAACACAGGCACAGTTCAAGAGTTCAACCCTGTTAAGACTCCAAGATGTCTGATCCCTCCTCCCCCTCTACATTTTCCCTGCAAAACCCAGCTGCCACAGCACTAATAATAATGACAATGTTAACGACATTGTCGTTTTTGTTTCTTCTTGTTGTTATGATTTTTGTTATTGATTTTATTATTGTTTTTATATCATTTTTAATACTGATATCATTACCATTGTCATTACCATTCTCGGTATTCTCGGTTGTCATTTGACATTATGTTTCAATAATGCCTGAAGGAGGCTTTGGTTAGGCCCCTGCTCAAGAAACCATCTCTTGACACTGATGCTCCTGCCAGTTATCAGCCGGTCTCTAATCTCCCCTTTTTAGGGAAAGTTATTGAGCAGGCTGTGGCACGGCAGCTCTAGGAACATCTGGACCGCATCATTTTCCTTGACCCCTCTCAGTCTTGGTTTTGGCCTGGGTATGGTACGGAGACTGCATTGGAGGCCTTGGTTGACGATCTCCATCTGACATTGGACCAGGGTCATCAGACCTTACTGGTTCTGCTAGACCTTTTGGCTGCATTCAACACAGTCGACCATGAGGTGTTGGTGACTCGCCTGTGGGACCGTGCTGGGATTGGCGGGATGGTCTTGGACTGGTTTTGTTCATTCCTGGCTGGGAAAACTCACTGGGTGGTCTCGGGGGAGTGTACGTCTTCCCCCTGGGACCTCACGTGCGGAGTCCTGCAGGGTGCCATTCTGTCCCCTCTCTTGTTTAACATGCGGCCATTAGGGGAGATCATGAGAGGGTTTCAGGGCATCAGTGTCATCAGTATGCTGATGACACTCAGTTCTACCTCTCTTTTTCTACCGACCCAGGTCACACAGTCTCCTTGTTTTCCCAGTGCCTGTCGGCTGTGGGGGCTTGGATGAGGTTGAGCTGTCTGCAATTGAATCCTGACAAGACAGAGGTGATGTTGGTGGGTGATGGCTTGTGGGGCCTAGGGATGGTTGAATCTCCTCTCGTTGGGGGGGATCGCCCTCCCATGTTCTCTCAAGTGCGGAGTCTGGGTGTGCTCGATTCGCGGCTCAGCTTGGAATCTCAGGTTGTGGCTGTGATGGGGAGTGCATTTCGGCAGTTACATCTTGTCCGGCGGCTTCGGCCGTATCTCTGACTCTGATGTCACCACTGTCATCCATGCCTTCATCACCTCGAGGCTGGATTACTGCAATGTGCTCTACATAGGGCTGCCCGAGAAGTTGTTCCGGAGGCTGCAGCTGGTGCAGAATGCCATGGCCTTTCTCCTTATGGGGGCAGGCCGCAGGAGCACATGACTCCTGTGCTCCAGGCTCTGCACTGGCTACCTATAAAGTACTGGGCTAAGTTCAAGGTGCTGATTTTAACCTTTAAAGACTTTCGCGGTCCTGACCTGCTTATCTGCATGACCGCCTCACTCCACATGTGCCCATGCGACCCCTGCGATCATCCATGGGAGACTTTTTGGAGGTTCCCTGGGTGAGGTGGGTGACCACCGATGTTAGCTCTTTTTCAGTTTCTGCCCCTGTGCTGTGGAATTTGCTCCTGGAAGAGGCTCGGTTGGCCCCCACTCTCCTGTCATTTTGACAATTATGTAAGACCTGGCTGTTTTGAGAGGCCTTTGGCGAGGGGTAGGGGTTTTGTTAGTGGGGGAGGGAGTGTTTTGATTTGTTTTTCCCTGCATAATATGGAATTTTTAATTGTTTTAAATGTTTTATTGTTTTTACAGTTGTTTGCCACCCTGGGCTGCCCTGTGGACAGGAGGGGCGGGATACAAACTTTATATAAATAATAAAATAAAATAAATAAATAAGATTTTTGGTATTCTTGGTTGTCGTTTTCATTATCGTTGTCATTATTCTTAGTTGTTGTTTTCATTATTGCAATTAAAAAACCAAAAACCAACAATTTTTGTTATCGTTATTGTAATAACAAAAATGACATGCACCCTCCTTAGCCTGCATTTTTGTGCACTGCTTGGTTGGCATAATGACTAAAGTGGGTACACTCACTGCTCATGGTTGGCCATACTGTGGGTACACAACTGTTGTGGTTTTTTATTTCTTCATGCAGTTGCACTTTTTGTGGGTTGTCTTCTGGAGTAATTATCCCAGTCTTGCTAGCCTGTTTTTCTTGGTAGTACTTTGGCTATGGGTTAAAGAACTTTGCAACAACTTTCCAAAGTTTTCCAAGGGAATTCCAAGAAGAAATTTTGAAACTTCGGGAACAGTACCAAAGGGCTGCTGAGTACTCAGAACTTCATTATTCAGCCCAAGTACTTGGAAGTACCTCCACCTGCCCCCTCGACCCGATCCCCTCCCGCCTCCTGACCTCTGTTTCTCCCACTGTCGCTCCCCCACTTCTACATGTCATCAATCTCTCCCTTTCTACAGGCTCCTTCCCCTCTGCCTTCAAGCATGCCACTGTCTCCCCCATCCTCAAAAAGCCCACCCTGGACCCATCTGACCCCTCTAGTTACCGGACAGTCTCCCTCCTTCCCTTTGCCTCAAAGCTTTTGGAACGTGTTGTCTACTCCCGCTGCCTGGACCTCCTCTCTGCCAACTCCTCCCTGGACCCTCTCCAGTCTGGCTTCCGCCCCCTCCACTCTACTGAAACTGCCCTGGCCAAGATCACCAATGATCTACTTGTCGCTAAATCGAAGCGCCACTACTCCGTTCTTGTCCTCCTTGACCTCTCTGCNTTTTTGTAGCCTGAGCAAGAGTCGCATGACTCAAAAGCTTGCATACACTTATCGGCGGAAGTTGTTCCAATAAAAGCCACCATCTGAGCAACTTTGTCTCCATCTATTACTTTTGGTACTAACACAGCAAATACATCCACTCACTAAACTTCCTTAATTTAAACACATTATTACAGGAGGGAATAATGGCGCTTGTAGAAGAGGCGAAGGCTTATAGGGAAGACAAAGTAAAACACAGCATATTCTGAGAGGGGAGGGAATTGGGGGCCTTTTTCAGTCAGAGATAAGGAAAGGGCTTTTGTACAGATCCTAACAGAAATACAAAATGGAGTACGAACAAAACACACAGAAAAAGGGATTAAACTTAACCAAGTGTCTGTGCCTGCTTCATATGGGAAACTAAGGATGTTTTCATATAAACGCATACAGCTTTTGAGTAGCTAATGTCATGTTTCTTTACACTGCAAGTGGATGACAACATGCACATGGCATATGTTTAAAGGGAAATGCAGAAGATGCTAAATTCAGGAGAGTGAGAGTCTTAAACTGACTTTTTTGGGTTTTGTTTGCTTCTTGTGTCACTAACTCAACATCGGTTCTGCTCAGTTTCTGTCAAAAGTGTTCAATTGACCCATCCAAAATAAATAATGGATCAAAGTCAGTGATCCTTGCCCTACTTATCCTTCACTTAGGCAAAAGGACAATTTACTTCAGTGATAGCTTTTCCCTGAGTAAGGAATAAAAGATGAGTAAGGTCTTCAGGATTTGGCTCATTATTTATAGCAATATTTTAAATTCCTGGTAGTGTATTTCCACTGCTGATGCAAGATGATTTCCTTCTTGTTCCACTGCTCTCTCTCACAGATTCTTCTGTCTATTACACTAGAATCCTTCTTTGGTCACACATTTGGGCCTCAGCCTGGCCTAATTGCACTTGGACCTGTGGACCAGCCCAAGCCGAAGTCCAATGCAGCTGGACTCTTTTAACCAGAGGTCTAATGTGTCCAGGTGACCCTGCCCCCTTTTCCAATACTGACACATAGCCCTAAGGTGAGTCATGACATTGCTGTGCTCTATGGGGTGTGAGGCCTCCTGAATCTGGGGAGCCTGATCTGTCTTGAGTCTGAGGAGCTTGAACAATGAACAGATGGAGTACCCAATACAATCTGGGCCTAGCAGGACCAGTCAGGTTCCATCAGTCTTGATCAGATTGCAGGACTCTAAGCTACACATGATTTTTAATAGTGCAGAGAGTGACTCCACATCTGAGGAACTAAAGCTTTTACTTTACTATAGGTTAGCCCAATGTTAACTAGAGTTGAAATGAGTAAGTGCTGCTATCTGTCATCCAGGAATCTATGGTATTCAATATCTGCTTGGAGATGAAATAGTATCCAATTTAGTATCTGACAGATATCTAATTGACTAGATTACTGGTTACCAACTACTGTTTACTGAATTACATTTTGTATTTATTATTATTATTTATTTATTTATTCTCCCTCTGTCCGAACTGGTCAGTTAATGTGGTAAATGGTAATTCAGCAAATGGTAATTTGATAAATGATAATATCTGGTATTCCAGTTTGGCAGTTAACCTCCAGTGTTACTGAAATAACCGCCAAGCTAACTGGAATACTGGATATTAACCATGGATCATTTTTTTAGCAATCTGTTTCAGCTCTAGTATTAAGTTGGTAACTACTATGCAGAGATGGAGGAAACAAAAGTAGGGGCATGAGGACTTTGGGAAGACAGTACGTCTTGAAGGCTTTCTGGTACAGAGGCAGCTAGACTCTGACCCTTTTGAAACGGGCTGCGGTGGGTGGAGGGATGGGTGTGCACCCATGGTGGGTGGAGGTGGGTGGGTGGCCATTCCCACGGGTGCACACCCATCTCCATGCATGGAGCAACCTGCATTGGAGCCCATTGAGCCATGCGTCGGTGATGGGTGGAGCATGGGAGCACGCCCCCCCGGTACATTCCCACGGAGGCCTCCCACCGCAGTCATCACGGGTGGCATCCACACAATTGCCCTCCCCCTCACCCCCCACACACATGTGCGGGGGTGGGCACCTGTGAGAAAAAGGCCTCTATTGCACTAAACACATGGCAGAGTACAAGAAATCTGGACAGAAGGATGAGGACGAAGCTCAGCAAAGGAGAAGGATGAAAGCTTAGAGAGCTATTTAGACATGCAGCTAATTTAATGAGATTATTAAAGAGGGACAATTTACACATTTAAAATTTGACATTATGCTTCAATAATACCTTGCTGTATTAGAGGTAAACAGAGAAAGGGACAAGACATGACGCGAGGGATGAAGACAGAAGCTGCGACGGAGAGACAGTTCTGACTCTGCTCTTGTTTCCATACCTGGTTGCAAGCTCACCTCTGTTTCGTTAGCTTATCTTGTTCAAGGCTATCCTTACAATCAGAAGAGATAGGGAAGCAAATTGAGAGAAGGGAGATCTTAACTCCACCATTCCCTCTATCTTTCAGAGGACTTGTGGAGAAACAACACAAAAGGCTTTAACACTCACGTTTCCTTTTTTAAACCATATATGATTCAAGCACACATGTCTCATTCAGTCGATAGCTAGTGAACGGTAAACCCACTGAGGCATTTAAAAAACAAACAAACAAACAAAAAACACTTGCAACAAGGCTGGCTCTGGTCCTCAGTCATCAGATTTGCACTGAGGGTGATTTCAGACGTTACGCGGTCTTGATTCATCACAGTGGATTCCATGCGGTGGTGAACCGAACAGCCATTGCCCGTGGTCAAAAGAAGCCCCGAGCAGATGTGATGGGACTGGGACCACTGCAGGGAATCGGACCGCCAGATCACGGCCTAGGGCAGCGCAACAGACGTTGTGCTGATCCCGAGCTGGGCCATGGTCAAAGCACCCGGAAGGTGTTGGGGCGGCTCGTCCCGGCTGCTGCTGTGTGCCCTTTAAATCTCCCTCTCTGGCCTGTGTTGTTGCGAATTTGCCTCTGGTTTACTACATGATAGCATTTTTTTGGTCATTGTAGCAGGCCTACCATGTGCTATCACCAAAGTGTTCAGTAGCAGAGATTCCATGGAAAATACCTTGTGACTTTTTGTCTCCTGCCATCTCAGTGATAGAACATGGCAGACTTGTTTAGACATTTCCAAAATTCCTTTAAAAAGAGGCAAAGCAGCGGTAGTGCTGCTAGAGTTCATACATGATGATTTGTGACATCTGAAAGTATCCATGGAAAGAAAAAGTCTTCCCCAGCCTCTCATGCCTTTTTGGATGAGACTGAACACAGTACCATTGGGGAGGTACTGCTTCCTCCTTGTCAGTAGCAAGTTTAGGCTATGTTCTGATGAATAGTTAATTTGATGCAGTTGGGTCTTACTCCTATTTTACTCCTGAAGAATTAACATGAATAGAGCACTAAACCAGCATTATTCAGAAATAGGAAAAGAAGCATTACTTACGAAAAATGAAGGGTATATACTCTCCTTTGGTTTGTATTTGTAAGTAACTGTTTGTGTGACACTTATCAATGTGTAGGTGACAACCACAGTTCAATGACGATTATTTCTCAGCTAGGAGGGAAATTGATGCAGTACTATTTCCGATTACACCACCTGAAAGCTACCAAAGTGGAGTAGTTACTTCAGTTTAGTTTAGGGCTGTAACTCGGTCTTTGGAAAACTTTGGAAATCGCTGAACATTACCGTATTGGTTCAGAAAGTCCAGAGTTATGAAGACCAAGGCTGCTGTTCAGAACACTTTGGAAATTTTGGAAACTGCTGCACACATGGGGAGCTGGTGGACAGTTGAACTTCTTCTGGATATGAAGCTAAGTGTCATATTTGGTAGGAGGGGGAGTATGGGAGGGGACAGTTGAGTGATGGTAAGTCAGATGGCAGGTTTTGATTGGCTGGCCAAGCCAGATGGCAAGTTTTTGATTGGCCGCCAGGGCAAAATAAAAGTAGCTGCAGCCGTTTTGCCCATTCTCTCTAGTGAATTTGTCTGTGTGCTACAGTGCTGCTGGATCTGTAAGTAATTGGTTGTGGGGGGGAGGGGTGCCTGTCCTGTCCATAGGGCCAATACTGGGGGATGGGAGTTACGTTTACCTTTACCATGTCATTTTTTAAAAAAATAATTGGGTGCCACATTGCTTCTAGTTCTGCTTGCTGTTTGGTTGGCACCATGAGGCCAGAGGAATCTCTCTGCTTGGCTCCACTTCCCGTTGCCTGGTCTGTTCAAGTTACCAATGCCATGCCAAGAGTGTGTGTGTGAGAGAGAATGCCTAGTTTCTACTGCTGGGGCCTGGGCTTGCTGGTTTTTGGATTTATTTCTCCATGCCATTGCAGACTGTTTTGTGGGGTCATTGTATTCTTCTCGAGCAAATGTCCCTTGCTAGGAGGGCTGTGCACCAGGCCCCCATATCNTATGTTTGTTGAAAAGTGGCCAACATCTTCTAAAGGGGTAAAGGAGTATAGGGGGAAATGGTAGTCACAGCTGTCCCATTGATGATGCTTATCCCAAGCCCTCCAGATCCCCTGTGCTCACGCATGAGCACAATTTCCACACAGTGCTTCATACGGTTTCTGCACACATGTGCATGCAGAAGTGCACAGGATTTGCAGGGATTGGGATCAGCACCATCGAGGGGAACTGCAGCCTTTAAATCTGAGTTCTAGGAGAAACGGATGCTGAGTTGCCAATTATTCCTTCTGTGGCTCCTACTATAGCAATACCTTTCTCATGTCCCACGGTGTGGGCCATATATAATTCTGGTATATACTGACCTAATCCCATTGAACTCAATAGCCTATCACTATAGTGAAATTGTGTGTTCTTTGGATCAATTCAGTGATGACTCAAACAAATGGGATCAAGAAAGCTGATTTATTATATACAGCATAAAAGTAAATACAAACAGTAAAAGCAAGCTCTCTTGCATCCCTTTGTGCAAGCCGGAAACTCCAATCACAGCTGCGGTTGGATCATCGGGTGGGCCTCAGGTTCTGCTGTACCCACTCTAGCACGTCTGCCAAGCAGCCAGCAGCGAAGTTCATCTGTGCCTGCATAATCACTGCACTTTATAGTATTCTGGTGTTACACACTCACTCTACTAATCATGTGCATGTGTGACCAATTATGTGCTAAATTTAGGAACTGCAGCTGGCCTGGGTCATTCCTAACTCCCGATTAATAACATTGATAAGGGAGCTTCTCACACATTCCAATTCTAGTTTGGCCTTGGCATTCTAAACAACAACTTATAAAATACAAGAAAGTTGCCAAAGAGGCTTACATAAGATACACTCATTGCATGAACTGAGTTTGCCAGTTCTCAATTTATATGCTTTTACACATCAATCAAGATGGATTCTACAACATATACAGGCCAATTTAAGATATATAAATGCCCACTAATCTGGCACCACCGGTGTACAAGAGTCTTCTCACAATCTTTTCACTACAGTCACCTGGTCTTTACAGGCCCTCAGGAGAGCCATATCCAAAAGAACTTCCAAAGAAGTCAGTTGAGAAATCCTACTTTCTTCCTTGGAAACAGAATCATGCTCAGCTTTCTGTGTGTCAAGCGACTATTGCCAAAATAGTGGTCCAACAGTGTCTGTGAGACTGGTAGAGATGGTGATAAAGGATTTAAATTTTTTTCAAACACAGTAAACAGAAATCAGTAAACTATATCTATATAACCAAGCAGTTCAGAGGAAAAAGCATCCCAAGTAATGAAGCCTGGTTTCCTAAGGGTAGTAGGCTGTGTTATTGTGTATACATAATGCATTTCCCTACGTAAGCTCCCACTGTTACAAAATTAGGATTTTTGACTAACCTTTAGGCCTTCAGTTTGATTGAAATTGGCCTGGGAGACTTGGATTTTCATTATTAAGGGACACACACACACACAACTGATTGTATGAGCAGTCTTATAGTAAACCAGGCTAAAAAGGCAAGCTACTATAAACTTGTACAGTTACTCTTAAGATCTCAACTGTTAGGACATGGACCCACTCCATGAGTGAATATTGGGGGCTGCTACCCCAATATCCCAAAGACCTCTTAAATATAGGGGGAATTTGCTGAACTTATTCAAAGGGTCCATGCATGTCCACTGGGATCAGTCAGAGAATGTGATGCACTGCCAGCTGGCTGGAATTTGCCTCCCACACCCCAACACAGAAAGGGGATACTCCAATACAAATGAGGAAGATTTATTGACAAAGAACTAAGTATAATACATAAACAGTTCACCCACGGGACAATTAGGATGATACAAGTAATTTTCTATACCCTCCCACGAAGCACAGTTGACATACACACACAATAATTTACAAAGTAAACCTCCAGTCTGGTTACCCTGGTGTAAGTGGACGTTGCGAGAGGAAGAAAAGGGGGAAATAATCAATATTACCTATCTCATCCTGTTGAAAAGGGACAGGTAACCCTGTAGATCCAGCAGCATTCAGAGGGGGTGGGGAAAGAAGCTTGGACAGACCAAGGGGAGTAGTGACCTGGGAGAAATTTTTGAGGCAAGCACACACAGAGTAGCCTGTTTGTGTCTGCATGTAGGCATGGGCGAACAGATCGCGGTTCGTGTTCGGCCGTTCGGTCATACCTCGCGTTCGTGTTCGCCCGTTCGGTTCGGCCGTTCGTGTTCGGTTGTTCATGTTCGGTTGTTCGGGCAGGTCGTACGTTCGTGTTCGGCCGTTCGGTTCGTTCGCCATCGGGTTGTGCATTCGTGTTTGGTCATTCGGTGTTCGGGTGGTTCGCGCATTCGCATTCGGCTGTTCGGCCGTTTGGTTGCTGGTAGAGGCAGCAGCAGTAGCTGCAGAATGCTGGCCCGCTGAATGGGCAGGGCGACTGGCTGCTGGAGTCGGGAACCCGCTGGCATCCACTTCGCCTGCCTTCCCGCTCAGCAACACAGCACTGTGGCATGCCTTCAGGTGCTTGGCCATTGCAGTTGTGCCAAGGTTGGCAAGCGCCCGCCCACACTTCACCACCTTTTGGCACAGTGTGCACTGCACCTCTCTGGGATCATCTGCCCTCACCTGCTTAAAATGCTCCCAGACAGTGGATTTTTTCCCCCCTCCTGCTGCCTTCTTGCCCGCCCCGGCAGACGTGCTGCTGCCAGTGCTGCTGGGAGAGGGAGAACTTTGTGGCACTGGTGGTGATGCAGCTCTGGGAGGAGGAGGGTCAGACATTGCCTCATGGACATAGATATCCTCTGCGGCACTAGTGTCACTGACTGCTGCCTCTTCCTCACTGTCCCCAGCGATCATGGCGATGTCCCCAGAAGGGGAGTACTGGGACCCGGAGGGTAGACTGCCCGTGCCCGCCATGCTGCTGGCACTCTCCCTGTGCCCCCCTCTGTGGCTGCTAGTGCTGCTGCAGCTGCCGCTGCTGCCACTCCTCCTCTCCCAGTCCCTAGTACTGGCATTGCCCGGGGATCGGGCCCTGCCTCTAGCATCCGGGGTGGGATCCACCAGCTCTGGGCTACTGGGGATTTCCTCGACTGTGGGGGACATTGGTGGCCCTGGAGGAACATCGGTAGAAGAAGCAGCCCCAGCTCCTGCTCCATCACCACGCACAGCAGACACAGATGCAGCAGCCTGAGCCTCAACTCCTGCAGGCCTTCCAGTGCCCTGAGTGTCAGTGGAGGGCACTGCCAGGAGACGTTGCAGAGCACCCTGGGCCCCTAAAGCAGGCCTCCTGATTTTGGGAGGGGGTGAGGCGCTCTGCCTCTGGCTACTGCTGCTGCCTGCTGCCGCTCCTCGTGCACGGCCTCTGGGACGTGCCCCATTGCCTCCCCTACGGGCAGCAGATCGGCCTCTCCTTCCCTTCTCCATTTCTCCCGAAAAAAACAATGTTTTTTAATATATAATTTTTTAAAAAAATTTTATTGAATTTTTTTATCAAATATTTATATCTCTATATCTACACTAATAACTAACTAACTACCTAACTAATAAATGTATTCTAAATGCTATGAATAACTCCAACAAACCCTAAAGCTGAATCACAGAAAACAGTAAACTCTATCTCTATCAGTAAACCTTAAACTAAACTACTCCTACTATGTCAAAACAAAAATGTATCGACCTAATCCTATCTATCTACCTATGAATATATGGGATGGGGGTTGGGGGGCAATCACAAACAAGACAAGGAGGGGTACAAAACTGAAATGAAACCTAAATCAATCTATAAATTAATAATATACTACTACTCTAATGAATCAAAAAAACAGGGGAAGGGAATGGGGAGGGAATATTCAATGGAGGGGGGAGGGAAGGAGGAAGATTGAAGATTGAACACAGGGAGGGATAAAAACAAAAAATAACAACTAAATCTATCAAAGCTAATGTAAATAAATGAGAATATGGGGGTAGATGGGTTGGATGGGTGAAATAGGAGGAGGATGGCAATGGATTGGGGAGCTGGAAAATGCTGGGTGAGGGAGCCTTCTGAAACGCCTGCTGCTCAGGAACAGTGACTAGCTCAGAAGGTATTGGGAAGGGGGGAGGCAGACAGTTTTGTTTCTTGCTGCGCCCGCCTCAAATCAGCCCCATTGGCTCCGTGCAGCCTAGCCCGTGGCCAATCATAGACTGCCAAGCCAGTGGTCTGAGGCGAAAAGAGATGGTGATTCATCAGGCTGGCTGCTACTCCAAGCCACTCTCCACCCTCCACCCCTGGTGCCTGGAAGTCTGCTCCTAGCTGAGTCAAATGACTTCCCCCTCCCTGCTACATTTGGCCTTCCAGTGACCTGACAGAAGACCATGTTTTAGCCACCCGAACACAACCGAACGCGATTCGAATTGAACGAACTGTTCGGCCATTTCGTAGTTCGGTGTTCGGTTCCGTTCGGTGTGTTCGGCCATTTCGTAGTTCGGTGTTCGGTTCGGTTCGGTGTGTTCGCCATTTCGGTGTTCGGTCCGTTCGGTATGTTCGTGTTCGTGTTTGGTTGTCCGAACAGGCCAAGTTCGGGCCGAACACCGAACTACCGAACCGCGTTCGCCCATCCTTATCTGCGTGCATGAATGACACCATTTTTTCATGGGGGCAAGGGCAGTTATAAAGTTTCTGAGAGGTGTGGCAAGCGGTCCCAAAGGCACTTCTTACACAAAAGGGGTCCCAAGGCACTTCTTGCACAAAAAGTGATCTCAGAGGCACTCAGGAATGCTAGGCTGAAAAAGAAAACCTTGCATGTATTGTAGAGTTAGCTTTCTGCTGAATAACACACACCAGAAGTTTCTTCAAAACAGAACTTTACTAAGAGCTCAGAAGACATGCTTCCATACTGTACAAACTGCATGGGACAAGATGGAGGACAGAGAGGAGAAGAGAGGAGACAAGGAGGGAAAAAACCTGTTTCATTCCCTGACTCTCACCCAACTGGACAAGCCCCATATTAAGCTTGCAGGGCTTGCAATGGGTTTTTACTTGTGACTGTTGCACAATCCAACAGCATGATATTTTGAGGGGGAAATAAAGCCTTGGAGGATTTCAATGGGAGGCATGGCAGGATGAATAGTAGGGCAAAAGCCAGTTTCTATAGACTTGGCAAGAAGGCTATTCTTAAACAGGTGTGGAGCTATTAGCCTAACGATTGATCTATTGCTTGCTCAGAGTTTGGGGCGGCCATGAAGGGCTCTTCTCAAAAGAGGGAGGCCACCTGTTTTTGGCTGCTCCATTGTTTACCCAGGAGCTTCCCTTGTTCCAGTCTCTCATTCCTTCTGACCAGACCAGTTTTACATGGGGCTTTTTCTTTTTCTTTTTCCTTTTCCCCCTTCTCTTCCCCTGCACCCTTTGACCTGTATTGCATGGGGGGCTGCCAAGGGGGGTGGGGTCCTATGGTTTTGAGCGGAAATGCTGCCATTCCTAACACAACTCCAGGGAGACCTTGTGGACGGTGCAGGCGAGGGTAGTGAACGCGTCCCTTTGGCAGGGGAGATTGTCACCCAGTCTCAAGGAGGCTGTGGTGCATCCTCTGCTGAAGAAGCCATCTTTGGATGTGGATGCACTTGCCAGCTACTGACCTGTATCTAATCTTCCCTTTTAAGGGAAGGTTATTGAATGGGCAGTGGCACTGCAGCTCCAGGTGCATTTGGACAGCATCGGTTTCCTTGACACTTTTCAATCCGAGTTCCGCCCTGGCTATGGTACTGAGATGGTGTTGGTGGCCTTGGAGGATGATTTCCACTGGGAGATGTACGCAGGATGCTCAACCTTTGTGATCCTGCTAGATCTCTCGGCCGCTTTTGATACCGTGGACCATGGGCTGCTGTTGAGATGGCTGTGAGACTTGGGGGGTCTGGACGGGACTGTCTTTGGATGGTTTCGCTCATTCCTCTCGGATAGAAGCTGGTGGTGCTGGGGGCTGAAACATCTAGCCCCTGGACTTTGACTTGCTGCATTCTGAAGGGTTCCATTCTGTCCCCAGCTGTACCTCTCGTTTTCAACTGACCCAGGTCCAGCTGTCTCGTTACTTTCCCAATGCTTGGAGGCCATGGCAGATTGGATGCGGCAGAGCAGACTGAAGCTCAATCCTGATTAGATGGAGATGATGGTGGTGGGAAGGGTGGGGGAGGTGCTGGCCCCTCTGATGGGGGGGGGTTCGCCCGTCTGTTGCTCTTCAGGTTCGGAGTCTGGGGGTGGTTTTGGATTCGGGCCTCCGTCTGGATTGGCAGGTGGGGGCGGTGGCTAAAGCTGCCTTTCGCCAGCTGTATCTGGTACGGGGGCTTCGGCCTTACCTCTCCAGGTCCGATCTGGCCATTCTCATCCATGCCTTCATCACCTCGAGGCTAGAGTAAAGCACGTTGCAGTAGGTGGGGCTTCCCTTGTTTCTGGTTCAGAGGCTGCAGCTAGTGCAGAATGCAACGGCCCGTCTCCTGACGGGGACGGGGTGGCGTGAGAACATAACACAGGTGCTCCGTGCTCTGCACTGGCTTCCTATAGCGTACCGAGCCAGATTCAAGCTGTTAGTATTGATTTACAAAGCCCTGCATGGCCTGGGCCCCTCATATCTCGGGGACCACCTCGTCATCCTTGCCTCAGAGTGATCCCTTCAGTCCACCAGGGGTGCCTTTCTGGAGGTCCCCCGTGTAAGACCGGGGGGCCACAATGGAGAGGGCATTCTCGGTGGCTGGGTTGCGGTTGTGGAACTCCCTACCGGAGGAGGCTCGCCTGCCCCCGGGCCTGTTGGCCTTTCGATGCATCTGTAAGACTTAGCTGCTTGCCTAGGCCTTCGGAGGGGAGGGTGGGGTGGGTGGGTTAATTTTTGAGGGCGGTGTTTTAAAATTTTGTTTTAATTATTATATTGTAGATTTTTTTAAAAAATGTTTAAAAAATGTTTTTATATTATGTTGGAAGCCGCCCCGAGATGCCGTAGGCATGGGGGGGGGGGTGGCGTCATATAAATATAAATAAATAAATTAAATAAACTGTGATGCCAATATAAGGGGTAGGGAAAATCCATCCTATCGACACAAAAGCCTTCAGATTCTTCTTTGCTAAAATAGGTCACAGTTCAGGGATCAGAAGCCTGACTCCTATCCAGACAAAATCTGAACAGTGTAAGGTACACTTCTTGTGCTATAGAAATAATAATAATAATAATTAATACTAATAATAATATAATAAAAAAATAATAATGAATTAATAACAAATTAATAAAATGACTGGGGAAAGGGTGTTTGGTTTTCACATTCATATAGCTTAGCTATACAAACACGGACATTGGTTTTTGTTGCCGTTGTTTGTTGGTTTGTTTTTTTAAAAAAAAGTTGAGCAGAAGAAAATTATTAGTTAGAGCTACTATATGCTGTTTCTCTGCTCTAGAGTGAACCTATTTTATCCAAGTTCCATAAACCTTGCAAATAGCATTTGGTAATAGAACAGCTGCCACAGCCTAAACTATAGTCGTCTAGGCTTAACAACTTTTGAAAAGATATTGATGTATATTAGTATGAAATTTGCATTTTGCTTCAAAAAGAATGACTTTCACTTTGTTATTGGCAATGGCGTCTCGTGAATGGATATTATGCTAAATAACATGTTTTCTTTTCTTAATTACACTCAGTATGTTCTGTAAGTAACTGCCAAGTTTATTGCATACATGTGCATTTCTTCATGAAGGATTGTAAGTATCCAGTGTCTGTAGACCATCAAAAATGGAATCAACTGAACCTTAACAGTAATCTCTTACCTCCTCATAGCATTCTTTAATTAACACACTGTGGGGGGTTTGGGAGAGGATGCTTTGTTTGTCACATTATAAAATCTGCAGCCTTAGGACTTGTAACAAATTAGGAATTAAAGTCTGGAATGAATTCTGCTTTCTTTAATGCAGAGGATTGATGATTGGGAGATATGAGGGAGAAGCAGGAATGTGGCAACATAATTAGCAGAAGTGTGTTACTCTGCTTCTATCATGCTGAAGGAAAACAGCAGAAAACAAGCAGCATGACATTACGAAAGAGGAGAATTAGACGCAAAGTGACAGTCCTATTAAAGGAAAGGGGGCTTTTTTATTGCAAAGAACTGAATGTGCATAAATAGGGGAAGAAAGGGAAAGAATAATGTTCTTCACTTGCAAATTCCTTCCTATGGAGACAGACCTATCAGCTGATTTCTGCTGAGCAGGCCTTCGGCTTATCACTCATGAGTTGAGAGCTATAATATATCTTGCAACCGATTTATGAATATCCCCAAATGCTAAGCTCATAAATGCTTACATCTACAATTTCAAGAGCCCAGCATTCATAGTCAGGACGGGATTTTTATGTCATAAACAAAAACAAGGTTAGAGTCATACCTCCCAAATGTCCTGAATTTGGTGGAATTGTCTTGTTTTGGCTTGGCACTTGTCCCCCAGGTAAAGGAGACAGACTCCAGACACAGAACTCTCAAGCTAGGACATGAGGAGTTGTGGGTTTGAGTCTCGCTTCTATTCTTCCTATAAACCTCATCCTTTTCAAATGTAACCAATTGCCTGCTCTACAGGGTAAGCAACTAGAAGCTCCTCCCTAATGTTTATTTTGCAAGAAAAGGACTGCCAGGGTGCAAGCCTGTCCCAGAAGTCCTACCCTTGACCCCAGAAGTATGGAGGGTGTTCTGAGGGTCAGTGGACCTGCCCTGCCTATCTCCTACTCCTGTCTCTTCTTTACTGGCCCTTACTAAGGGTAAAAACGGACGTGTCAGCAGCCCACTTATGCCCACTTTGTCTTGCAGTCATCAGTTACATTTGGTTCCTAGCTGCCAGATGGGTATCCCCGGTCACGTTGGCAGCTAGTAGCCTGGGCTCTCACCTCCGCAACCAGCCAAGGTAACAGCCTGGACTAGTGCCTACCCAATCGAGGTAAAACGGGCAGTCCTGGAGCTTGCATGTCTGGTTCCAGGCTGGTCCTCTGGTCCAGGCCGCCTCTGCCATGGCGGCCATCGTTGGCTGCCACGGCTGCTCATCATGACATGGGGCAGAGTAAGGAGGCCGGGATGGACAACCGCATGTTCCCTGTTCTCCCCACCCCCAGCTGTGCTGCCATCAGTCTGGCCAGGAGCATGTATAGTGTGTGCTCTTGGACACACACCCGCCTGCCCAAGCTGCCGCATCCTGGGTCAGTCCGGGTCATGGCAGCCCAGTTGTCACGTGTGGCTTTATCAAATTACTGGGTTCACTTTAATGGGGATTGGAGACTATTGCTTTCACCACCACTGATTAGCTGTCTGGTGGCAGAACTCTCTTATTGCCAAACATCTGATAGGTTGTATTGCAGGCACACTGCGTTTGCTGTAGCTCCTCACCAAATGTGCAGACTATCTTATTTTTTTCTTTGTAGGGTCTTTGACAACTGGATCTCAGAAGAGCGTGAATTGGCATCTCTGAGGCTGCCAGTCTGGCAACTCACCCCCTCCCTCCCTTCTCAATGAATAAGAGAAATAAACTCCAAAAGAAATCCCAACAAAGGAATATAGGATTAAATGGAGTCTGAGAACTCTGTATTGTAAATGAACACAAACCAATACAAACACTTAAATGAATCTAGTCAAACCTATACATTTATATACTTCAGCCTCTCTATACCAGGGGTATGGCTGCTGTATTACTAAGCTAAGAAAAAATACCAGCAGTGTATCCCTTCCCTGGCAAAGTTGCTTTTCTTTGAATGATCAATACGAAATGAAGATTCATGAAGTGTGGTTTAGAATATTAGATCCCATCCAGAACCTCAGATCTGGTTGGAATGGATGTTTCATGGGTGTCTTTCCCCCAAGTTCCTCCTGTGTTAAGGATCTATGCATTGTGTTGGTGCAAGGGTGTTAAGGTGTGTGTGTGAAATGAAATTATAGAATAGCTGTGGGAGAAAACAAAGTCAGTGAGAGAGAAATCAAAAGAGGGTCTGTGGAGTTTTTAGTCCCTGATGTTCTCGTCGAGTTTCTCCCCCAAAATCTTATCTTGTGTATCATGTGTTTTGATGTGCACTGTGTGCGTGTGCTGGAAAAAAAGAGATGTAAGCACTAGAGAAAGCTAAAAAGTAAAGAGCATGATTCAAAACTCAAGCAAGTGCTAATATAAACTGGATTTTTCTGATTGTAACTATATTTACACAATTAACGTAACATTTTCTAACCACTTTGATCTGCAAGGATTCTATTGTTCTGTCCCAAGTAAGGTACACTGCATACTCAAGATGGAGAACACTAAACAAAGGGGCAGACGACAACCCTAAACTTAGGCCACTTTCAGTCCTCTGCATCCCTGCGCATGTCTGCTGGCAAAAGCCGTGCGGGGGGGGGGGAGGTTTTTTCACACTGGCTAATCCCCACGTGTATCCTGGCTGCACATTCCCTACCGCTGCCAGAATATGCGCGGGAGGGGAAGGTTTGAAAGTGTCCTAAGTCACTGTTCTCTTCAGACACAGAATTGCACAGCTCATTATTAATTCATTCATAGCCAATAGAGGCCAATACCCTCCATACGAATGCCCATCTGAGTAGAATACCTCAGCCCTGTGAAGTGAGACTGGATCTGAGGCCGGTATCATCTGCCATGTTTGGGGTCTTGCAGAGTAACTTCCATGACAAAGTGTGGAAGATGTTCAGGGGAGAGAGGTGACACAAGACAAGACCACGTTAAGCACTCAAAGTTAGGATTTTTGGAATGGATGCCCCAGATTTCAGCAACCAAGTCACACTTTTAATAGTAGGGCTGAAACGAGCAACTAAATTGCTGCTCATGAGAAATTTCACCATATTGGGAACAGATTGATTTCTCCACCTTTGCTGATACCAATCAAACTTCTCAAGTCTTGCACTAATGCAAGATACTCTCCCGATTTACTGACTTTCCACTTACTGTTTACTGTGTACTGTCCCTTTATCGCTTACCACATTTCTGAACCAATCACCGGCAAATAGACCACTCTTTAACCTTCCCCCAGTGCCCCTTAACCTCCCCTCCCGCGCCTCGAAACATAATTCTTGTACTATGTTGTTCCCTTTGATTTGACCAATCTGCAACTGAATTGCAGATTAGTAAAGGAATCTGTATACCAGCCAATACCAGGCAAGCCAATACCAGCCAAGCAAATACCAGGGGAAATGGTGGACAAGAAATGCTGTATTGTGTCGGTATTACCTCTTGGGAATTGAAATGGATGGCAAAGTGGTAAATGGCAGTAAATGGGATCCTGGTAAGTGGAAAGTTGGTAAATTGAGAAATAAAATGTTGGTTGGGACATTACCAAGTACCAAGAGGTTCTTGATTTGATCGAGACAGTATTGGGAAACACAATTTTGGCAAAATTTCCTGTTTTGGCAAAATCTTGTTTCAGCCCTAGCTAATATTGCTGCATAGCATGTTAACAAAAGGTTCCTTAACTTACCAGGCAATCGGTGAAAGACCTTCAAGTGGCTTAATTAAATATAATTAAAAGATCAAACAACAACAAAACAAAAAATACCTGTTTAAGTTTCTGTAGCTTAAGTGACAATGCTCAAAACAAGAATGATCAAGGTCAGGGGTTCACACCTGTCTTTTTATGGGCGTCTTATGTTTAAACAGTTTCATCTTTTGTGTTTGCTTTTTTCTGATCAGTCTCAAAGTTAGGCACTGGGCTATGCTGGGATTGCACAACTTTGCATCAATCAACACATGCACATTTATTCATGTCAGGAGGTGCAATTTTGCTGCCATTATAATGGGCTTGAGACAGTGGTTATAATCCTAAATGTAAGAGATGGAGACAAATTAGTTCAGATTATGGTTTATTGGGCCAAACTGTTGGTGAGAGCGTGCAAGTATTGCCTGAGGAAGGACCCTGTGTGGCCTGAAAACTCTCAACAGCAGTAGTTTTTAAGAGCCTATCTAAACTACTGATAGCGCACTGGACTTTTTTTGTGAAATGAATTGTAGGAAACATTCTTTTTTTTTTGCATTGAGTGAATGCAGGGGAGGGAATTTCCACCCCCACTTGAACTGATTTTCAACTGAGTTGGTCACTCAGCAGCTCTCATTGTGTCATCTAGGGGACAGGTTCCTTTAGAAGAGGTTAGCACACAAAGAAAATTGTTGTTATTTGTGTATGCACTGCCAGCTCCATTGTGAGTTGGACGGAAGGGAGGGGAATGAGGGAGAAGATGGGGTACCTTGGTAGGAAGTAGAGCAGAACACCACCGCCTCTCCCCCACGAGCTACCGCTGATGGGAGCATGTATAAAAGGATGAGCTGGCTTTGGCAGCCAGAAATAGAATCCAGCCTCTTCCAAAGTAAAAGAAAATCATTAGGTGACTTTGAAAGGTCTTAAGCTAAATGGTCTCAATTCGTTTCCTGGTGGACATTAAACCTTATCCCGCATTCACCATACAGCTCCTATAATGCAGTCCAATCAAGCACCAGTACTCTAAAGGGATGTGGCGTATATAAGGATGGAGACGGTTGTGCTGCCACTCGGAGCTGCTGGATGCTTTATCGTATTAGAAGCTGAAGTTGATTGGTGGAATTGATGAATGAATGAATCCATACTTCAACTACCGTTAGTCAAAACTATATTGACTGCTATATGGACTTATATATGTGTGTATAAATATGGCTACCCCCCCTCCTCCACTTGACTGAGACTGCCCGTGACAAGATAGCTAAGAGAAGATTGTTGGTGACCTCTACAGACTTGTACTCCATTCACATCCTGCTCAACCTTTCTGCTGCCTTTGATGTTGTTGACCACACCCTCCTCCTAGATTTGCTTCCTGGGTTCTCAGTTTTCGACTGGTTCTCTTACCTCTCTAAATGCTCCTTCAGTGTTTCTCTTGCTGTTCCCTTCTCCATGTCACTTCCCTCCTCATCAGAATTCCCCAAAGGCTCTGTCCTTGGCCCTCTTCTCTTCTCCCTTCACACTCTATCCCTAGGCAAGCTCACTCTCACAACTTCCAGCATCACCTGTATGCTGACAACTTTCAACTCACTCTCCACCCCCACCCTCTTCTCCTCCATCCAATCCCATATCACTAATTATAATTGTCCCTCTGATACCTCTGCTTGGATGCCTCACATCAACACAAACTTAGTATGCCCAAAACTGAGCTACTCATTTTCCTTTCAAAACCTTCCTCTCCCTCTTCCCACTCAGTTTAATTGAAGGAGTGCCAAGCTGCCACAAGGAGGCAGTGGTGTGGCCTCTGATCAAAAAACCATCGCTTGACGTTGATTCCCTGGCCAGTTATAGGCCAGTCTCTAACCTTCCCTTTTTAGGGAAGGTTATTGAGTGCATAGCAGCCGGTCAGCTTCGGGGGCATCTGAACCGGATCAGTTTCCTTGACCCCTTGCAGTCTGGCTTTCGCTGGAGTTATGGCATTGAGACTGCACTTATGGCCTTGGTCGACGACCTCTCCCGTAAGCTGGATCAGGGCCATTTGACCCTGTTGATCCTATTAGATCTCGGCTGCTTTTGATATCATTGATCATGAGTTGTTGGTGACTCAGCTGTGGGACCAAGTCGGAGTCAGTGTTACCATTTTTGAATGATTTTGCTCTTTCCTGGCCAGGAGAACTCAATGTGTGGTGCTGGGTGATTGTTCATCTTCTCCCTGGGACCTTACGTGTGAAGTGAAGTCCCGCAAGGTGCCATCTTATCCCCTCTCCTGTTCTATGTGTACATGCAGCCTTCAGGAGAGGTCATTGGAGGGTTCGGTGTACGGTGTTATCAGTATGCTGGTGACATCCAACTGTACCTCTCTTCTTCATCTGACTCGGGCCCGGAAGTCTCGGTGCTCACCCGGTGTTTTTCAGCTGTGGGGGACTGGATGAGGGCAAGCTTCCTGAATCCTGAAATTATGGACATGATGCTTGTGGGGGGTGCCAGGGGAGTGGTGGTCCCCATCGTATATCGGGTCCACCCTCCGCTGGTACTGAGGTCCATAGTGTGTGGTGCTGGACCCACAGCTCCGGCTAGATGTCCAAGTGGCAGTTGTGGTGAAGGGTACATTTCGCCAATTAGATCTGATGCAATGGCTTAAGCTGTTTGGGTCGGATGCGAACATGGCCACTATCATCCATGCTTTTATCACCTCAAGATTAGATTACTGTAATGCTCTCTACGTTGGGCTAGTACCCCGGTGATAGTTCAGAAACTGCACCTGGTGCAGAATGCGGTGGCCCGGCTCCTTAGGGGGATTGGTTGTCATGAGCACATTACACCAGTGCTCTGTTCTGTGCACTGGCTGCCAATAGTTTTCCGGGCCCAATTCAAAGTGTTGGCATTGACCTTTAAATGTTTGTTTGTTTATTGTGGGGTTTTTTGTTTTGTTTGTTTGTTGACCTTTAAATCCCTAAACGGCCTGGGTCCCACCTATCTGCAGGATTGCCCTACTCCCCGGGTTCTGGATTGACCCCTGAGGTAAGCCATGGGTGCCCTCCTTGAGGTCCCCCAGGTTTCCTGGCTGACGACAATGAGGAGGGCATTCTTGGTGGCTGCACCATGGCTGTGGAACTCCTCCTGGTGGAGGTCCACCTGGCCCTGGACCTCCCCTTTTTGTGACGACATTGTAAGACCTGGCTGTTCCACCCGGCCTTTTGTGAGGGAGATGGGGGAGGGGGAGGGATACTTTTGGTTTTTAGCTTTACTATCGGTTGTTTAAAATGTTTTGCATTTTAAAATGTTGTGAGCTGCCCTAAGCTGCAAAGGCAGGAGTAGGCAGAATAAAAATCTAATAAGATAGATAAATAAATAAAATAAATAAATAAAATTGCCTTCCAGCCTATCCAGCAGGCACGTAGTCTGGGATTCATCTATGAATTCTCCCTCTCCTTTGCACTTCAGTCTATTGCTATGACCTCTCGCTTCTCTTGCACAGCTTTGCTAAAATACAGTCCTTCATTACTGCTTCCACTGCCAAAACTCTAGGCCATGCTGTAGTCATCTTACCTTGAGTACTGCAACTTTCTTCTAGCTGGCCTTCACCACTCTCACCTTGTCCCTCTCACTTCTGTTCAACACTCTGCTGCCAAGATCATTCACCTTGCCCATCGTTCTGTTCTAGCCATTCTCACCTTCCTCCACCAGCTTCCTGTCCCCAAGCATTCATCACAAGCTTCTTGTCTTTATCATCAAAGCTCTTTATGGATTTGCTTCCCCTTATCTTTCTGTACTTGTTTCCGGCGGGCACCAAACCAAGCAGCTCGGGCACCTCAGAAGGTCACAGCGCTGCCCCGGCCTGGCCTAGCCCAGCCGGGGGAGCCCTCTAGAGACGCGGCCCCGCCTCATATCCCCGGAGGTCATCCCACTGCCTCTCGCCCTGATGTAGGGCCGGTCCTGGTTGTTTCCGGGAGGTGAAGAATCCGGGCTGGCTTCTTCCTTGTGCCCGATATGGATAAAAGGCATGAGGAGAAATGTGGAACACTATGTGCAACGTCACGAGAGGAGATGAAAGACAGAGGAAAAGAGAAGCAGAAGCGAAAACGCAGCAGAAGTAGATCATCGTCCATTTGCTCCACATCATCCTCCAGTACCAGTACATCATCTTCCTCATGTTCTTCATCAAGGTCATCCTCAAGTAGCAGAAGCAGTTCAAGTAGCAGAGATTCTCCTAAGTCAAATTCAAAGAAAAGGAAAAACATAATAAGAAGAAGAGGGAAAAAGAAAGAAAAGGAAAAAAAGAGAGAGAAATCAGTAGGGGTGGGAATACCGGTGAATCCGATAATGCTGGTACTGGGCGTACCGGTGTTATCGGATTCAACCCGGTAAATCTGGTCCCGTTACCAGATTCCGGGTACCGGATTTTTTTACATTGCAGCCATTTAAATGAATGGCTGCAATGTAAGTCCCACCAAAAAAGTTAAAAAAACTGGTGGCCTCAGCGCCGGCTGTGGCTGCCAGCGTCAGAGACGCTCTAGGCCTTCCAGGGAACTTCCGGGTTTCCCCGGAAGGCCTAGAGCGTCTCTGATGCTGGCAGCCACAGCCGGCGCTGAGGCCGACGGATCGCCCGCCACCACCACACCCAGAGCTCCGCAAAGGTAAAGCACTGGCAACTTTAGTAGGGGTGATCCCTAGGAGGTTCGGGGGGTGTTAAACACCCCCCCCCAGGGATCGGGTCTATACTTACCGGCGGCTGCGGGGACACTGCGGCCGCTGGTCCTGGGGGGGTGGGCTCTTTTTTTAACAAAAATCCAGGCTGGGAAGGGTGGGTGGGTGGTGTCCCCCCTTCCACCCGCGCAGCCTGGGAGGGGGAGGAATTAATTGTATTTAATTGATTTCAATGGGGACACAGTGCCCCATTGAAATCAATGAAATAAAACCGGTACCGGATACCGGATTTAATCCGAGAATCCGGTTCTTTGAGAACCGGAAACCGGTAAATCCGGTATCCGATAATTGCCCCGGGATCCCACCCCTAGAAATCAGGGCCTGTCCAGCTTTCAAAGTACTTGAAGGGCAAAAAGAAGACTGAGAACTATAGTATGATAACGGGAAAGAAAATTAAGATGAAAATAAAGAAGAGTAAAAAGGATAAAGAGAGGGACCGAAACTGTGCTGAACTCAATTTCCTGAACTCAGCCTTGTAGTGGGCAGAGCAAGGACTTTTATGTCTCCCAAGCCAGTCACCCATCATGCCTAGCACAGTGCACACAGGATACTCAGGGACAAGGGCGCCCTATGTGACAAGCTCAGACTCTCCATGTACTTGTTTCCTGCTACATTCCCACCGGAATTTTTGCCCCTCTTCTGCCACCACCATCATCCACCTCAATGTTCCCTGCTCACAGAAATGCCTTGGTCCCTTCTACTGTGCTGACTCCTATGCCTGGAACTCCCTCTCTGAATACTAGGGATGAGACTTTGGGCAAATGGTTGATATCAGTTGTATATTGGATCTCCATTTATTGGATCTATCGTATCCGATCTTTAACATTAATCCGATACTGATAATGTAAAAGAACCAATATTGTCGATACCAAGAATTATCAGTATTATCGGCCACTCTTGGCTCTCGGCAATATCGCTATTCCCACCCCTACTCAATACATTTGCTCTGCTCCCTCCCTTCCAATCTTCAAATTCCCCCCTAAAAACCTTCCTCTTCCAGCAGGCTTTCCCTTGCTTCTCACCCCCATAGATTGCTCACCAATGTGCCCTCTACTGTCCTATCATTTGAGGTCTGCTTGTCTAAAGGAGACCTTTAGACAAGCTAATCAGAAGTTGACTTCTCAACTTTATGAATGTATCCTTGTCCCTCCCCGTGGTCCCCTCTCCCTACTCTCCACTCCCTTGGCTTTTCTAGATTGTATGCCTTTCAGGGCAGTGACCTGTCTCACATTTGCTTTCTGTTTGTACACTTCCTATGAAGTATCAAGTACTGTCTGGTTCTGGGGACTGGTGGTGGCTATTGGGCTCAACCATTTGTCTGACCCAGTGTGGCAGTTCTTGTAGTCCTATAAAATTAATTTCCACAAAAACAATGATTTTGCTGGGGGTTTTTTCTGGGACAATGACATTGCTTTTTTTGACCAGCTCTAATATGATTATCCAGCTATGAAACACACTAAAATCTAGGCTTTATTAATGATTTCCAGCACTGCTTTCAAAATGTTTGAGTTTAATTTTACCAGATGTTCTGCTTACTCCCTTCATCACTTTTTATATATAATCCTGCAATATTTATTTATTTTATTTTTATTTATTTTATAGATTACTACCCCGCCCCTCCTGCCATGCAGCTCGGGGCGGCTTCCAGCATTAAAACATAAAATAAAATTTTAAAATTTTAAAATTCGCATAATATTAAAAATATAAACAGGGCAAAAACCAGTATAAATATAAATAGGTGGGGGAACTAAAACATCCCCCTACCCCTCCCTCCCAAAGGCCTGGGCGAACAGCCAGGTCTTACAACTACGCCGAATGTTAATAGGCTAGGAGCCAGGCGAGCTTCCTCCGGAAGGGAGTTCCAAAGCCGCGGGCCTACCACCGAGAATGCCCTCTCCATCGTGGCCCCCCGCTTTACACGGGGGACCTCCAGGAAGGCACCCCCGGCGGA
>QEPC01006267.1:2322398-2345040 GCA_003113815.1 Sphenodon punctatus
CTAGCAGCAGGGCTCCCCACACGCAGCAAGGCAAGCAGGTAAGGATGGAAAAAAAAAACTGCAGGCACCCGCAGCTCAGCCGCTGTCCCTGGGGCTTTAAGCCCCCAGCTACTTCTGGGTGGGGGGGAGGGGACAGGTCAGCCCACGTGGCTGGCCTCTGCGTTCCCCCCCCTAGCCCCCCAACAGCTCACAGTTTTTCTTGTATCCCCTGCAGGTCCCAGGCAAGCAACAGCAGCAGCAGCGGCGATGACGGTGGCAGCGGCAGCAGAGCGGAGCAATGCAGAGCGCAAAGCCCCCCCCCGCTAGCAGCAGGGCTCCCCACACGCAGCAAGGCAAGCAGGTAAGGATGGAAAAAAAAACTGCAGGCTCCGGTGGCTCAGTCGCTGTCCTTGGGGCTTTAAGCCCCCAGCTACTTCTGGGGGGGGAGGGGACAGGTCAGCCCACGTGGCTGGCCTCTGCATTCCCCCCCTAGCCCCCCAACAGCTCACAGTTTTTCTTGTATCCCCTGCAGGTCCCAGGCGAGCAACAGCAGCGTCAGCGGTGATGACAGTGGCAGCGGCAGCGGAGCGGAGCAATGCAGAGCGCAAAGCCCCCCCACCACTAGCAGCAGGGCTCCCCGCACACAGCAAGGCAAGCAGGTAAGGATGGAAAAAACCCCTGCAGGCTCCCCTCAACCCCTGCAGGCTCAATATGTGATTGACTTAGAATTGCAATTATTCCAATAGCCAATATTCTTATGTTACTAGCTGAGAGAGTCTGGGAACATAATGAGTAAATCCTGTACTTATAGCATTTTATAGGCAAAGGGCTCCTAACATTCAAGTCAATGGAAATTTTGCAATTAACTTCCATGATGCCAGGATTGCAATGGAAGTTTACAAACCCAAGAGGTTCAGATACTTATTTTTCCAGACAATATTCAGAATATCAGACCAACATTGGGGTGCTTATCTGAATCATTGGGCCACTTCGTAACCTTTAATATGCTGAGGCTTTTTAAATAAAAGCAAACAAAGAAGCAAAAATCCTCAGTGAAAGTAATCCAGTTCCCTTTCAATTTAGCAGCAAGTTGGCTCAGGCCCTTGTTGGGGATCAGGTACTATGGTTTGTGTATGTGTTTAACCACTCTTCCTGATAAGTAGAAATCACTTTACTGCAAAGCCTTTAGGGGATATATATTGGTCATGAAAACTCAATCTACCACGCCAGTGTCTCACATGCAGGATTGATTTACATCCTGCTCTTTCCACATTTGCTCCGTTAATTGAGATAGTACTGGATAATGACAATCCACTAATAGCGATGAGTGTGGTTTTAGGGGGAAATGGAGATGCGGAAAGCATTAAACTAACAAACAGGAATGGAGGAGGATTTATTTAGTCATGATAAACATGAAGGGAAAAAAGAACTGGGGATATCATTATCATCTTGACCTTTTCCTACCAACTCCATGGCTTTCACAATAGACAAAGTAGTTAAGATGGTAGCTCTTACTGGAGCAATTTCTGAAGATGTGGTGATTATGCTTTCAGGCTTTACAGAGCTGCTCTTCAGGTAGGTATGATATTTGAACCACAGGCACAGCTACCTGAACCTTAACTTCCTAAATAGCTCTATGAAACTCAAGAGGTGGTAGAGGGAAGAGAGAGGGGTTGCAGTGTCCAGAGGGGAGAGCCACTACTGGAGGGCAACACCCAAAGGGTGTCGGCCATTAGTTGGGCCATTTGTCGGCCATCGTGGCTGTGGCCAGGGACTCTGCTGGGGAAGAAGCAGGGTCTGGAAGAGTTGTCCCCCCAAGTGAGGCATAGTTGTGGAATTCATGGAGGTGACGCTGTTGCTGAGACTGCAGCCCTAGACCCAACCAGCCCAGTGAACACAGGACCCAGAGGAGGCTGATTACCATTACAGGTTGTAGTTGGGACCTGCCCAGCTTGTTCCTCCTCGAGTGGACCAGTGCTCACTCCTTGTCGGGTCTGGTCACTGTCTCCTAACCTGTCTTGTCTGCTGAGTCGAGATCAAGCTCTGAGGATAGTCAGTATGAGGTGCTGTCAGTGTGGATCCTGAGGACCTATCTTCATGCACAGGCGGAGCGAGGTGGGAAGCCGAACTGAGTATTGGGGATCCATTGTGGCTGCTGCCTGCCCTGCTCTTAGTTTTGGGGCTAGTGTACTTTGGGGGGGGTTGTTTTGGGCTTTACTTTGCACTTGGACAGCTAGAGGGTTACCTCGGGACACCTGTGGATAGCTGCAATAAGCCGAGCTGTGGGTTTTCCCGCCCCTAAGACTACAAGAGGCGGAGCCGCGGCTTTAGGCCTTGGCAAGGTACAGGGACGTCCAGCTATCGGTGTCCTGCCCTCTCAATTGGACGCCTTTTTTCCTACTATGCCGCTGAAAGATAAAATAAAGAATTCCACGAAGCCGTCTTCAAGGTCTATAGACCCAGGTAACACCTAGCTTGGGCAGAAGAAACTCGAGAGTTACTATTCTTTGAGGTCCAGGTCCTAGGCCCCAGAGAGCAGGGATGTACCTGGGCTTCCTGACTCCATGTCCCTGTTGGGGACAAATGTCCTATCAGGCTCAGTGGACCTCTGCAACAATCCAGGACTGCCCTGGACCCCTATTTAACCCAATAGGCAGATCTTTCTATTTCAGATAGTGACTGTTCTACACTTCATTTTGGTTCCTCTGTTTGTAATCTGTTGGGTAGTCAGTTCCAGGTCATGGGAGATCAATCCCATAAATTTCTAGACAAATTGGAGGAAGTTATAACCTTGCTGAAAACTCAGCATATAGCTCTGATTTCAAATTTGAATCTTTTTGCTACTGGCAAGCGCTTTAACTTAGAAACAAGTAGTAAGGCCCCCTCCAAATTAGAACAGGGCACAATGACCAGGGTGCCAATACCCACCCTAAGTAAAAAGGGGAATTCTGGGGCCAGATACCGGGACCAGTTTCTAGCCCCTAGTGCAGAGACCTCTCAAATTAGTAAATTAGTGCCTGTGGTTGGGGCTGTAGCTTTTAGAATCTGTCCCTTGCCCAATGGGGTATTCCTTGCCTGGGATTCTAAGGGGGGCATAGCGTACCACCTTAAATCTATTCTAGGTTGGATCCCCCAAGGTGCCATTAGGTCATTTCAGCTTCTCTCTTCACACAGATTTATGCAAAGAGTGATTGTGTATTTTCATATGCCCTATTTTGCTGATAGAATTCTTGCACAGGCTTATTTGTTTTCCATCTGGGGAATTTATGTAGGTGAGGTTCTTAAGGATATATATGTTCAGCCCCTAGTCAGCCGATTGTCTAATAATACTGGTGGGTCCTCCTCTGTCCTAAAATCCCCTAGTATACATAATTATCATGAGGAACCCCAGATCGGCAGTGCAGGGGCAGGACCCCAGGCCTTGCCTCCTTCCCAGTTGGAATCCATACAGGAAAGGCTATTAAAGCTTCCTGGAGGTTTAGACAAGAATGTGGATACCTTACTGGAAACTCTAACTTCATAGTGTCCCGATTTGGGTACCCCATATGTAATGAGAAACCCTGAGTAGCAGTTGCCCAGGATGTTATAAGCCCCCGGGGTTCACAACCATCATCCCCTATAGTAAAGGGTTCCCTTGGGGAAGAGGATACTGGCCGGCGGATGGTAGCTCTAAGCCCCGGTGCTATGGAGGTGGAGGGTGATCAGGGCGCATTGCAATTTCCGAGGCCGGGAAGTCTACAGGTAGATATATTAGATAGTGCTACTCAAGAGCCCATTGCACCCCCAGCTTTGACCTTCAGTAATAATGTCTCGTCCCCCCTTTACCATATGTTCTTGGAATGTGGCGGGCTGGACTAGGCATTGTCATGACCCCGATTTTTTGTTCTGTCTAAAGGGGTTTTCAGTTATTTTGGCCCAAGAAACGTGGTCTAAAAATTCTTTGGAGCTAGAGGTCTATTCAGTCTTTTTTTTTCCAGCTGCTCATTGGAAATCTAAAGGGCATCCATGTGGGGGCCTCGATTGTTTCATAGCCCGAATATCTCTGTGGAGATTGTTGAAAATATAATATAGTAGTTTCCCATTTTTTGCTGGGCTTAGTTCTTAGGCTGGGAGTTTGGATATATACTGTTAGTATATATACCCCCATGCAATGCGGGTTCTTTCCAAGCCTCCATGTGGGGGACATTAGGACAAGTGCTAGAGGACATAAACGCCAAATACCCAGAGGGATTACTTGTGTTATCAGGGGATTTCAATATCCGTATGGGCTCAGATGTTCAGGCCATTGCACCACACTGTGATGGGTGACCATTGACTCTGAGGGGCCTTTCAGCCCCTAGAAGATCTAAGGACAAGCAGATTAACACCTCAGGGATCAGGCTTGCGGAGTTGGTTATAGCTCAGGATTTATATGTCCTGAAAGGTTCAGGTTTTGCTGATCCTGATGGAGAATTTACCTTTGTTAGTACACAGGGCCCAAGCTTAGTTAATTTTATTTTGGTGTGTCTGCCAGGGTTCTTTCGTATGTCAGCAATTTTGCCTTGGGTCCAGTTTTGGTGTGGGACCATCTCCCCCTAGTACTCACTTTATTTAGTATAGATCCAGGCCAAGAATATGTTCAAGTTGAAACGGGCAAATTGGACGTATCCTGATCTGAGACTGTTTGGGTTCCTCCTTGGGATGACAGCTTTTCTAATTCCCTGAGGGAGTATGCCTCTCGGGCCTCTGTTGTTGGCCTTTGGGAGAAATTACTCTCTACCCCTAGTTACGAGGAAACTCTGGACTTATTTGTCCAGTTAACTGCAGGCCTTCGAGCCCATATACAGGAACTAGGGAGTGTCATGGCAACTCCAACTGCCAGGTTTAGTCCACCTTGGTTTGACAAGGAGTGCCGAATGACTAGGCTTAGATTGAAGGCTGTGTACCACTCTAATAGGACTGCCAGATTGTCGTCGTTGCCTTCAGACTATATTTCCCTTAGGGCAAAGTATAGAACTTTAATTAATGCCAGAAAGAGGGGGTTTGGGGATACTCAATGGGAAACTCTCTTGCAGGCATACAACTCGAGAGACGCTAGAAAATTTTGGTACCTTGTCAATGGCTCATCGGGGGGACATGGAAAGAATCCGTTCCTGCTCTTGCCCATCTGATTGGATGAATTATTTTGCAAAATTTTATAGTGCCACTGCTGGGGATGGGGGCCAAGAAGAATATCCAGCGCCCAAACTGGAGGATCTTCCCCCATGTTTCGGAAGGAGAGATTGAGGTCATGGCAGATTTTTTCCATAGTAATCGTGCCCCAGGCATAGATCTGATACGAGTTGAACATCTCAAAGCTCATAAGGCCTGGTGGCTTCCTATATTGATGGTGGTATTTACTGCCATCAATAATACCGGAAGGATTCCCCTAGATTGGGACAAGGTGGTTATTGCCCCTATTTATAAAAAGGGTTCCAAAACAGACCCTGCTAATTACAGGCCTATTAGCCTCCTGTCTGTAATTGCAAAGACTTACCTGAAGGGGGGAAGCTATCTGATTGGATGGTTCAGACCAAAGCAGCCTCATCTGAACAGGCGGGATTCCAACAGGCCTGCTCAACCATGGAACAATGCTATTTACTGCAACATCTGGCAGCTAAATACAGAGCACGTAATGGAGCCCTGTATGTGGCATTTCTGGATCTCAGGGCTGCCTTTGATTCAGTATATCGGGCAGTCCTGTGGCGGAAGCTCCATTGTTCCTCCATAGATAAATGCCTTTTGGCTTTGATCCAGTCATTACATGCACATTCCTTTTTAGTGATGAAATTGGATCAATATGGGCATATAACTCCCCCAGTTTCTACCTCGCAGGGAGTTCAGCAGGGCTGTGTGCTGGCCCCGGTGCTCTTTAATTTATTGATGACGTGATACAAGCAATGGCTAACCCACATTTTTTCCCTACAAAATTGGCTGCGCGGGCTGTTGGCTGCCTCTGTTACACTGATGATGTCGCACTCCTTTCCCAGATGTGCATAGGTCTCTCATGTCAGTTACAGTACTTTGCTGCATTCTGCCAGGTGAACCATCTAACCATTAATTATTGTAAGTCTAAGATCTTAGTATTTGCCTCAAAACCGAAAAATTTTGTTTGGACTATTGAGGGAAATCCTATCCAGTACATGACAGCGTTTCGTTATCTGGGTATTCTGTTCCATAGGTCGGGAGGCTGGCGGGAGCATGTCAGTCGGGCACTCAGAGTAGCAAAAAGCTCTGCTCAACCCATTAATGGACTGTTTATTAGGCAAGGAAGATCCACGGTTGTAGCAGCCCTTCAAGTACATTCTAGCAAGATTAGATCTCAAGTACTATATGGGGCGGAGATATGGGCCCCCTTTTGTGCACACGCAATCAAAAAAATACAATCTGGGTTCCTTCAGAAGCTGCTGGGTGGCCCAAGGGGCACTCGCCTAGCTGCAATACGGTTAGAACTGGGCCAAAAAGAATGGTTCTAAGTGGCTAATGAACTAGTGTTAAAATTCTGGATAAAACTTAACTCTGACCAGGGCTCACAATGTTTGAGGGACGCCAGAGAGGATTCCTTCGTAAGCCCATGGTTAACAAGGGTTGAGGACCAGCTAAGAGTTATGGGGCTCTCGCCGGAGTATTTGCAGCACAAGCCTCTGACCTTGATTAGAAATTAGGTCCTTTTGAGGGTAGAGGACACAGGCAGGCAGAGTAAGCTGGGCAAACCTGGGCTGTCTTCTCACATGTGGGATTATCTAGCATGGGTTCCAGAGCCAAGGCAACCTGCTGATTACCTTCTTGCCCCCATTTCAGGTAGGGCTAAACAACTAATTTGTTCCACTCGCCTGAATGCGTTCCCCTCAGCTGTTTTTGAAGGCCGAGTTTGTGGTATTCCTTTCAGCCAGTGGCTGTGCCCATATGACAATCTGGCCATAGAGACAGTGGCCCACATAGTTTTGCACTGTCACTTATATGACAAGCCTAGACAGATGTTCTTGCAGTCAACTATAGAGAAGTACCCGGGCAGATCAGACCATATTCCTTTGTTTCGAATTCTTAACAGTTCAGATCTCGATTCCATTAAGAACATTGATGCATATTTTCTCCAAGCTGTTCAACTCGGAAAATCTTTTTTAGGGTTCCACTCTCTTTCTGCCTAGCTAGGGCATTGCCCCTTCAGAGTTGTGGGATCTTTCTGGTCCCCTGGTGGGCATTGATGTAATGATTATCAGTCATTGTTGCATGATTTATTATTCACTTTTTATCTTTGTGCGAGGACATTGTTTTTCTGTCTTTTGCTTTGTGCATTGCTGGTTTAAATTCTAGGAATGAGTGTCAGTATGTTATGGGATAGACGGGCAGTTTTGGGAAATTTTAGGTTTGTTGCAAGGTTGTATTCTTGTTTGTATTTTTTATAATATTTGTCTGATGTGTATATGCCTTCGAATGTTTTATTTCTCTATGCTAATGCACTGGTCAAAGACCACGCAATAAAAACTAACTAACTCAAGAGGTTGCATAGATTCAGTAACAGAAGCTGGTCAAATAAAAGGTATCATCTTAACTACTTGGGATCATCTTTTTAATAGTTGGCAAAGCAACCACATTTTACTACTGTCACAGTATCCTCTGTAACACACACCAACTCCCATGCGTTTCAAGAAAGATGATGAATCCATATAGAGAATAATAATGGATTATTATTTTATAATTATACCATGCCATATCCCAAAGATGACTCCAGCAAGCTTACAATAATAAAAAAACCACATTCTCAACAAAAATACATATACAATAAATGTCTGCCCTCCCCTCCCCCATTCCATCCCACCCACACCCACTCTACTCCTCCATCTCTCACCTGGAGGAATCTCCTCCTTCTTCTCCAGACTAGCCTTCCTCCCCCCGCCATCCGTCACAGAGGAGCTGTGGCTAAATCGAGAGGCTTCCTAGCCTATCATTCCTCCATCTTCACCTTGAGGAGCCTAATTCTAACTCTCCCATGCAGACCATATTCCTCTCTTCCATCCCTTGCAGGCTCATCCTTCTCCCCTTCTCCCATTTCTCTCCCAACACATTCCAAAAAATACAACACAACAATAACAACAATTTCTAGAAGAGACTACAGTTCAAAAAAGGACTCTCATGTGAGAGCAATTAGCAGTAGCAAAGCTTTGTGGCTATGACCACATGGGCCACAAATGGGCCCAAAACAGCCAACACCCATTCGTGCTACCCTTTGGCCACTGTCTGAACACAACCCCTTGGAAGAGATCATCATGAACCTTAATCAGCTGTGACTGAACAGTAGGGGTGGGCTTTAGTATTTACCTCAGTTTAGTATTTACTTCTGTTTCATTTTTGTTTACTTTAGTATTTGTTCCATTTCATTTCTGTTCTGTTTTCCAGTGAAGTCAATGGGAGCCGTTTTCCATGGTGTTTCTAAATCTAGTAAACTGTCTGCTAAAGTCAAGTGTAGTGTACTTGTCTGGCACTAGGGGGTGCCTTGGGGGCATTGAGTTGAAGTTCAGGGTGGCAAATTCAAGGGCGGGGGGACTTTTACTGGGTAGGGGTTCTTTGGATGTGGCTGTGGACTGAGGAGGTGTCTTACGGCTCTGGGCTGGGGGACTGTAGGGTCAAATCAGGCTGTCTATGCCTATGTGAGGGGCAAGGTTTAAGGGGGCTGGCACTGAGGGGGATGTGGGTGGCCCAAGGTTTAGAGAGGGTAAATGCCAGGGGCTGGGAGCATTTAGTGGGTATGGGGTGCTTTGCTTCTGCATAGCAACCCCCTCTGCCTTCCTCCCCACCACTGCCACCTCGTTTCACCTGCACCACATCCTTTTTTTTGTCCCCAACTGACTTCTCCACCTGCAGCTGGGGACAAGCAGAAAGCAAAGTTGATCTCAGGATGCATCACAGGTGAGATGAGGCAGCTGTGGGGTGGCTGGTGGGCTTGACACTGGCCAGTGAGGGCTGGCAGTAACCCAGGTTGGAGAGTGGAGCTGGGAGACAGAGCAGAACAGGAAAACAGTAGCACTACCAGATCCCAGGTGAAATTGACCAGGCTGCAATTAACAAGTGGGAAAAGATGCAGAGTGGCAGAGAGCAAACTGAACAGAGCCCAGCAGATGTCAAAGGTGCCTTTTCCAAATTTAAATACTAAACAGAATTTTAGTATCTGATGCTCACTTTAGTATTATTAGTATTAATACAAAAGTGCCTATCTTAGGTAGTATTAATACTAAATTAGTATTTCCATCCCTACTGAACAGTTAAAGGGACCCTTAATTAGCAGAGCAATTTGTCATTGGCTGTTTACTCAGTATAAGACCAAGGGAAGCACATGACAGAAAGCCTCCTTCCTTCCTGAAGCTGGAAGGTAGTTTAACAGTTTCTGCACTCAGCCCCAATTATGCCTTGTTAATCAAACAAAGTGTCTGCTTTCTTAGGATGGCTGTTGTGTGAGAAACTATGTATCTTCATCATTATTCAACTTACATCATCTGCGTTGGACTCATGTCTTTTCTTTGTTCTTATCCTATATAACATAAGGGGAATACGCAGTCCCTACGGACACCCTCTTTGTCCTGTAAGCTATTGGGGTCTTCTGAGGTCTGTGTCAGTGCACGGCTGGCATCACACTTTAGACAATAAATATTATCTAAACTAAAATTACCTTACTGAGCAGGTAAATGTGGCAAGAGGGGTAAGGCAGGGGTGCATTTTGGCACCCTTGCTTTTCAACTTATTTTTCAACGATGTCATTCCTCTTCTGGCACAATCACAATTTTTCCCGCCAAGACTGGCTGATAGATTTATTGGTGGCCTCCTTTTTTCAGATGATCTGGTGATATTATCACAAACTAGGGTGGGATTAAATCGTCAGCTCCAGGCATTTGCCGGATATTGCCGCACTAATAGACTTGAGATAAATTATGCCAAGTCAAAGATAATGGTATTTGCAAAAACTCAAAGAAGGAACATGCACTCCTGGAAGTTGGAGGGGTTTCCAATTGAACAGGTCAGAACCTTCAAGTATTTGGGCCTGGAAAAACCATCTAGCTCGGGCAGAGGTGATTGCCAAGACCTCTGCTCTAGCAGTTAGGAAACTGTTTGTGAAAACTGGTGGGACTGCATTTAAAATGGCTGGTGAGGTGTTTAACACGAAGGTCACTGCGCAGTTTCTGTTTGGGGCAGAACTGTGGGCCCCATCCATCATCACAAGTAAAAAATATAGATGCAGTCCAATCAAAATGTTTATGATCCACCATAAGGGCCCCCGGGGGTACTCCCAGTGCGGTCGTGACACTCAAAATGGGTCAGCGTCGGTGGTCATACAAGGCCTGGGCTGAAGTACATAGGCTCTGGCTGAAGGTAGTCAGCCCAGGAGCCAAAGGTCTGCTACCTTTCCTAAGGGAGGACTCCTTTAGGAGTAGCTGGACCACTGAGGTAGAATTGCATGTGGCTCACTTGGGATTGCCTAGGGATCATCTGTTGTCCAGGGATATTACCAGGGCATGGAGGGAATTGAGGTGCCGGTGGCAGGATATAGATATGCAAGATGAAAGAGGGAAGATCGGGACATCTGTCCATATTAGAGAATATCTGGAATTGGCCCCGGTGGCAGACGCCATGGCACCTTATCTGTCATCCACTTGCTCGCGCAAAGGCAAATGGTTATTCATGGCCGCAAGGTTTAACGCCCTCCCAAATAGTTTTCTGGAAGGGCATTTCGATGGCACCCCTTTTGAGTTTAGGTTGTGCCCATATGATAGGGGGGAGGTGGAAACTGTGGGGCATGTGATGTTTCACTGCCATCTTTAGGATAACATCAGGACTGAGCTCCTAAGTAAGTTACTCCAAAAATATTCTGGCAGAACAACCCAGGCTTTAATGATGTTAGGTTGGGGGGGGGGGTGTCTGATTCTGAAATCACTGGCCATGTTATTGCCTTTTTAGTTAAGGCATTTGGTCTGCATAAACTTTTTTGGGAATTTAAGTTACCCACGTGAGTTTAATGCTGGGACTGGGTTGGTAAGCTTTTCTTAAAATGGTCCACGATGTAGGGCCATTGGAAAATGTAATGTTTTAATTTTTGCTGTATTATGTGTTTGCTTATTTGTTTGTCTATTTTTATATGTTGGCTATGACCTCGGTCTTGTCTTAATAAAGCAATTTGATTTGATAAATATTATTCTATTGGCACTATATTTGTCTCTGGTTCAGTTACTTCTCCCGTTGGGGACTGGTTATTGGTTTGGGACACTTGGGTACTTCTCCAACATATGGTTTTGACCATTTCAAAATCCCGATTCCAGTCATTCAGAATGTTACAAAATATTCAACTTTTTTTAAAAAAAAAATCCTTATTCTACTTACATGTAATTGTGCCAATCATCCAGGCTGGTATCTAAAATTAGCCTGAGGCAAGTAAACCTATACCTACTTAAGATATTCAATGAGCTGAAACAAATAACAAAAAATGGATAAACCAATATGATGAATACTCCCATTTTGGATCCTTCCAAACAAAGTGGATACAAATAACTGTTTCTGCTTCTTTTGTTCATTTTGGATATTTTAGTTCAGTTATTTGGCGGGTTTGCCATTTTGGTTGTTTATTCAGTCAAATAATTAAATATCCAAACTGAAATAATTGGGGTGTGCATGTTCTTTTTGTTATATTGATAACGAAAATGAAAATGGTTGTTTTCATTATCATTACTGCAATAAAGAAAATGACAAAAATTAATAATGAAACCAATAATGATAATGATTGCTGGGAGTTGAGGTTTTTTTGAGAGGGGAGGAGGGAGTAGACATCTGAGCCAGAAACAGTGCTCAACTCTTGAACTGGGAGGGGAAGGATCTGACTGATGTATCTCTGGCCAATGAGCAGCGCAAGCAGGTCCCATCAGTTGAATGGCACCCTGTGATTCCTTAATGCCTCTGCCTCCCAGAACCAATCAGGAGGGCTCTGGGGGAGTGCACTACAACCTTTTATATTGCAGGGCTGTGCTACTTCAGTGCCTCTGTTAGCGCTCTTGCTTTGTCAGGGTGCATTTGCAGAAGCTGCTGCTTACACTAATCCTCTTGTATACAAATATATCACTTCCCTACCACTCAATCCTTATTTCTTACCCTTACACTTTACCTTTTTCCTTCCCCTGCCTGTTTCCCCCTGTAGGTACGCACACGCACACGCAAAACAATAGTTTATATGTAAATATAGATCTAGATAGATGGATTCATAGATTATAGATATAGAATAGAGAGAGATTAGAGAGAGTAGCTATATACCTCTGAATTTTCCTTTCCCCTTCCCCTGTGTCTCTCCCCCTGTCCATATAGTCTCTAGATATTAATTGTATATATATCCTCCTTGTGCCAGGGAGTGGGTGAGGGAGCAACTGTCCTGGGCAGGTGGGGCAGTTGTGCATTTTACAACAGACTTTTGGAGCAGGTGAAATGCACAACATGCCTACCTGGCCCTGACTGCTCACAGGTGGCAGCTGCAGGTGGTAGGAGGAACGGTAGGTGGCGGGGGCAGGATACAGGTGGGCATTGCTTCATGCCCAGGTCATGGACGAGAGCCACTCTACTACCAACATAAGGGGAGTCTGGGAGACCATGGTGGAGGGGTGGCGAAGGGAGGAACCACCTTTCATAAAGGGGTTTGTGGTCCGTGACAACGAGGGCAATATGGAGGGGGCAGTGCAGGACGCTGTGTTCCAGCACATCCCCTGTGCTGTCCACATCCTTCACTTGGTGGTGAATGATGCTCTAGCCCTGAGGGAGAACAAGGGAGATGACAACAGAAGCCCTCTTAGCCTGCTGATTGAGAAGGGCAGAAAAAGCACAGGGTATTTTAATAGGAGTTTGAAGGGTGGGCACCTCTTGAGCGAGAAGCAGGTGGAGCTGGGGCCACAGCAGCACTGCCTCATGCAAGATGTCTGTATGAGGTGGAACTCCACACACCTCTTACTAGAGCATCTGGTGGAGCAGCAGTAGGTCCTGCATAAGTTAGCCCTTGAGCAGGAGATTGGGGTGGCAAGGACTCTATGGTGGGAAGAATGGGTCATGATGGCCCAGACCGTGCACATCCTTAAGCTCTTTAAGGACGTGATGGAGACCCTAAGTGTGGCAACGGCCACCCTGAGACAGCTCACCCCCATGGTCCGTAGTCTGGTGGTCAAGCAGATGGCAGGCTTCCTGGCTGACTAAGAGGGTGGGGGAAGAGTGGTGCCTTGTACCAGAGGTGGTAACCCTGGTACGAAGGTTGAAGGAGGGGCTCAAGATTCACTTCAACCACCAGATTGGGAAGGAGGTCTATATTTTCTCCACCATTCTGGACCCCAGGGTGCAGGCAAGTGTAGCATCTCACATGGCAGACTTCACCCTGAGCAAGCATTCTCTGGTGGAGAGGGTTCAGGCACTAGAGGGGGTAATATGGTGGTGGCGGTGGCAGGGCTATAAGGAGAGGCAAAGCAACAGCAGAAGGGAGGACATACAGCGTACCCCCAGGAGCAGCTCTGATAGTAGGGCCAGCAGCAGAAGCTCCTCGATGGCCAGGCACATCACCCACTGGACCACCAAGGCAGGCAGTGTGGGCAAAGGCGATCAGGGAGGAGGTTAGCAGCAGCAGCAGCAGACAGAGACAGAAGGAGCCTGACAGTGTTGAGATGGCCATGGAGAAGTATCTGTAGGAGCCAGTGTTAGACTACAGCAGCGATCCCCTGCAGTACTGGGAGGAGAAGGGGAATGTATGGCAGGTCCTGACCAGGGTCGCACAGGAACTGGTGTCCTGACCACCAACCAGCATGCCCAGCAAATGGGTCTTCTCTCAGATGGGGGACATTGTGAGTCCCCACTGTATGAGGCTGGAAGATGGGTTAGTGGAGCAGTGGCTGTTCCTGAAGGTCAACCTGCTACTGTGCTGCTGGTTTTTCCTGAGATAGCCGTGGACTCGGAGTGAGGGGGCAGTGGCACACTTGAGACTTCCCCTAAGTCTCTCTCTTGATGCCTCCTGCTCCCACCCCTCTTGCCCAAACGCTGGATGGAACGGCAGCACGCCTTCCTCTCTTTATTATTCCCCCCCCGGGCAATCTCTCCCTCTCTTTATTATTTTGCCCCTTCCCCTCCCCCCCCGGGGCAATCTCTGCAAGTTGACACCCTCTAACATAGGGAAGTGCCAACAGCCAGTGCCCACCTACCATTCCATCTATGTCGCAAAGTCCCATTAGACCACTCTGGGGAACAGTCTGCAATGTGGAAGCCCTGACTTTGTGTCAGTAAGGATCTGAGATTTACACACAGAGGCAGTGGCTGGACTATGCTGGCCAATGCTACCTGCTATAGAGAAACCGAGAGAGAGGGAGACATGCTGCTGGCCATGCCACCATACACAACCTGATATAGATAGATAGATTAGATATATTAGATTAGCTCCCCTCTGCTAGAATGAGCGAGAGAGAGAGAGAGAGATGTGCATCCTGCCCAAACTGCCACCCACCAGAAACAGAGAGAGCTCAACTGTGCAATGTACTCATGCTCAATGCCCACATCCAGCAGCAAACCCACCAGAACAAGACAGAAACACCGCATATGTGACTGTGTGCCTGCCCCTGATACCACCTATCTCAATGAATGAATGAAGTGAGCCCAATCACTCACTAATTCTCTCTCTTTATCCTATACTCTGCTCCCCATGGGGAAATCATTTGGGGGCTTCCCAAGTCTGTCCCCAATGGGTTGATTTCTCTGCGAGCTGAACACACCTCGCCACTCAAGGGCTTCAAAATGACCAACTAAGAAATGTAACCAGAAATGCCTCTGCGAGCGGAAGATGCCCCACCACTTGGGGGATGATCTCTCTGTGAGCTGAAGATGCCCTGCCATCGGGGGCTTCCCAAAGCTGCCCCCTGTGGGATGATCTCTCTGCGAGAGCAGACAATGCACCTGCTGATGCCTCTGCCAGAGATTCTCTCTGTTATGCCCACACAGACACAAGCCCTGCCCCTCCTGGGGTGCTGTCTGCAAGTTGAGACCCCAGCCAGCACATCTTGGGGTTAATACGTTACCAGTGCTTCTGCTGCTGTTCATGCTTGCCCACCTGTCACACGCCTGCTCTGCTCCTCCACTGCTACCTGCCTGCTCTACCACTGCCATCTGCCCCTCCTGGGATGCTGCCTGCAAGTTGGGACCCCTGCACATCTTGGTGCTAATACGCTACCAGTACTGCTGCTGTCAGGTAGGGATATAACAAGCTGTATATATAATGAGATTCTGCTGCCTGCCAGAAGAACCACAGAGAGACAACAGATTGAACAGGTCAAAATTGGCTGGTAACAAATATAACTTTTACAAAAAAAATTCAAAACACATTTTAACTATGAGGAAAATAAACATTTGAATTATATGCAAAAAGAGAGAGAAAAAAAAATAGGATTCTTCTTCTCTGTCCACTGGAACATGGGGAAAGGGGGACAACAGTTCATGGGATAGAGGTGTAGGGACATCGGTGGCCTCTGCCCCATGTCACCTCGAAACATCAAGGGCCCCCAACATTATTTCCTTCCAGTGCACCAGGAACTGACAGAATGCCTTGACAGCGTTCTTTTCAGTGCTGATGTATTCTATGTAAATCTGTGCCTGCCACTTCCTTATCTGGAGCCCCGAGAACTGCTCCATCAGACTTTCCTCCACATCCCTCATGGTGTCCTGGAAACCCTTGAGGTACTTGGTTGCCGTTTCCCTCAGAGACTCAATAAATGCCCTCACTTTGGGGTGCTTTCATCAAATGGGGCTGGGGAATCATCAGAAGAGCTGGAGGGGAAAGGACGAGGATGGAACCTCTTCTGGCACAATTTCCTTCTCCCTTCCACTTCATGTTGTTTCTCCCTCTGAGTGCTGCCAGTGCCACCAGACATACTCATCTTCACCTTGATGAGGTGGACGGTCTCGATGTGGGTGATGAGCCCAGATGTGGTCCCCTGAGGCCCCCTCTTTATGTTTTTGTCACAGATCTATATCAAAGACAGGAACATAAGTGCCATACTGTGTCATACAAATGGTCTTTCAAGCCTTGCCTGCATTCTGTCTCCGCAAATGGATGGCCAATCTGTCTCGGGGGGGGGATGGGGGGACTTCTTAACAGGTCATAGGGTAATCCATTCCCTGTTGTTCCAGCCCCCTGCCTTACCTTGCATTGTGCAAAGTAGAGATGGGAATTCCGGTGCTCCTGAGATCCAATATTGCCGGTATTTGGGTGTATCGGCTTAATCTGATAAATCCAATATTTACCGGCATACCGGATTTTTAACATTGGCCATGGTACTGGATTTTTTACATTGCGGCCACTGAAGTCAATAGCCACAATGTAAAAAATCCGGTACTGCGGCCAGTGTTAAAAATCCGGTATGCTGATACCGGGAAATCTGGTACCAGGGACATCCGATACCGGTACATCCAGTATCTGGTATTCTCCCCGGTGTCCCACCCCTAGTGCAAACCCACCTTTTGGTGTATGGTAATGTTTCCATACCGCAGACCTTATTGGCCTGTTTTGTCTCTGGGACATTGGCCTTGATTTAGGGCTTTTGCCACCAGCATCATCATCACCCTCTCTGAAACAAGAAGATATAGCTATATAATATTATGCAAGCATGGTGATGCTTCTAGTCCTTCCCAGCCCAATACTCATTCTCCCACACCAAGTGGATGGATGGTGCTGATGCCTCCTTGTCTCTTTTCCTTTCTCCCACCTACAGCACAACCACCTAGGGTGTTGTCTGCAAGTTGAGACCCTGGCATGTCTTGGGGTGTTGCTGCTGCTTGAGCCTGACTGCCTGCCAGCCTGCTCCTCCATTGCCACCCGCTGCTGCCCACTGCTGCTGCTGAAAGAGCCTCTCTCACTCTCTGGAAAACCCACAAATAGCACACACAAGTCCTGCCCTTCCTGGGGTGCTGTCTGCAAGTTGAGCCCCTGCATGTCTTGGGGTGCTGATGCTCATGCCTGACTGCTCATCCGCCCGGTAATCTGCTCCTCCACTGCCACCTGCTGATGCTGCTGAAAGAGCCTCTCTCTCTGTGGCAGACCCACAAATAACACATGCAAGTCCTGCCCTTCCTAGGGTGCTGTCTGCACGTTGAGACCCTGGCATATCTTTGGAGGCTGCTGCTTCTCATGCCTGACTGCCTGCCTGCTAGCTCGCATGCATGTCTGCAAGCTCACTCTAAAGTATTCTTCTTGTCACTCCCTCCTCAAAGTTCTATGGGACACTAAATAAATAAAAACCAATTCTACAAAACTGGCAGTGTCCCCTCCTCTGCCCTCCTCCTCTGGTGAGGATACCACTTCTACCACCTCACGAGATGGTCCAGCGCAGTAACATTAGACAAAATTGGGGAGGGGGGAGATTATTTTCATTGCAGGTATTTGTTCAGATATTTGTTTAGCTATCCATGTAAGTAACTAATAATGATGAATTCGAATTTGATATTCATTTCAGCTCTACTTTCAATGGGAGCTTGCTCCTTTGAATGTCCCAGCCATAAACTTTTGAGTTTTCCTAAATTGAAGCCAAATCTGTCCAAGTTTTCAAGATCATCCATAGAGCCTAATGAATTCCTTTGTGCAGAAAGCTTCCCCCGTGAAAAATAGTATTGCAGGGTGCAGACTCAGAGGAGGGCTAAGCTTGCTTTGTCAGTGCTAGTGAGGCTGCAGGTACTGTGCAGGATAGGGGGCAGAGACTAAAGGAAAGCAGCTGTGCTTCAGAGTGGCAGAGCCAGCCCAGGGGTTTAAAGTCTGAGCCAGAGTTTGGTGGTGCTTAGAGGCTTGTGAAGAGGCAGGAGCTAGGTAGGACCTCTATCTCAGCAAGAAGGCAACAGAGGGTGAAGCCTTGCTCAGAGGGAGTTACCTGAGTGGAGGGTGGTGTTGGCTCGGGAAAAGGCTTGGTCGGCTAAAGGAAGGACTGGGCCTGCCCCACAGAGACGGTGAGTACTCTGCACTTGTGACTGACTAAGAATAAAGGAACATTGGTGGCCTAATTCCGAACAGACTGACTGGATTGGGGCTAATCCTGCAAAGGCTTACCCAAGGTAACCCTTACCCTGCCACAGTTTCCTGGAAACCAGAATTTTCTCACAGAAATGTGTTGGTCACTCTGGGTTTCCGGAAGAAAATTCTGAAAACTCTTCCCCCCCCCCCCCCCGTTTCTGTGTTTGCACATGACTTCTGATCCTGTTCTTCAGCCACTAGGGATGGGCGAACAGATCGCGGTTCGGGTTCGGCCATTCGGTTTGGCTGCGTTCGGTTCGGCCATTCGGTTCGACAGTTCGGTACGACTGCGTTCGGTTCGTCCGTTCGGTTAGTTCGCCGAGTTCGGGTTCGGCTATTTGGTTCGGTCGTCCGAGCAGGCCGTTCGGTTAGGCCATTTTGCTGTTCAGTTTGGCTGTTCGGGAAATGTTGTTATGGGTGTTTTTTTGTTTTTTATATGTTTTTTTGGTTTTTTATTGGGTTTTATATGTTTTTCTTTTGTTTTTTATTTGGTTTTTTGGTTTTTTATTGGGTTTTATGTTTTTCTTTTGTTTTTTATTTGGTTTTTTGGTTTTTATATGGTGTTTATTTATTTATTTATTTTATCTAATATTATTTATATATCTATCTACACTAAATCTAACTGCTATTAACTATTCTAAATGCTATGAAATAAATGGATTATCTAAGTACACAGACCTACTCGTACAAACACTAAAACTAAATAACTAACACTATCTCTATCACTAAGCTAACTCCTGTCTGTCTCTGTCTGTCTGTCTGTCTTCCCCCCATCCCATATCCATATCCAAATAAATCAATCTAAATATATATATATATATATATGTTTCATTTCATATATATAGGATGAGGGGGAATCACAAACAGAAGAGGAGTCTTTAGTGAAATACATACATTACATACTCAATGACTCTGTACAGTGCATAACACAAGGTTTCAGTTTATGGTTTAAGTTTCATTTCATTCCAAAACTGAAATGAAACTTAAAGCAATCTAAAAATCCTACTCAACGTCTGCTGTTCAGGAACAGTGACTAGCTCAGAAGGTNCTGGTGCCTGGAAGTCTGCTCTTCAGTGATTAACACCTCCCTGTCATGTTTGACCTTCCAGTGAACCTTTTTTAGCCACCCGAATGCAATCCGAACTGACCGAACTGTTCGGCCATTTCGCCGTTCAGTTTGTTCGGTATGTTTGTGTTCGTGTTCGTGTTCGAGTTCGGTCATCCAAACAGGCCAAGTTTGGGTCAAACTCCGAACTGCCGAACCACGTTCTCCTATCCCTATCAGCCACTAGTCAGTGTTCTCTTATGGCATAACACACTCTATGTTATGTTTTATGTTATGTGTTATGTTATGTTATGTTATGTTATGTAAATAAAATGCTTGTCACACCAACTGTATCCCGCCATCTGGTAGACATGATTTGAAAAGTCTTAATTTTTAACATACTACAGTCTTCTTGCAATTCTGTGTATGTCCAACATGTGCTATTGGAGGAAAGAATGTTAACACCACTATAAAATATAATGAACAAATCTGCACAATGCTGCAGAGTTAGAGACTGATATAGGATATGCTATATTATCCCCTGTTTAGGAGAAACAGATCATTCCTCAAGAAATTCCATACACCTATGGACATTTTTAAATGGGACGTGCCCACCCACCCGAGCATCCATCTGAAGGCAGGGTGGATGCAATCTCCCATAATCCACTCAACCATGCCCCTGCATTGGGAATTGGGGGAGAAATCCAGGATATTCCAAGAGAAATGTGCACACCTTGGTGGGATGTTCCAAGCTGGATGTGAGCCCCTACCCACGCACTGCCTGCTCATGTCCCCGGTAAGTGGGGGCATGAGTGGACAGTGTGTGGATAGGGCACACATCCAGTGCACACCCATCCCAGACAATGTAACCCCCCCTCACCGGAGGTGCATGTGCACTCCACACAGAGCACGTAGACACGCCTCAGCTGTGCCTGTTTAAAAATGGTGTACGTGATGATGGTGTGTGTGTGTGTGTTTGTATATGGCAGCGGCAGGGAACCTCAGGCCCGGGGGCCAAATGTGGCCTGTGACAGGTTTTTATGTGGCCCCTTTCCAGTGCCTGGATTGGCACCTCGATCCAGTCTCTACCCCCAAGCACTGAAAAACTGAGGTCAAGGGAAGGGAATAGAGATGAAATTATGCAAACAAGGATAGGGGATAGTAGGGATATGCGAACAGAACGTGGTTCGGATGTTTGGATGTTCAGTTGTTCGTTTCGAAACCCGGGTTCGGTTGTTTGGTTTCGACGGAGTTCAGTTTGGCTGAACTTCCAAAAATAGCGCTATCAATACCGATATCAAAATCGATTATTTTTTTTTTATCAATATCTTTTGGCCCTGAAACCACCCCTGGTCTCCACCCCTGGTGCCAGGAAGTCTGCTTCTCAGCTGCCTCCCCCTTCCAGACACGTTTTTCCAGCCCAAAGTCATGTTTTCCCACCCCTGAATTCATCCGAACTCATCCAAACTTTTCAGAACTGTTTGGTCATTCGAACATTTGGTTCAGACATTCAGTTTGGTCATCCAAACAGGCTGAGTTTGGCCCAAACTCCGAACATCCGAACCACATTTGCACATCCCTAGGGGACAGTTCCACAGCACAGATACATGATCTGGGCCTTCCTTTACTTGAGTGCATCCCTTAAACACCCCCGCCCCAACTTCTGTGTGGTCCTCTGAGCTTGTGCAAGTTTTCAAAGTGGCCCCCAGGATGGAAAATGTTCCCCACCCCTGGTATATGGGGATAAGTAGCATATAACTGCATTCTGTGTACTGTTTGGAGGCTGAGCTCTAACCATTGGTCTACATAGTGGTCTGTCTAATCCATCAGCTCTGATAAGTAGAGCTGAAACAAATATCCATAATTATTATAATAGCCAAAGAATTTGACTGCATCAATTCAAATCCAAAATTGACAATCACTGTGCAAATAGCTACTCAACCTCCACTCCACTAGTGCTTCCAATCAGAATTTTTCTATGTTCTGTTTGCTTTGACCAATCTTGTCATAAGACGACACTGGGCTACATGTAGACTACAGGTCTAACAAATATGTAAAGGTAAAGGTTAAACATGTATGTAATGTGAAAGCTGAGAACTGGAAACTCACTTTATGCAATGGAGAAATGCAAAGTCATGCCGAGTGTGTTTTTAGAAAATGTCGAAACACCTCTGCAGACACACAGACCACTGAGTTGCAAATGGATCTCTTTCTGTGGACATGACTGAAAGCACAGAGTTACCTGGTGGGAAAATCAAACAAAGGACCCTAGAAAGGTACTTAAGGGGGGAGACAAGACAAAGAAGGCTCTATCTCGGGGTTTTGAGATCAGCTTGTTCAGCATGATCTGCATCATCACATTTTACCAGCCAGAGAAGGGCTGCTCCAAAGGAAATATTAAATAAGAACTCTTGGAAACTAAGACTGGTACCCAGCCAAGCTTTCCATCACTGGCTGTGACATGAACTGAAATACCCTTGGACCTTGATTAGGATAAGCCTAAGTCAGGAGAATCCAAGTACAGATAGGAATGCATTATTGGTTATATGTTATTTTGATTTCTGCGCACTCGAGTATAATCTTGTACTGCATGCTTATTTGTTATTTATTCATTAAACTTCTTTTTACTGAACTTCGTATGGTCCAGTGGAATTGCTAATCCTAACGTTGGCAGGACATGCATTTGGGGTTAATTCTGTGTTTACAAACACAGATGAAACTAGAGAGAAAGAATCTGTGCTGGGAAACCCTGTGGCTGAAAAAGTGACAAGAAGGTTCACCCGTTGCAGGCTCAATTAGTTCTAGAGAGAGAGCTGATCCAGTGAGAGCTGCAAGCCAGGGAAATTGAGTCACGAAAGCCTAGAGTTGGGGTACTGATCTCCCAAATCTCATGACAAATCTGCAACTGGATTTCAAGTTAGTAAAGGAATCTGCATACCTACCAGCCAATGAATGACAAGGAAGTACAAGGGGAAATGGAGTGCAAGAAATGTGGTATTGTATCAGTATTACCACTCAGGATTTAAAATGGATGGCAAAGAGGTAAATAGCAATGCAATAAATGGGATCCCAGTAAGCAAAAAGTCAGTAAATTGAGAAATGAAATGTCACGCGAGACAGGTTGGGTTCCGAGATGGTATCAGGAATTGAATTTTCAATGGGAATTCCCATTTTGGTAAAATCTTGTTTCAGCTGTAGTATTAATGCTTATAAAATCCACAGTTGTCAATCTTGTGGCAATGAATTCCTTAGGACCAGCCTTAGAATCTGAGGAACCTAGGGATTCCTGTTGATCCCACCAGGGAACCATGGAGGGCACCCTCTGGGTGGCACTAGAGTTGGTTGTGTTTGAGGTCCAGCTGGGAGAGAATGAGGACCTCACATCTTGGCTTGGTGAAAATTGAGGGCCACTGTGTGGGCCCCAGCAGTAGAGAAAAAAGTTGGGGCACAGGGCACTTGCCCCATGTTGTCCTGTAACAACATAGGAGTGAAACTGCATTTTGACAGGGGTGGAAATCTCATTGAGAATAGGCTGGTTTTCTAGGTTGAAAAAC
>QEPC01006267.1:2349286-2363352 GCA_003113815.1 Sphenodon punctatus
TAATCTGTAGAGACTCAAAAGGAAAGAACAAAATCCCCAAAGCCCAGCCACAGAACAGAACAATTAAAATAATTCACTTGAACTACATTACCCACATCATGACAATTAGTTCTAGTTAACATAACCAACCCTGTGTTCTTGTAGGCAAGAACTAACCTGATAAAAGCTGTTCAGGGCCTAGCAGATTCAGAAATGCAGTAGTCTGCTGTCTCTTCTCAAAATGGATTGGATCCTTTTCACTCTGAACCCTTAATGGCTGCAGTCTGATAGCTACTAGACAGCTCCATAGATTAGCATTACAGAAACGTTTAGAACTTTCTCCAGCCAACTCTCACTAAACAAGAGCAACTCCCTCAAACAGATGTGGTGTGTGCCCGACTGCCCGTCCCTTCTCTAGGATTTTAGAGATACCCTCAACCAGTAAGTGGGTTACATTTGATTTGCATGTGACCTTATATTGTCTTACAGTGGTGGTCTTTCTCACGATAACTCCTTTGCATTTTGTCCCTCTTCCTGCATGATCTGATGATTGAGAAACTTTTTCTTGAACTTTGAATGTTTAAATTGGTTGGGATATTTTGATGGAAAAAAATTCAGACAGAATACAGAATATTGACAGAATTATGGACTTCTTATATTCAGTCTTACTGATGCAGCCTGAACACTTCAGAAATACTTGTGTAGTTTGAATGCAGCCTTGTATGGTTTTAGTGTTTTTGAAAGGGGAAAATAGCATTAGCCCCTTTGACTTTTGTCTCCCACTCTATAGGCAAACTGATTCTACTGTGATCTTAAGGATTTTTCCAGGTATCTTTTTCTCTTGTTCAGTGGTCTGGGAGCTTGTAAGTGTCATAGGGGTAGGGGGAATGAGAGGGAACAAACTGGGGTCTGAACACACACTCTGGTCTCAAGGCTTGCAAGAAGACTCTTGAGGGGAAAAGGCCAGTCAGGATAGTATGTTGGTCCTTAGATTCCACTGGAATCAGGTCGCTATCATCATTGGGCGCAGAGCCAAGTAAGACCGGGGACACTCTCGCACTCTCTCACCCTTTCTCTCACGCAGGGTGCACGGGGTTTTAGGGAGATCGTGAGTTGAGGAGTGGGGGGCAACGGGGGGGCAAGTATCCCAAGGAATGGGGGGTAAGGAAGGGAAGGACATACACTACAGAGATGGGGGAAGGGAGGTAAGGAGACCAGGAATTGAGGGAAATTTGACCACACCACTCTCTACAATCACTCTCTGATCAAACAGTAGGAAGGGCAAGGGAAGGAAGAAGGTTCACTCAGAGGTCACAAGAATATCACCTGATGCAACAACAAACATAATAGTACAGACAATAAGACAGTACTTAGCTTTCTCACGAGGACAGTCTTTCAGGAGGTATGATCACCAGCTATCAGCTACAGCTGGTGCTAGCTTTTATGCCCTTAGCCCCGCCTTCCTGTTTGGCCTGGAGTCACGCTGAGCATCGCTGAAGCTCCAACCTTCCTGTAACGCTGTCTGGGCCCCGCCACTGCAGCGCTGCAGGGGCAGCGGCTTCTTTCGTGGTTGCCTTGGCAACCTGTTCTACTCCAGATCGTGCCACTCTGGTGGTTGTCGGCGCCGTCTGCAGGAATCCCTGAACACACACACCCCGGCTCCTGAGGAGCACCCAGCCCCCTAGTCTCTTCACCAGGGGGGTTCACCTGGGCCTCCCCTGCCAGTCCGGTGTGGGATGAGCAAGAGGAATGGGGGAGTGTCTCTTGGGCTGCCCGGGCATAGCACCGGCAGAGGCAGCCCTGTCCATGCCCCCTGACAGTAAGATGGATACTAAAAGTGTTATATCAGAGGTGGAGAATGTTTTTCCCTCCCACAGAACCAATTGAAATGTTAGTACAAGTTCTGAGAGTCAACATAAAAGCTGGAGGCACTAGGCAGAGGTGCCTACAGAGTGCATTCAGGAAGAAAAAGGTCCAGAATTGATCATGGATCTATGGCCTGGATCTGTTCCCTATCCTTTTGTGCATGCCCTCATCTTTGGTCTCTTACCCTGAGCTCAAATCAGGTTTCTGCCCACAAGAACTAATAATCTAAGTTTGCACTGACAGCAAACATCATATTTCATAAAATGGATGCTGCAAGAGCCATCTTTGAAAATGGCCAAGCATGCTCACAAAGGACTATTTGGCACCTTCGTGCCCAGGGCCACACACACTCAGTTTGTGTGTGTGTTTGTGTGTGTTGTTACTTTCAAACTTACAAGCTGGGAAGAGGTCACATATCATGCAGGACACCTCCAGAAGGTAAGTAACTCATCCCTGACCCACCTTCCCTGGTCCCCACCGGCCTATTCTCTCCCCAGCAAATGAAGGCCAGGGGGGGGGGAGGCAGGAGCCTAGTGATGGCCTCTAGCCCCACGTTTCCCTGTACTCCTCCCCCTTCTGTGCACTCAGCTGAGGTTTGGCCAAGTTCCAGGGTCCTTTGTCAGAACTTGAGGACTCAGAAAATTGAGGCCAAATGCACTGGTCCTTGGTGTTTCCCAGAGAAAAACCTTGGACCGAGTTTTAGCACTAATTAAATTAGATTATATTTATTTACATTTTGCTTCAACCAAACTAGAGGTAGGAATGATAAGCACAGACCTGCAAAATCCAGATCTTTCTCATTTTTGCCCTTATTTTGTACCTCCTGTTTGCAATAAACTAGATTTGAAACTAGAGATCACCTTATAACCATATGGTATATACAGTTCTATAATACTGTATATCTTGAAACATTAGTTTGCTCAAGCACAATAACAGATCTTTTAAGCATGCATGACCTCTTATTTGTAACTGGAACCGAGTATTTAGTTTTCAGTGTTGCACAGAGTGAAATACAGATCCAGCACACTTCACGTTTTAGTGTATGTAAGCTACATCATCCCTTACAATGTATCGCAACTCTTATTGTTGTCTAATATTTATGCACACGGGTAACAAATAACATTGAAAGCCTGAAGTATGCTATACAAGTATAATAAAACAAAGGAAATTAGCAAGGCATAATTAGCCTTGTCCTTATTTGAGGTAAGAGAAGGAAATGGAACATCACTATTTCAAACGTAGAAAATCGACTAGGTGATTTTATAGCACAGCAGATGATATCATTATTCTTTCCCTGATAAATGTCTAAGTGTTTGCCACATTAATGGGCCACCGGATAAAAATGCTTCTCCAGGCTCAATGAAAAGATCAATAAGGAGAGAAAGATGTTATACAGGTCCTGTTTTGTTTCTGGAAGAAACTGTCAAGTGATATAATAAGAATGAAGGTCAAATTTTACTAGGGAGATTCCTCCTGCAACTTTCAGGGCATTAATAACCACTTCATAAGTGTTATTGTTTTCTATGTGATCCAGGCAACCTATTCTGCATGTGTAATGTAGGAAATTATGAAAATCCAAAGCCAACCAATTGCTTACAAATCATCCTTCTAATGCGGTGCCAACGGTAACAACCTAATCCAAAGCTAACAATATTGAAAAATTTGTCATGTTTCATTGTGAAGATGAAATTGAATATATTAATGTTTCATTGTGAAGAGGGCTCCTAGAATCTTGCAATGGCAGTGACTAAATTCTGGAGGAAAAAGAAAAGACTTTAGATGAATTTTCAAGGGATGCAATTTCACCTAATGCAAGGAGCCTCCAGAGAGAACTCTTTCAGAAGTTTAATTTGCTGTCTGATTCTCCACAATATGCATATCTTCAATTGCTATATATCATCTAGGATGCTTGTAGCTGGGATTATGACAGTGGAGGAGAAAGTAGATGCAGCAGGGAAAAGGTGTAAAGGGATGTTGCCAAGTATGGCCGCCTGATCTGAATGAGGGGCTCATGCAAATGATATCAAATAAGGATTTATGATATCTCTGTGTCCAATGAACGCATTCTACAAGAAATATACTGCATTGCAGCCATATGCACCTAAAAGGATTGAAGCTGGTCAGAGGAGGAGACCTTTGACTACTGGGAGCTGGAGAATGGATAACTCCATCGTGACCTGTTGTGCGGGTCCACTGACCAAAGCGGGCCACGGTCAGACACGGGATGCTGAACTAGGTAGACCACTGATTTCACCTACCAAGTATGGCAGTTCTTATGTTTTTGTATAGTCTGATGATAATATATCACATGTAGCATGATCACCACCTTTGCCCCCTGCAACTCTGATTTCATGCCTTCAGTCCCCCTTGCCCCTTCCAAAAAACAGCACAGTGTAACCTTGAGTTTGGGTCCTGGAGAAAGTTTGAACCAAATAGTGGGATCTTATTACCTTGTTTCTGTATCTCACCAACTCACTTTAACTTCAAAAGAATCCCTTTCCTTACCAGATTGCTGGTACAAAGTCAAAGACTTGAGTCTCAAGTTGCTTAGCTTTACTTAACAATATATAAAGTACATTTACCTTTAGTTTCAGAGTTAAAAAGAGAGACTAAGATAGTGCTTAGCTCAAGACAGAAAATAAGTTCTCTGCAGAGAAGATGGAATAGCGAGGGTGTCTGAAAGACATCCTAACACTAAACAAAGAGGATCAATTTCTCTCTGGTTTATATAGAAATCTTAGCAACAAAAGAACTCTTGATCTAAACAATTGAATGAACTACCTAATGTAGACTGGAAACATCCAACTGCATCAGCATACTTGACTCAGTAAAAATCTTCAGATGTACTCGTGACTTTTAAACTAGTTTCTTGGTAGAACATCCTACATAGCACATAACCGTTGCACTAAGATAAAAGACAATTTAAGCAAACCTACAAGAATTCAAAGCACTTTTGACTACAGCCGGTCTCAGCAGTCTACAACACTCATAGCAGTCTTTTCGTTCACCCCTTGTTGGAACCTCTTATTTTAAAAAAAAAAAAATGTAAAAAAATCTATAACTAGATTTCTGTTCATACTATTCCTTTGTATCAGGGTTTGTTTGTGGCTTCCCTCACACCCTAATTTAGCTTGCAGCCTTGCCTGATCCAGGTAACTTACTTGGTCTGACAGCCAAGACATAACCTTTTCTCTGCTTCTTCCTTCTGCTTCTTCTCCCCAGTATACTCTGACTAGATCAGAAACTCCTCCCGTCACTGGTCCTTTTTACACAGGATGCGACACGGGAGGGGCAGGGGGATGTAAGTGTGTGCCGTGGTCCATATGCGGTGGGTGGGCAAACACCCATCTACACCCACCGCCACAAATCAACATGCACAGAGCAATCGCCATTTTCGCCAGTAGTTTCATGCGTGTGGGATGGGGGTAGATGGGTGTGCATGCATGTTAATGGGAGCGGACATGCGCGTACAGACACCCCTCACCCACCCACTGCAGAATTTACACAGGCGGCACCCATGCATGAACACCCAGATTCTTGGGTGTTCATGCGTGGGTTCTGCCCATGTAAAAAGGGGCGCACTCATTTGTGTTCAGATGTCTCATCAGTGCCAGCAGATGTGCGACCTTCTCTACTGGATGAACACTGTACATTCATCCACACTCAGACACCCAGGGAGGAAACCCCGAGGAGGCGTCACAAAGCAGCCTTGCCACACATGGGGTCAGGCTGCTCAGGACAGGGCGAACCTGTGTGGCTGGGTGTGCTTGCCCCGTAATGCTCAGTGCAACCATGTGGGCAGTGAGCAACAGGCACTGGAACCTGTTGCTCACAGCCACATCACAGGTGGGGCAGAGTTCTGGTCCAACCACGGTAATAGGGGAGCCCAGAGAAGCTGCACGCTCACCCCTGCCCCCACCTTGACAAACAGCTGATAAGGGGAGGAGGTCTAGAGGATTGCCCGCGCCTGCTCCTCTGGGGCCCCCTCCCCTGATTAGGTGTTTGTTGAGATGGGGAGAGGTTCATGCACATCTCCTCTTGGCTCCACCAGCTGTCAGTCAGGTGGATTATGGGGAGGGGAGCCTTTGCATATGGGCAGTGGGCCTGATCCTGCACTACAGGTGTGGGAGCCTCCAGTCTCTGGCTGTGGCAGCAGCTCCACAATGGGCCCGGGTGCCTACCTTCCCCTGTTAGCATGCCTAGCTCCCTGTGCTTTCCCCACAGTGTGGCAGGGCTAATTGCCCGCCACAGGGAGGTGCAGTCAGGCCTGGATACCTCATCTGACAGCACCCTTTTGCCTCTTTTTGGCTTTATGCAGACTATAACAAAATCATGTATTTGAGATGCTGCTTGCTGCTTGAATGGACAAAGTTGTCATACTGAGTCAGACCAATGGTCCATCAAGCCCAGCATCCTGTCCTCCGACAGTGGCCAGTTTCGATCGCATGGGAGAAGAACCAACAGTCACAATGGGCAATCAATTCTGCGTCGTTCACTCCCAGTTCCCGACACAAAGAAGTTCATTCCATAAGCTACTTGGTTAATAGCTATTAATGGATCTACTCTCTAAGAACTTATCCAGTCCTTTTTTAAACCCAGCTATACTACTGGCCTTGACAACGTCCTCTGGCAACAAATTCCATAAGTTAAATATGCATTGAGTAAAAAAGTACTTCCTTTTATTTGTTTTAAATCTACAGGCAGCTAGTTTCATAGAGTGTCACCTAGTTCTAATACTATTTGAGAAGGTAAATAACCATTCCCTATCTACTCGTTTCACACCACTCAAGATTTTATAAACCTTTATCATTTCCCCTCTCAGTCTTCTCTAAGCTGAAGAGACCCAGCTTGTGAAGCCTCCCTTTGTATGGAAGTCGTTCCATAACCTTTATCATTCTCGTTGTCCTTCTTTGTACTTTTTCTAGTTCAGCGATGTCTTTTTTTAGATGGGGTGGCGAGAACTGCATATTTGAGGTGTGGTCGCATCATTGATTTGCATAGATTCATTTTGACATCCTCTGTTTTATTCTCTATCTCTTTCTGAATAATTCCTAACATTCTGTTTGCTTTTTTGAGTGCTGCTGCACACTGGGCTGAGGATTTCAGTATATTGTCCACAATCACTCCCAGATCCTTTTCCTGAACGGTAACTCCTAGCTTAGTACCCAGCATTGTATACTCATAGTTTGGATTATTTTTCCCTACGTGCATCACTTTGCCACTTGTTCACATTAAATTTCATCTGCCATTTAGATGCCCATGCACCCCAATCTCGTAAGATCCCATTGCAGTTCCTCAGTCTGCTCGTGTTTTAACTACCTTGAATAACGTGGTGTCTGCAAATCTGATCACCTCACTCTTAACATCCTTTTCCAAATCATCAACAAATACATTAAACAGCACTGGTCCCAATACAGATCCCTGAGGCACACCACTTTTTACATCTCTCCATTGTGAAAACTAACCTAGTCCTACCCTTTGCTTTCTATCTTTTAACCAGTTACCGATCCTTAGGAAAACACTACCTTCTATCCCATGACTTTTTAATTTACTGAAGATTCTTTTATGTGGAACCTTATCAAATGCTTTCTGGAAATCGAGGTACACTATATCTACAGGATCTCCCTTGTCCACGTTTGTTTATACCCTCAAAGAACTGCAACAGATGAGTGAGGCATCGGTGTGTGCATGTTATTTTCATTATTACACTAAAGATAATGGAAAATTTTCATTTTCATTATTGTTTTTGCAATAATGAAAATTACAGATAATAATGAAAATAGAAATGAAAATACCATTTGATTTTTTAAATAAAGGGAAAAAACTGAAAAATGTACTTCTGGCTATAACTTTTCTTTTTCTCATACAAGTCTGATTAAACTTGGGGAGACTGTACCCCTAATGCAGAGCACTATGTGGGCCAATTTTCAAAATGTTTAGATAAAGAGAATTGATTGTAGAAGCAACTGAACATTGTGATTTTAAGAAAAACTCCATACACATTAATGTCTACAACTTCTTTATCTTCAATCCAACTTTAATGTAACCTTTGAATATTATGTCCCTCCACATGCTTAACATTTCTGCCTATTTTCAGAAAGATTGGATAAGACATTAGCTTGAAAATACATTTCCAGCTGTAACATTTCTATATTCCATACTTTTTACAAACTATTTGGCAGAAGTTTATCAATTTCCTTTCCTTTAATCTCTGCCAAACTACAGGACAATTATGTAAAGGGACCTAATTTTATAAGCAATTGAAGTTGTCCCTGTGAAGACCACTATTCAGATAAATAGCATCACATGCAGTGCCAGTCAGAGGCAGGCACCTGACACAGCAGGGGGAGAGATACTGTAGGAGGGAGGATGTGGAGCAACCCAAAAGACTGGCAGACACGTTCATTGGCCAAGTACTGCATGCTTCTAGCTTTACAGGACCAATTGGTGGTGGCTTCGAGGCGGGCATAGGGGGTGGCCCTGAGGCGGGCATAGAAGGGACATAACTGGGACATTGGGGATAGCATCCAGTAATCAGGAGACATAGTTTACACATCCAGGCTGGCCAATTATCATCACAATCACATCCTGCAGCACTGTGACAGAGGACATAAGAGAATCTCTATAGGCTATTTCCTAAACAGATGCTTCCGACTTCCCAGTAACAAGTGGGGAGAGATGTTGTGATGGTTGCAGCAGAGAATTAGGATATATTTGGGTGACATTTCTGCTGGCCAATTGACCTCACAAACCGATCTTATACCACAGTGACATGTAAGAAAATACCTGGCATAGGCTCCTTCTCTGCATATGATGTGCAGGTGCATAAAATTTGGACTCTTTATCAGATCTTTCTCATATTTGGCAGAGATGATTGTGATAGTGTGATATATATCTGTGCCAAATTTCATGTTCACTAGTTGGACTACAAAGATGTTAGTTAGACATACATGTATAAGTTAATTGTTTATACAACCAGGGCCCTTTGTCCAATCCTTCTGAATGTTGGCAGAGATAGTAAATATGTGAAGGGGTATAAACATGCCAAGTTTCATCTACATTAAACATGAGACAAATAAGTTACACCTAAGTATGTATATGAAAATTTTTGCAAAATAAAATCAACTGCTTAATTGTATTCCTTTATCCACTCTTTTTGGAATTTAGTATGCATAATGCCTTCCATTGGCGGTATAATCACTCCAAACGTCATCCACATAGAGTGAAAAACAAAAATGTTACATCCAAAAGTGTGTTTTCCATTTAAACCAATGGAAAACGAAAGCAAAAACACAAACAACAACTTGATATTTATGAAAACGAAAATGACAGATCTAAATAACGAAAACAACATGGGACCCTGGTGCACACCTCTAGGCATGACTTACCTTTGCTAAATCCATGTTGTCTCTTTCCCATTAAGCCATATTTATCAACATGCCCAGAGTTTCCACCATTTTGCCCAGCACAAACAACAAGCTTACTGGTCTGCAGTTTCCAGGATCATCTTTGGATCCCTTTTTAAAGGGATATATTTTGTCTCTTTTCTCCCAAAGTACTTTGCTTCTCTTTATGGAACTTGTTTTCAATATGCCCAGAGTGAAAGACACTACAAAAATGGATGAGATTTTCTCCTTCAGTCATTGGTGCTTTGTTCATATACAAAATCCATATCCATATCCAATCAATGGCAGTCTTTTTTAGGATTTCCTGGGAATAGGAGTGACTCCATTAAATTAAACTATACTAATATTATGCACAGTTGCTACTTATGGGCACCAGGTTTATTATCCAGGCCAGGAGAAAAATCTTTTATGGTCAAGAGAACAGAAGGACCTGCTGATTCATTTGGCCTTTACACATGGATTAAGAGTTGGAATACACTCCTCAGTTCTTTCTCCTCATGCAAATGTGTTACGGTTGGGCTGTTTCATAATGTAGCAGGTAGTGGCACAGTTATAAGTTGAGAAATCTTTTCCATTATCATAGTTTAAAGGTCGTGTTCAATGTTATCTGCAATATTTGAATTATGACCTTCTGTATTTTTATTCCTTTTCTAGACTAGGATTTTAGAACTGGAAGGCACCTTGAAAAGTGATCCAATCCATCCCCTTTCCCTGAAGAGAGACCAATTATACCTTATAAAACCATCCATGAGAAATGTTATTTGTCTTTTTAGAAGCTTCTAATGATGTGGAATCCACAACCCAACTGTTTTGTCAGTACTTGGTCATTTGTTCCATTATCTTTTATTTTATTTTATTTTATTTGTAAAAGGCTTTTAATTGTTTTTTTCATGAGAAGTTACAATAATACAAAGAAGAAGAAAAATCGCAGACACTGATCTCTTACCCTTTCCATATAACATACTCTAGGTATCAACTGATCATTATTTACATAGTTCCAGTATAAATAGATGAACATTCCCCCCTATTTTCCCTTAGCCAAAACATCTCAAAAATTTACCTTCATTGTCCATAGGAAGTGTCCTATTTAGTGATCGAACAGCTGCTGATAGTCTCTGTTGTCAACTTTCTTGTCTTCTAGTGCATTAATAATGGGCACCCAAGTCTCTTCCAAAAATCCTGGAGTTGTTCTGTAAGCTTGCGTGGAGTTTCTCCTTAGTAAACAAGTGCCGTAACCTGCTTGTCCATTCCTGCATAGATAGTTCTTCCTCACATTTGTTCCATTATATGACATTTTTAGGTTTAGAAAATTATTCCATTAATTCAACCAAAATCTTTCCTCTCTTTTATTTCAGGTCACTAACCTTCTCACAGGGTATTTTCAGACGTTACGAGATCACAGTGAACCACGGTGAATACCCACCTGTGGTCACTGTGTTTCGAACGACTGTTTGGTGGCCGCCAGATGTTCGTCACGGTCAATCTGCACAAGGGGTCAATTTGAACCACGCTTCCCGGGCTAGCCGGGGGAATGTCCTGGGAAGCGTGGTCAAATGGACCCCTGGCAGGGACCAGAAAAAAGTAACGTCTGGCTGCTCGCCATGGCCCGGGATCACCAATGGGATCCCGGGCCATGGCGCATTCGGCCAGACGCGGGGGCCGCATTGGCCCCGCCATCCGCCCGTCTCCTCGGAGGGCGGGCGGCGGGGTGTGTGGAGGGGGCGGGGATGTGCGGCCGCACGCTGTGCCACACGGCCCCGCCCCCTCCCGGATTCCCCGCCGGGATCCCCCCAGCACGTCTGATATGGCGTGACGGGGTGACCCCGGCAGGGAACGAATGGGTTGATTTCGGTACGGGACCAACGGGACCTGTAACATCTGAAATCACCCACAGTCCCCACAGAGAACAATCAGTTACCATCTTCCTTGTGCCTGCTTTTTACACAGTTGAAACCTCCTATTGCATTTCCCCATAACCTTCTCTTCACTAAAATCAGCCTTCTCTTCCCTTTGATAAACATACCCAATTCAACCTTTCTTTATAGCTCTTATATTCCAAATTCTTTATTTTAATTGTTGCTCTCTTTCCAGGTATTAATGCCTATTTACGCAAGGTGCTAATTGATTGTACAATTTCTACTTTGAACCAGGCAGCACATTCCAGGTCGAGGCCCTGGATATGTGTGGCTGTGGTTGGGCCGCCAGCTACTTGGTCCAGGTACATCTGGGAACCACAGAAAATGCGTGGGTGGCTGTCCCCACCCATGCTGTGCTTCCAGCACTCTGCCCCTGGCCATGACAGGCATCCATGGTGGCCAATGATGGCTGCCATGACAGATCTGATCCAGGTCAGGTCACAGCAGGCCAAAACAAACATGATAGCCCGCTGTGGCCCACTTTGGACCAGTTGGGAGGACCCTAGCCTGGGCTGTAATCTCAGAGGTTTTCCAAGGTCATTGCCTGGACTCGCCACTGACGCAGCCCAGGGCAATCCGATTCAATCCTGATAATCCTATTAGATCTATTGGCTGCATCTGATACCGCTGATCATGAGATGCTGATGACTCATCTGCGGGACTATGCCAAGGTGGGCAGAACCATTTTTGAATGGCTCCACTCCTTCCTAGCTGGAAGAACTCAGTGGGTGGTGATCGGGGATTGTTCATCTTCTCCCTGGGACCTCATGTGTGGAATTACGCAGGGCTCTATTCTGTCCTCTCTCTTGCTCAACGTATACATGCAGCCACTCAGCAAGGTTGTGAGACAGTATGGGGTGTGGTGTCATCAGTATGCTGATGACACCCAGATGTACCTTGCTTTTTCATCCAGCCCAGACACGGCAGTCTTGGTACTTACCCCATGTCTGGTGGCTGTGGATGATTGGATGAGGGCGAGCCTTCTGAAATTAAATCCTGACAAGAAGAAGGTGATGGTGGTGGGGAACATAGTGGGTGTGATGTCCCCCATCATTGATGGGGTTCATCCCCAGCTGGTGTCTCAGGCTTGGAATCTGGGGGTACTCAATCCGCAACTTCACCTGGATCTCCAGGTTGAGCCTGTGGTGTGGAGTTCTTTTTGCCAATTGCATCTAGTGCGATGGTTTTGGCCATATGTTGCAGACTTTGACCTGGCCACTGTCATCCATGCTTTCATCACCTCAAGATTAGACTATTGTAATGCGCTCTGTGAGGCTACTTTTAGTGATGGTCTGGAAACTGCAGCTGGTGCAGAATGCAGTGGCCTGTCCTTTTTTCTGGTACTGGTTGCTGTGCGCATATTACGCCAGTGCTCCGAGCTCTTCACTGGCGGCTGATAGTCTTCTGGACCCGATCCAAAATGTTGGTACTTACCTATAAAACCCTATATGATCTGGGCCCCTCCTATCTGCGAGACCTCCTCACTCTCTGTGCCCTGTGGTCCTCTGGGAATGCCTTTATTGATGTCCTCCAGGTGGTTTGGGGGACTACAATGGAGAGGACATTCTCAGTGGCAGCACCTAGGCTGTGGAACTCCCTTCTGGTGGTGGCCCGGATGGCCCCACATTTCATAAAGATTGGACAAAGGGTCCCGATTCTGAAAGCCCTTGATGTTTTGTAGTTTACACACACATTTGAAGCTGTAACATCTTTGACCCTTTTCACACAGACACGCTAACACTGATAAAATGGGTGCTACGTTTTATTATACATGTTTCAGGGCTGCAGGTGTGACCTATGAGTGCCGTGAAACATGTATAATAAAATGTAACACCCATTTTATCAGTGTTAGAATGTCTGTGTGAAAAGGGCCTTTGATTTCCATAAAATTTGAGTGAAATTTGTATTCCTTGTACTCATCCTGAAAGGAATCATCCCTGTTAACTTTCAGGAAGATTGGATGAAGGGTCCTGATTTTATAAGCAATTTAATAATTTCACAGTTTGTACTTACATTTCCAGGTGTAGTCTCATTGTTTTCCATCCAAATTGGATTACCTTTGGACATGTTGTTCCACTCACCCAAAGGATCATACCTACCATATTTCAGAAAGATTGATAAAGGGTCTCAATTTTATAAACAATTTCAAAAAAAATTTTTTTAACATTAGTTGTGCAGATATTAATTAGTTAGCAGAATTAGTGCAGATATTTGGGACAAAAATGAAAATTACAGGAAATAACTGGGATGTCACAGAGCAAGGCAGAGGGGAGGGGGAGTAGTCTAGCAATCTAGACATGATGGACAATGGCTGGCCGATTGGCATCCCAAACACATGCTGCAGCTAGGGATGGGCGAACGCAGTTTGGAAGTTCGGAGTTCAGACCGAACTCGGACTGTTCAGTTGACCGAACTAAACTTCCAAACCGAACTCAAATTTCAAACCGAACCAATCCGAATTTCCGAACTCCATTCTGTTCGTCCATCCCTAGTGGCAACACACACCAAAAAACCTGGTTTTGAATGGACAAACTCAGTTTGGAAGTTCGGAATTCGACCGAACTTGGTCTGTTCGGTCGACTGAACTGAACTTCTGAACTGAACTCGAATTTCAAATTTCCAAAATCGAATTTCAAACTGAACCTAACCAAACCGAATTTCTGAACTCTGTTTTGTTCGCCCATCCCTAGCTGCAGCAGCACTATTACAGAGGACATCAGAGAATCTAATAGTAGCCTTTTCCTAAGCAGATGCACCCAACTTCTCAGTAAGAAGGGTGGTAGCACAGGGATTGATATTTCTGATGGTCAGTTGTCATGACAAACCATAGGCAGGCAGGCATGGGCATTGGTACCCAAAGACATGACAGGGTCTCAGTTTGCAGACAGCACCAAAGGAG
>QEPC01006267.1:2363400-2376170 GCA_003113815.1 Sphenodon punctatus
TGTGTGTGTGTGTGTGTGTGTGTGTGTGTGTGTGTGTGTGTGTGTGTGTGTGTGTGTGTGTGTGTGTGTGTGTGTGTGTGAGAGAGAGAGAGAGTTCACACTGGCAGCAGCAGCAGCAGTGGACATAACCTGGTGGTGCTGGAGGAGCAGGGTAGCAGGAGGACAGACAGGCAGGTAGGCATGAGCAGCACTGGTAGTACCGGTGCAAGAAATGACATGGTATCAACATGCAGAGAGCACCCCAGGAGGGGCAGGACTTGTGTGTGTGAGACAGATGGTGGCAGCAGCAGTAGTGGGCATTACCATGTGGAGGAGCTGGGTGGCATGCAGTCAGGCAGGAGGGCATGAGCAGCACTGGTAGTACCCCAAGTCATGACAGGGTATCAACTTGCAGACATCACCCCAGGAGGGTCTGTGTGTGAGTTTGTGAGAGCGAGCAGTGGCAGCAGCAGCAGTGGGTATCACCAGGTGGAAGAGCAGGCAGGTGGCAGGCAGGCAAGCAGACAGGCATGAGCAGCACTGGTAGTACTCCAAGACCCCATGGGGGGCAGCCTTGGGAAGCTGAGGTGTGTTACAGTATTTGGTTATAGTAATTGGTTAGTTATTAGGAAGCCCCTGAGTGGCAGGGCATCTTCAGCTCGCAGAGAGATTGCCCTATGGGGGGGCATCCTTGGGAAGCCCCTGGGAGAGGGGGGGGGTCACTTCATTCAATCATTGTGATGCATGGTAGCAGGTGCAGGCACAGGTGTTGTGTGAACTAATTAACACAACTTTTAATTCTCACAACAACCCTGTGAGGTAGGTTAGGATGAGAGAATATTGTGACTGGCTCAAGGTCACCCAGTGAATTTCCTGGCTAAAACAAGACTTGAACTGGGGTCTTCCCCTACCTCCAAGTCCAGGTACTGCACCTTTAGCCACTACATCACACTAGCTCTTGCATAAGAGAGGGGCACTCATGTAACAGGAATGACCAGGAAGAGGTGATGGGGAGATGGTGCAATGGCAAGGTGGGAGTCAAAGGGTATTTTCAGACGTGACGAGATCACAGTGAATACCCACCTGTGGTTGCTGTGCCCTGCACATCTGTTCGGTGGCCACCAGATATTCGCCACACTGAATACCCACATGGGGTCAATTTCAACCACGCTTCCCGGGCTCCCGGCACAAGAATCCCCGGAAGCATGGTGAAAGTGATTCCAGGCGTGCATTAATAAAAAGTAATGTCTGGTTGGCTATCACGGCCCGGAATCCCCGGGGGGATTCCGGGCTATGGTGAACTTGGCCAGATGCTGCGGCGGCATTGGCCTCACTGTCCGCCTGTCTCCCCAGAGGGAGGGTGGCAAGGCAGCGTGGAGGGGGCGGGGCCGTGAGGCCGCACATTGTGCCATGCGGCCCCGCCCTGTCCCTGATTCCCCGCTGGGATCCCTGGCACGTCTGTTTGCCATGCCTGGGTGATCCCGGCAGGGAATCTCTGTGTTGTTTTCGGGATGGGGCGAAGCCACCCCGTCACGTCTGAAAACACCCAAAGAGGAAAGGTGGATTGACAGTGATGGTATTGGGGGTGGAATGAGTAGGAACTAGATGGAGTGTCAAAGGGGCAATGAGTAATGGGTGGAATGATGTAAAGGATGGGTTTTGTAGCTGGTCGCCCCCAGGCTGTGGAACTCCCTGCCTGAGGGGGTTTGATTGGCCCAGAGCCTTGTCTCCTTCTGATGTGGTTGTAAGACTTAGTTGTTCTTTCAGACATTTGGCGAGTGAAAGGGGTAGGGGTGGGTGCATTTTCCCAATTGTAGGGGTCTTTTGTTAATATTAATTTGTATATATTTTATATAGATGTTGTTTTTATTGATTTTAAGGAATTGTATTTTATATTTGTTGTTTGCCTCTGAGGACCGCCAGAGACAGGATGGGTGTGATAAAAATATAATAAATAAAGAAATATAAATAAAACTAAAGAAGAGAGGGACTTAGGTAAGAGAGTGGTAAAATACTGAATTGAACTGAATAACAAGCAGGGTGTTGAGGGTGGGGGTGTACGGAAGGTCAAGGTACTGCATGGAATGATGCAGATGTGGTCAAGAAAACCTGATGGAATAACAATGGGGATGATGGACAATGTGTTGAAGGACAGGGATGTTATTGAAATGACAAGGAGGAACAGCAGAGAGATGGATCACCACTTTTTCATGTTTTCTGTCTATTCTCTTTTCAACGATGAATCAAAATAATGGCACAAACTCCAAGTTTATGCCTAGTGGCCAAGCAAAAGCAGAGACCTGTTCAGAAAATACACATTTACCCCTCAGATCCCCTCTGCTTCCTCCTTGGCAGCATCTCCTTTCCTTAAGACACCGAATAGTGTGCCTCGCTTTCCCTAATCTTTGAAGGCAATCCTGTGCAGTTAAAACTTTTAAGACAGGAAAGTCAAGCCACACAATTGCTTTACACAGAACAGTTCAGCACAGGAAAAGATGACAAAGTGTTTGGAACATAAATCATATGAGGGGAGGTTGAAGTATTTGGGTGTGTTCAGTTTGGAGAAGACTACGGAGGGATATGATAGTCTACAAATATTTTAATATTTTATATGCTGCCATAAGAAGATGGAAAACAATCATTCTTTCTTGCTATGGAGGGCAGGACAAGAGCCAATGAGTACAAACTGCAGAAAGGGAGATTAACACTGAACATCAGGCAAAAATTCCTGACTATAAGGACAGTCCAGCACTGGAATTGGCTGCCTAGGGGGATTGTGAATTCTCCATATTTGACGGGTTTAAGATATGCCTGGATGAGCAGGTGTGGGAGGATCTAGATATGGCAAATCCTGCACCACAAAAGGGCTGGACTCAACAACCCTCATGGTCACTTCCAACTTGGTGATTCTAATGCTAAAAAAGGGAAAGAAAAAAGATAACACTGGGTATTAAACCCTGAAACTGTTTCAGAACTTCCTAATCCTGGAGCTGGTCAGGACTTCTCTCTGGGAAAGAGTTATACTCTCGACCTTATATTCCACCCCCTCCCCAAAGAATACTCCATTTTAATAGAGGTGTGCACCAGGGGCCCATGTCATTTTCCTTTTTATTTTTTTCATGTTTATTATTTAAATGTCAGTTTTGTTTTCATAAATATCAAATTGTCTTCTTTTTTTTTTTTGCTTTCGTTTTCCATTGGTTTCATTGGAAAACACATTTTTGGTTGTAACGTTTTCGTTTTTCACTATATATGGCTGAAACATGAGGTGAATATGCCTCCAGTGCAAGGCATTAAGTGTACCAAACTCCAAAACGATTGAATAAAGGAATCCAATGTTAGAAGCAGTTGAATTATTTTATTTTGCACAAATCTTTATATAAATTATTAGCTGTAACTTCTTTGTCTCATAGTTAATGTAGATGAAACTTGGGACACTTATACCACTTGCTGTATTTACTACCTCTGCCAACTTTCAGAAGGACTGGATAAATGGTCCTGGTGGTATAAGCAATTAACATATACATGTGTGTCTGACTGTAACAACTTTGTAGTCCAATCAGTGTACATGAAATTTGGCAGAACTGTATATCACACTTTCATGATTGTCTTTACTAAATATCAGAAATATGTGCTAAAGGGTCATAATTTTATATGCCTACACAGCATATGCAGTGAAGGCACCTATGCCAGGGATTCTCTTATGCATCACTGTGGCAAAAGATCGGTTTGTGATACCAATTGGCCAGCAGAAAGGTCAACCAAATGTCCTCATTCTGTGCTGTGACCATCCCAACATCTCTCCCCCACTTGTTACTGGGAAGTCAGAAGCATCTGTTTAGGAAATGTTAGCAGGAGATCCCCTTCCACGTGTGACTATTAGGGGGTCGGTACCCCAATATATGCCCAATTCTTCAATTTAGGGGAATTAGCCAAATTAGTTGAACTAGGGGTGCCACAAGGATCAGTCTGAGGTTCAGTACGCACTACAGTCAGGTTATGTACCCTCCCCAAAAGTAGACAAAGAGAGGGAGACAAACGTTTAATAAAAAGGGAATGTTTATTTCAAAGGGACATCAAAGAGAACACACAATAAGATACACACACACTAATCAATACAGCCCCAGTTTGGCTGACTGTTCACAGGGGAAACACAAGCAGCGGCGGGGAAAGTGAAAGTAATGTGGGGAGTGAGGAAGTGGGGGATACCGGAGCGATACACAGAGTGAGAGTGGGGGAAGAGAGAGATAGAATCAGGAGGGGAAGTCAGGACCAATGGTTACCTCTCCTTGCTGTTGAAAAGGGCACAGGCAGCCCGTGGACCCAGCAAAGTTCGGGGATGGAAGGAAGGGGCAGACCAAAGTCTGGGAGACCCCTTAAGACACAGACACGCACAGAGGGACCTGCACATGTTTGCATTAAAAGCTTTCTCAGTTTTCAGAGAGGAAGCGAGGAGCAGTTACAGGGTTAGGATCAAGGAGTTGGGATAGGCTCGGAGGTGTCACAAAAGGCACAAAGGGATGACAAAGGGAATCTGCATATGGGAGCCATGAGGGCAAAAGGGCCCAAATGACCCACCGAGGCATATCTGGGTGGGTGTCTAGGTGCAACAAAAGGGAAGGTTAGTTAGTTAATTTAGTTTAGTTTAGTTAAGTTTATTCTACACTAGCTTTTGCCATGGCCACAAAGACAAAACAATTACATTAAAAACATTTCTTACATCAACCAATTATAATAAGAACTCCCCCTTTATATTCAAGTAGTCAATCCCCATACCTCCCATAGAATAAAAAAGAAAATTCAGGATCCTACCTAAAAGGGAAGATGCATATGAGAGCCTTGGGGACAAAAGGCACACAAGAGACACACCTGGGCATGAATGGGAGAGGGTTTTTCCAGTGATTTTGGAGCAACTTTCTGGGGAGTCCAAGGTTAATGGGCGATATCCCTTTGCATTTTGTGCATTTCTCCTTGATGGTGCTGAGGGAAGAGGGGATTGGCTTACATGGGGGATACAAATCTTCCATACCTTTTGAGGCTGTTGCTAACCTGGGCTCTATTCACCAGTGGTTTCTCAAAACAGGGAGGATACCCTTTCTTAATGTCCCCGTACTTACTCAGGGCTTTCTCCACTTAATTACCTTCCTCCCAGAGCAGACTGTTTTTTGCATGAGCGGGCTCCATTCCCCTAGGCTCCATGGTGGCTTGGCCCTACCCCCACTTCAGCTCCCTAATGCCCACCGACCCATGTCTCACATGGCCTTGCCAAGTATGGAGAGAGTCAATAGAGATTCTCATATGTCCTCTGTCGCAGTGCTCCAGAATGCAATTGTGATGATAATTGGCCAGCCTGGATGTGTTAACTATGGGTGATTTTAGACATGACTGTGCACACATTGGCCCCAGCACGGAAGCACCTTTTGATTCCCCGCCAGAATCAAAGCGGCCCATAAACAGACAAGCCGGCTGATTCCGGAGGGGAAGTGGGGGAGGGGGCAGGGTTGCGCAGTGCAACATGTGGCTGCACAGCCCCACCCCTCCACGCCCCCCAGGCCGGCCGCCCTCCGGGAGATGGGTGGGCGCAGTAGCCAATCAGGCCGCTGCACCCAATTCCATCCCGGGGTCTGGACCACGGCCCAAAATCGGTGGTGGTAACAGACGATACTGGCCACCGATTCCAGGCCATGGTTCAATTAACCACACTTTTGGAGATGGTGCCAGAACCATCCTCGAAAGCGTGGTTAATTTGCTCACCGCCGGTGGTTCACCATGGTGAACATCTGGCAGTGAGCAAACACACGTTAAGTGACCATCCGCCACCACAGGAGATTGTCTGTGGGTTGACCGTGATCGCGTAATGTCTGAAAACACCCTATGGGTGATTTCAGATGTTACGAGATCACGGTGAACCACGGTGAATACCCACCTGTGGTTACCGTGTCTCGAACGTCTGTTTGCGGCATGCCAGATGTTGACCACGGTCAATCCCCACATGGGGTCCATTTGAACCACGCTTCCCGGGCTAGCCGGGGGAAGGTCCCGGGAAGCGTGGTCAAACGGACCCCGGGCCGTGACCAAGGAAAAGTCACGTCTGGCCGTGCGCCACGGCCCGGGATCCCCAGTGGGATCCCGGGCCATGGCACATTCGGCCGGACGCGGCGGTCGCATTGGCCCCGCCGCCCGCCCGTCTCCTCGGAGGGCTATCCCCAAAGTCCCAGTTATGTCACTTATGCTCGCCTCAGGGCTGCCCCCTGTGCATGCCTCAAAGCCACTACTGATTGGTCCTTTAAATCTAGAATCATGCAGTAATTGACCAATGAATATGTCTGTCAGACTTTTGGGCTGCTCCACATCATCCCTCCTACAGTCTCTCTCCCCCTGCCATGCCAGGTGCCTGCCTCTGACTGGCACTGCATGTGATGCTATTTATCTGAATAATAGGCTTCACAGGGACAACATCAATTGCTTATAAAATTAGGTCCCTTTATATAATTGTCCTGTAGTTTGGCTGAGATGACAGGGAATGTATGTGATATATTCCTGCCAAATATCTTGTAAACAGGATGGAATGTACAAATGTTACAGCTGGAAATGTATTTCCAAGTTAATGTCTTATACCATCAGGACCCCGGCACCACCAGGTAGGTCGATCCCTGGGGTGGGTTGTTTTTTATTATTATTATTATTATTATTATTATTATTTTTTACCAGGCTGGGGGTGGGGGGGACGTGAACTCCGCTGCCCCTTCCACCTGTGCAGACTGGAGGGGGAGGGGAAACTGGGTTCCCCATCCCAAACGGGTTTGGTCAAACCGAACAGGTTCGGGTTGAACATCCTTAACCCAAACTGTTTTTTGGGGGGCAAACCCCCCAACAGGCTGAACACTGAACCCCCCCTGTGTTCACACATTCCTAGAAGTTACCAGTGCCACAGAACTAATGCCATGCCAAGAGGGTGCCCCTGGGGTGTATGTGTGAATGTCTGGTTTCTTAATTATGTGGCTGCTGGGCCCTGGATTTGCTGGTTTTTGGTGGGATTTATTTCTCAATGCAGTGGCAGACTGTTTTTCAGGGTGGTTGTATTATTCTTGAGCAAATGTCCCTTACTAGACTGCATTTTTATGCACTGTTTGGTTGGCATAATGATTAAAATGGGTGTACTCACTGCTGATGGTGGGCCCTGCTGTGGCTACACTACTGTTGCATTTTTAAAATTATTATTTCTGCATGCAGTTGCACTTTTTGGGGGTTGTATTCTGGCATAATTGTCCCACTCTTGCTAGTCTGCTTTTCTGGATAGTGCTTTGGCTGTGGGTTCAAGAACTTTGCAACAACTTTCAAAAGTTTTCCGAGGTTCGGAGTTCCTAGACCAAATTCTGAAACAGCACTGAAGGACCACTGAGTACTTGGGCCAATTACTCAGAACTTTGGTATTTGGCCCAAATACTATTCGGTACAGTCCTAGATTGAATCAATCAAGTAATAGATAGTGGGTGGGGTTGCAGGGCGTTACCTGCTCTACTTTAAGAGCTCTTACATTCCTGTTTTGCTCTGGCTTCTGCTGAAGGTGCAAATGAGCCTTTAGAGAGATCTTTGCAGTCCTGGGCATTTTAGGGGCTCTAGAAACTCCCTGTAGTTGATTCTAGAGGTGTGCAGAAAGGACCTCCATTAATTTTCATTTCCCCTTTAAAAAAATTTTATTCATTTTAATTTCCCCTTTTTTTTAATTTCCCTAAATTCATCCTTTTTCATTCCATTCATTTTAACCCTTCCTTTTAATTTTACAGATCAATTGGAATCACTTGGCAGGGCTTCGGTTTTACTGTCCTTTAGCAACACTTTCCCTTTCTCCAAACTTGCACAGATTGCCCTAGGCAGAAGAAATATCAGACAGACTGGCGCACAGCAGGAGGGCAGAAAACCGAGCACAGTATGGCAGACAGTGGGTGCCAGGCACTGGAACTTCAGGCATCACCATAGGAGGAGACTGCGGTGCCCGAGGTTTGACAAGGCTTCAAGTTACACAGAATGCTCCCAGGAGGCACAATATCAAACTGAGTGGCATGCAGCAGGCAGGCAAAGAGAAGTAGCAAGGACTGGCAAAGGAGACTTGCTCTCCTACGTACGCTGGGCTTCAACTTGCAAAAAATCCCTTAGGGGACAGAAGATTATGAAAAGAGGTGCACACAATTATCATACAAACTTGAAGAAGCTGTGTCAAAAGTGCAGAGAAGCAGCAGGCACTGGCTTCAGCACAAAAAGGCACTCCAAAGTGTGTCAGGGTGTCAACTTGCAGAGAGTACCCCAGGGTGGCAGGAGATAGCAGGGTGTATGTGTGTGTGTGAGAGAGAAATTTAGGCAGCAGCAGCAGCAGCAGCAGCAGCAAGAGGGGGTCAGAGAGGAGCAGCAGGAAAGCACTGGCTTTGGCATGGGCACCCCAAAGTGTATCAGGTTGTCAACTTAGAGATCACCCTAATAGGGCAGCACATATATGTGACAGAGTGAGTGTGAGAGCAGCATGATTAATAAAGCTCCAAAGTCAAAGTAGTACATGTGTATCTCTCTGCAAAGTGCCCAGAGAAATTGTGGGAGAGTGGTAGGGATGTGCGAACATCCGGGGGGGGGGTGGTGGTATCGGTGTTCGGCCTGCCGGGCTGTTTAGCCCAAAGCTGTTCAGTTTCACTGAACCTGTTCGGGGGGTGGGGGAACCCAGTTTTCCCTCCCACCTCTAGGATGCTTGGGTGGAAGGGGTGCCGGAGCTTTCCCCTCCCCCTGCCCAGCCTGGTAATTTAATTTTTTTTTTAAACCCACCTCAGGGATCAACCTACCTGGTGGTGCCAGTGCTCCAGCTCTGGCGGTGGCAGCAGGTCCGGCTCTGGCAGCACACTGGAGTTCTTCAGGCCTCTACTAGGCCTTCTGGGTCACCTGACCTGGAAGACCTAGTAGAGGCCTGAAGCGCGCCAGAGCTGGATCCACTGCCGCTGCCGCCAAACCCAGGGCTGGAGCCCTGGCACCACAAATTAGGTCAATCCCTGGGGTGGTTTGTTTTTTTAAAAAAAATAAATTACCAGGCTGGGAAGGGTGGGGAGAGGGAGGTGAGCCCTGGCACCCCTTCCACCCACACAGCCTGGAGAAAGAGGCAGGAGGGGAAACCGGGTTCCCCCCGTCCCCCACCTGAACGGGTTCAAAACCCAAACTTTGTTCAGCTGGTTCAGGTGTGGGGCAGTTTGGGTTTGGGGTGTTCATGAATGGCCTGAACACCACGAGTTTGGGCCGAACACCCGAACTCTGTCGCACATCCCTAGAGAGTGGTCTGGCAGGGGAGGAGTGCCAGATGATTTTACTAATTCTCATGTCCTCGCTTGGGCTGCACCGAATAGAGATCCCGAGTATTGGGACCGAGTACTGTGCAGTGACTCTTTCTGAGGACTTGGGGATCAGAACTTGGACAATCAGAGAATAAACGGAAATTCCAAGGGCGGGGGTCGAATAGGGGGGACAGAGGCTAGAGGGAGCTGTGAGGGTGGGGGGAGGGAATGGATGGGTAAGAGGGGGTATGAGCCTATCAGGGAGTAGAGTACTTGCTCTCCAGGTGCTCCAGTGATGCGTAGCTTCCTCCAGATTGGGTAAGTTTGAAGAAAAAAAACTGGTCATGCTCAGTAGGGATGAATGGTCCTTTCTGAGCATGCTTAGACCTTTCCAAGATGGTGCCCACAGCATGCTGATGCTGTCAGCACCATGTTGTAAAGGTCTGAGCATGCTCAGAAGGGGCCATTTGACCATTCTGAACATGCCGAGGTTTTTTTTTTTTTTTAAATGTACCCATCCAGAAGAAGCTACGTGTCACTGGAGCCCCTCTGGAGGCTGAATACTTTACCCCCCACGGCCCCTGCTAGGTCTCCATACCCTTACAACCCCACTCCTGAGCCCCTATCCACTTGACCTACTCTGTCTCTCCCTGGCTAGTGGGGGCCAGGGAAGGGGGAACACGGGCCTAGCGCCAACTTCTGCCCCCCTTCCCTGTACTAAGCTGAAGACTTTCCAAATTCTGAAATTTCGGGGGCAATTTCTCAGAACTCAAAAAACTGAGTCGAGTACCCTGACACTTGGGGTTTTCCATGGAAATCTGAGGAGCAAGTTTCAGCGCTAGTCCTCACTCCCGCCCCCCTGATTCATTAGAAACATGTGCAATGAAAGACCTATCTGAGGGGATCTTCTGTTTGTGCCACCATTGCCAAGGTGATATGAGATCACCGAGATGTGTTTGCAATGCCAATTGGCCAGCGGAGATGTCAATTGTATATTTCTTGACTGTCTTTTGACTGGGCTCCCCCTCCCCTTTGTTTTGTTTTCAGCCTCAGCAGGCTTAGGGAAATGAAAACTAAATGTATGGAATTAAAACGAATGAAAATTCATTCATTTTTGTTTTCATTCGTTTCCTAATTCATGCATTTTTGTTTCCTAATTATGTAAACAAATGAGGCTTCATTTGTTTTAGCAATTAAACAAAACAAAAACTAATTGCATACCCCTAATTGATTCCTATGAATGCAGGTAAGAGAACAGAGTCCCCTTAGCCCCTCTGAATACATAAAATAAGAGAAATGCATATGCTAAGAGACTACATCATTTTGAAAAAAGAGCTCACTCGTTCTCTTCCCTATATAAAGAAAGGGCTTTTCCTTCTGAGTTCAGCCCAACAAAAAAAGCTGGCATATAGAGATATAGGATTTGCAGTGTGGGGGATCTTAGGCACTGTCAGATAAAGGGACATGAACATTCCAAACTGACAGCACTGAGAATGCCTTGTCTCCAGAAACACAACTTTGGAGACTTTATTAGTAACTATGAGAATGTCATCTGATGTCAGGTACGAGTGAGGGAGTCTCTAAGGCAACCAGGAATACCCACAGAAATCAACAGGATGTTAGTGCAGACTACAAAGCTGGGGTCTAATATGCTCCATGGATGAGACACTATCAAGTACATGGGCAGATTTGTTTGGAGTTTTGACAGTGTTCTTTTTCAAGGGGAGTCTTTCAATAATCAGTACTTGCAGTAATCCAGTTCTGTACGTGATAAAGGCATGGGTAATTGTGATTAGAGCTGAATCCAAAAGGAATGGTTGAAATCTTGTGGGGAAACAATAAAGGAAGCTGATGTGGTGTAATGCATGGTGGCCCATCCAAACCGTAAGTCCTTTCAGCATCAGCACCACTCATGGGTCTGTTGGCTGCTGCCTCAACTTTTGCTGGTCTTGACTAGGAATGTGTGAACAGGTTGGGGTTCAGCCATTTGGTTCGGTGCGTGCGTTCGGTTTGGGAGTTCGGTTCAGTTGTCAGGTTTGGGTTCGGCTGTTCGGTTTGGACAGAAGCAGATGCTGCAACAGTAAGCCCTCTGATTCCCCCTCCCCTGGCCCAGGACACCCATATGGAGGTTCGCAGGGAGATTCTCTCCCAAATAAAAAGGAAGAGATATACTCCTCAGAAGAAGAAATCCCATCCCTACAAAGACCGCTCTAGGGATGTGGGGAAAGGCAAAAGCCCCAGGGCCAAGAGACCCCGCAGGGCTCAGAGGCCCCCCTAGGCTCCTCTCCCCCCGCCCCCCGGTCAGGTTCCACCTCTGAAGAGGTGATGTCGAGCCAATCCTCTGAAGAGGAGAGAAGCCAGAGGCCTGGAGGAAAGGTGAACAAGGGGGTCATGATCTCCCAAGCAGAGACCAACGAGGTAAGGGGGCTGGGCAGGGGCAGGTGCCTGCTGGCTGGAGAGGGTGGAAGTACCCTGGCACTTTTTTGGTAACCATGGCAAAGCCACAGAATAAGGATCCTGGACTGTAGGAGAAGTTTAAGATTCTTTTAGGATTGAGATCATCTCGGGCAAGTTCCAAATCGTCAGAAGGCAAGAAAACTGAGTACATCATCACTGCGGAAATCCTAAAGGAACTCAGCATAGTATGCAGGTTTCACAACTGGATATGTGCCATTGGTCAAATCTGTGAAGTGGAGAGGATTCGGAATGTCATCTGTAGGGATGTGCAAACACGAACAGTCGATCCTAAGAGATAGGCGAGCGTTGTTGTGAAGGAACGGGTGATCGCTGATACCCTCTGTTTCCCGCAGCAGATCGAAAGGTAGTCGGGTACAGGATCTCCCATTCCGCCCCATTGTAATGTTCACCCAGCCCCTGCCTACCAGCGCACTCATCTGAGCTATTGCAGTCTACAAGATTGAGGAGCAAATGACTGACGTGCAATACCAGCAGCAGCAGCAACAGCAGACATTGGGTTTCTGGGCCAGAACCTATAGCATAGACAGCATAGGTGGCATTGGCAGCAGTGACAGACATTGGATTGCCAGGGCACAGTACCCATGGCACAGCAGACAGCAGCAGCAGGATTGACAGCACCCTCTGAGCATCACGGTGGGTCATAGGGCTAGAAGAGTGGCAGTGTGTTGATATTGGCCAGACACAGCCATAGGCCCCAGAACCCTGATGGTGGGTCCTGAGGCTGGAGAACTTTGAAGGCCGAAGTGGAGAAGGGTTCCATGGGAATATCAGTTGAACATGTGTTAGTCGATCCTAATAGATAGTAGGGGAGGGAAGTTCGGATTATCCGCTATCCGATACTGCCGGTATTTTGCTGTACCAGCAGTACCGGTTCCCTGTGCTGGATTTTTGTACATTGCGGCCATTAAAATGAATGGCTGCAATGTAAAAAAAAAAAAAAAAAAAACAACAACCACTTTTTCCTCCCCTGTCCAGGCTGTGCAGGTGGAAGAGGGGACACCCCCC
>QEPC01006267.1:2376270-2386972 GCA_003113815.1 Sphenodon punctatus
CCTGCTGGTGCGGGTTCCAGGTCGCCTGCGGTAACCTGGAGCCAAGGACTTCGGGGAATTTTTTTTTAAAAAAAAATCCAGACTGGGCAGGGTGGGTGGGGGGGTGTCCCCTCTTCCACCCACACAGCCTGGGAGGGGGAGGGATTGTTTCCCCTCCCCATTGATTTCAATGGGGACACTGACAGTTCCCCATTGAAATCAATGCAATAGATCCAGCACCGGTAAATCGGTTTTAATCCGGTAAACTGTTTTTTTTGCAAACAAGTAACCGGTAAAACTGGTAGCCGTTTTTTTGCCAGATGTCCCATCCCTAATAGATAGGCAAGCACCATTCTGTCTTCAAGGCCCTCACAGATAATTAAAGATATATCACGTACCTGGAGGAAGAGCTGACTGAGTTTCTCTTCCTCGCAGTACTTGATTGGAAAGTTCATCACAATACCCCAAGGGTTCTCCAGGAGAAAAATATTCCACAGAAAGATGCATTGCTCCTTATGCAACAAAAGACTTGAGGTTGCTTATCCAGGGGATTTGAGAATGGTGTTTTGTTGTGGAGTAATTCAATTTCCCAGGCAGCAGCCTGAGAAGTTTAACTGTGCTTGACAGTTGGAACTAAACAAGGGCAGCTCAGCAGGACATGTGCTTGGACACCCTGACAGTGGGTCCTGGGGCTGGAGTGGCTGCTTCTTGATGCGGTGGAACAACATTGAAATGTGCGAGCAATGATGGCTCCAGACCCATGATGGTAGGTTGGGTCCTGGGGCTAGAGTGGCAGCTTCTGATTCTTGGCCACAGCCCTCCCTGCCAGAAACTCGGCCCCAGGACCCTGATGGCGGGTCCAAGGGCTGGAGTGGCTGCTTCTTGATGCTTTGGGAAATCGGCTCTCTGTGCAAGGAATGATGGCCCCAGACCCATCACAGTGAGTCCTGGGGCTAGAGTGGCAGCTTCTGGATATTGCCACAGCCCTCCCTGCCTGTAATTTGGCCCCATGAACCTGATGGTGGGTCCCGGGGCTGGAGTGGCTTCTTCTTGATGCAGTGGAATGACATCAGAATGTGCAAGGAATGATGGCCCCAGACCCATGACAGTGGGTCCTGGAGCTAAAGTGGCAGCTTCTGGATATTGGCCATAGCCCTCCCTGCCAGTAACTTGGCCCCAGGACCCTGACGGCAGGTCCAAGGACTGGAGTGGCTGCTGCTTGATGTAGTTCACAGATGGCTCTCTGTGCGAGGATCTCCAGGAGGAACTCTCTTCCACAGCAAGATGCATTGCTCCTTATGTGAACATCAGTGGAACATGTGTCAGTGGGTCCTAAGAGACAGCCAAGCACCATTCTGTCAGAGTTGGCTGAGTTTTACTTGCTTGGAAAGACCCCAAACGATCTCCAGGAGAGAATCTTCCACAGCAAGACAAAAGACTTGGGGTTGCTTATCCAGGAGATTTGGGAGTGGGGTTTTTTCTGGAGTACTTCAGTTTCCCAGGCAGCAGCCTGAGCGGTTTAACTGTACTTGACAGTTGGAGCTAAACAAGGGCAGTCCAGCAGGACATGTGATTTCAGTAGCCTTTGAGTGGGCAGCATTGCTCAATTCTGGGACAGGAGTCAAGAGAGCCCATTTCTAATTCCTGGTTTGGAATAGTCTGCATTTCAGCTTTCCCAGTTCTAACCCACAGGGCTACAATTCTTGGACCTTACAGAAGTAAGAACATGTATAGGATTTAGAAGGGCCTGATAATGAAATTGCCTGCAGTAAGGTATTCACAAAGGACTTTCTTTTGTTCTATCTCCTCCTCCCCACCCAGAATAGAATTCAGTATGATTATTTTATATTGCAGTCACACATAGAGGCTGTGAGCAAAGTCTACGTCTGTGTACTAGATGCTGTATCCAGAGAGAGATGTTTTTTCTCTTTAGATGCTGTATGATGCACAATAAGAGGTGGTGCAGAAATTAGATCACTGGTCTGGGACTCTAGAGGCCTGGGTTCTCTACCCTGATCGGCCACAGATCAAATCGGCCTGTGGTTATCAAATTGGGGAGTGCATTCTGGGGATGTGGCTGCCAGACTCCAAGTTTTTTAGTGGGGAATTTCCAAAATGGTGGTGGCCAAAACCCAGTTGTGCAACATGACTTCGGATTGGCATGGGCGGCATTTTCAGCAGCAGCAGACATTGGATTGTGGCATGAGCAGAAGGCAGGTAGACTGAGGCAGGCTTTGATCTATACCACCTGAGCAGACAGGCAGGCACGCGGGTGGGCAGGCAGCGTGGCATGAGCAGAAGGCAGGCAGACAGAGGCAGGGTTCAAGCTTTGCAACCTGGTTGGGCGGGCAGGCAGGCAACATGGTATGAGAGGCAGTAGGAAGGCAGGCTGGGACCTTGGCACCAAGTTGGCAGGGCACTCAGATAGGCTGGCGAAGACTATGCAGCATGTGCGCGAGAGAGCCAGTCAGGTAGGCAGGCTGAGATCATCTAGCCACTAGCCAGAGGCCAGCTTGCAGGCTTACAGTTTCCCAGTGCCACACTGCAGCATGCAGTCAGTCAGATAGATCAGCAGAGGCCGTGTAGTATGAGAGAGAGAGAGAGAGAGAGACAGACAGACAGACAGACAGACAGACAGAGGGGGGGAGGTAGGGTACCACTGAAGCAGTGGGAGGGAGGGACAGCACCTCAGCTCAGCAACAGCAGCCCTTATTGATGAGGAACCCCTTCCCAAAACTGCCACTGGCATGGGATGGCGTGTGCCACTGCACCATCACTCCTTGTCCAGGGGCAGTTCCGGGAATCCCAGCAGCGGAAAGTTGACCTTCAAGAAGATCAACTGCTCCACCAACTCGGCCCCCAGTCTCAGGCAGTGCGGGGAGCAAATGTCCCCCGCAACAGAGAACACCCACTCACTGGGGACACTGGTTGGTGGGCATGACAATAATCCCCTGGCCACTTTGGACAGGGCCGGCCACACATTGGTCTTGCCGGCCCAGTAGGCCAAGGAATCACTGCTGGGATCGATGCACAGCTCCTCGTCCAAGTAGGTATCAATTGCTGCTGAGGTGCCATCATACTCCCTCTCATAGCTGTCCCTGGGCACCACCGCTCCCACTGCCCTCAGCAACGCTGTCAGTCCCTGCCCTCTTGTGGGAAGTGCAGAGGAGAAGCTGCTGGCAGTAGGGGTGCTGCTGATGCTAATCCTGCTGCAGCTGGTGCTGGTGCTGCTGCTACTGCTCGGGCTGGGGACAGGGATAGACCCCGCTGGCTGAGAGGGGTGGCTGCTCCCACTCCCACCAACCCCGGGGGCATCCTGCTGCTACTGTTGCTGCCGCACACTCTCAAGAGCCCGCTCTGCCTTCCGGACCCTCCCCACAAGTTCATCCTTCCAGAGGTCATAGAGGGATGACTTGCGTGCCATGCTGCCCTTGACCCTGGGGTCCAGCATTGTTCCCACAACATATTCCCCCCGCTGCAGAAGCTTGTCGAACCTCGCCGTCAGGCCTGTCTTAAGCTTCTGCACCAGCCCAACTGCCTCAGCCCCCAGCTTCTTGCCCCTACAGCCACAATCCTGCCCCTTCACCATGATCTCCTCCAGACTCCTGTAGAGACTCTGGACCAGAGGGGTCACCTGGCTTATCATTGCTGTGGATGAGCTGATGGTCTCTGTCACCTCATGGAAAGGTCTAAGAACTAGGACCGTCTGTGCCAGGATCTCCCATTCTGGCCCATTGAAGCCTGGAGGTGCCCCGCGCTCCATGTCCAATTCCAGCTGATGCAAGGCGGCTTTCTGCTCCACAAGCCGCTCAAGCATCAGGAAGGTGGAATTCCACCTTGTGGACACGTCCTGCACCAGCAGATGCCCTGGGGAACCTTGCTCAGCCTGCTTGGCCCGGAGGATTTCGCTGCCCTTAACACTGCGGTTAAAGAATCCCACCAACATCCCCCCCCCCACTCTATCAGGGAGGTAAGGGTGCCTGCCCCAATTCCATTCTCCCCCTAGCCCAGAGTATCCGTGACCACCAGGTGGAGAGAGTATGCGGCGCAAGGGATGCTGATAAATTTTGCATTGCGTACAGCCCTCACTATATTTGATGCATTATCAGTCACCACACACCCTGGGGTGAACGGTGCACCTGGCGTGACCCACTCCTCCACCACAGCGTTCAGGGCTGCCTCTATGTTCCTGGCAGTGTGGGGGCAGTCCATTACTTCCACCTGAATCAGGGCCCACCTATACCCTGCTTCAGGACCCCTCCTGCCACTGTCCAATGCCAACTCTGTGTCCTCCCACCAGTGCACCATCACCGCCAGGTAAGCTTGTCGGATGTTCCTGAAGGACCACAGGTCAGTGGTGAAATGGACAGTGGCACCCCCAGTTCCTGCCAGTGCTAGCTGCTCCTTCACCCTCTCCTTCAATGCCCTGTACAGGCCTGGTACCACCGTACGGCTGAGGGTGGTGCAGCATGGCATCTTAAATTGGGGGGCCAGGAACCCCATCAGTCGCTTAAACCCTGTGTCCCCGACAAAGGAGAAGGGCTGGCCATCAACAGCGATCATCTTGCCCAAAAGGCGCGTGGCTTTCTCTTGAAAGCCACGCTGCCCTCCAGCTGCTGATGGCCTTGGAAGGTGCCCCACCCCAGCTCCTCCAATGTGGGCTGACGCTGCTGCTTTTGCTCTTGCTGCTCCCCCCTAGCAGCAATACTGCTCCTGCTGCTAGAGGCAGCTGCTGCAGTGGGACGGCTGCCTGATGGAGGGCAAGTGGCCACGTGGATTGGGAACTCACTTGCATCCACTGACCCAGCCTGCCCGCTTAGCAGAGTAGCACTGTGGCACGTTTTTAGATGCCTGGACATGGCGGATGACGCTAGATTGGTGAGCACCTGCCCTCGCTTCACCACCTTGCTGCACAAAGTGCACCACACCTCCCGGGGATCATCTGCCTGCACCACCTTAATGGTGGCACTGGTGTCACAGGTCATTGAGGGACAGCATTCACCTCAGAAGCACCAGATAGAGACCTCCTCCACAGAAATCTCTGCATCGCTGTCCCCATCCACAAAGAGAATGACAGAGGCTATTGGACTCCCCATGCTGCTCCCACTCTGAGCAGCACTCTCCCCCTGCCCCCTATAGCTGCTGTTGCTTTTGCTGCCTGGGGATTGAGCCCTGCCTCTAACCGGGCTCTCAACAATGGGGGAGTTGGGGGACAATGCTGGCCCCTGCTGGGATTCTTCATCCCCTAAATCACCTGCTGCCGCAGATGTCACAGTCACCACAGCCTCTTCTACTGCAAGGAGGTGACGCCCAACACCATGGCCCTTAGTGCTGGGAGAGAGAGACCCAACATCACCACCAGGCCTTCGCATCTTGGGGCGTGGGGATGTGCTTGGGCTGCTGCTTCTGCCCACTGCTGGCACTCTAATGGCACAGCCCCTGCCACGTGCCTCACTGGGTGCCTTACAAGCAGCAGAGTGGCCTTGCCCTCTCATAACTCCCTTATCCATTTATACAAACCACACACAATTAATTATATTAAATATTTTTTGTATTAATTTTTAAAAAGAATTATCAAATATTATATGTATCTATCTATACTACACTAAATTTAATTGCTATTTAACTATCTAATAACTATTATAAAGCCTATGAAACTAAATAATAATGGAATATAAAAAACACACTCTAAAACTAGATCACTATATCTCTATAAACTAAGTTAACTTAACTGTAATATCAAACTATAATCCTACCTAACAATTACTATAATCTCTCGCTATATATATAGCGAGTGTATAATATAATTGTGTGTGTATAATATATATATATAGACACATACAATATTACACAGGGATGGGGAGGGGGGAGACACAGACAGCTCGCAACAACACAGGGAGGGGTACAGAAATGGAAATAAAATCTAAATCAATCTAATCTTACTCTAATAAATCAAAAACCAGGGGAAGGGAATGAGGGATGGAATATGGAGGGAGAGGGAAAGGAATGGATTCAATGGAGGGTAGGGAGATAGAACACAGGAAGGCATAAAAAATAAAAATAACTCCCAAATCTATCTAATATAATCTAACTAAATGATAATAGGGAGGTAAATCTGTTGGATGGGTGAAATGGGAGGACGATTGGGAATGGATGAGGGAAGCAAACTGTTGGGAGTCAGGGACCTTTCTGAAAACACTGATGACAGATCAGTGGCTGGTTCAGAAGGTGTTGGAAGGGGGGCAGGGCAAAGATTTTTGTTACTTGCTGCTCCCGCCTTACCACAAGGCCCGAATGGCTCTGTGCAGCCTAGCCCCTGGCCAATCGCAGACTGTGAAGCTAGTGTTCAGTCGAAAAGGAAAGGTGATTGGGTAGGCTGGCTGCTACTCCAAGCCTCTCCACCCCCCAGTACCAGGAAGTCTGCTCCATAGCTGCCTCCCCATCCCTGGGCCTTCAGTCACGTTTTTCCCGCCTAAACTCAACTGAACGTGGCCGAACACGAACGAACTGTTCGGTCGGTTTGTCGTTCGGTTAGAGTTCGGTTCGGTCCGTTCGGGTTCGGTTCAGGAGTTCGGTTTGGTCGTCCGAACAGGCAGAGTTTGGTCCGAACTTCCAAACTGCGTTCACCCATCCCTAGTCCTGACTGTTTTCTCCATCTCTGGGGGAGATGATGTTCTTGACTGTAGCACTCACTGATGTCCTCCTCTGTTCCATTGGATATTTATTAGTTCCCATGCACAGCTCCACCCATGGACCTCCTCCCATGATGTTAACCTGGCCTCTGCCTGAGCTAGTTCTTTTTGTTCATCTATCCCACCTTCTAGAGGGATGGATCAGTACACATACTCACCTTATGTCCTGTGTCCGAGGTATTCTCCATAACCCAGTCCTCTATTCTTGGGTACAGCCCTCTGCCCACTAGGCGCTCCCCACCTGGAGCTCTAGCTCCTCTGGACATGCTGTGATTCCCCACTCTTGTTTTGGGGGCTCTTGCCCACTCATCTCTCTCTTTTTCCCCTTTCTCGAGGTGGTCCTGGACCTTCTTCCAAGCACGTCGGGTGATTTGTTGCTGCTGGTCTCCCTCTGGCTCCCCTTCAGGTTTGCTTGCTCCCCTGGGTCATCACTTAACTGGGCCCACACCATTAGGCAAACCAGCCCCTTCTGGTCGCATGATCTGCTGATCTCTGGGTTCCAGGTTAACACCTTTCCTACTGATCCCAGGTGAACAAGTGATGAAGTGCTGACATGCTGTGGGCTTGTTCCTGCAGTAACTCACGCATAGTGCTTCACCACAATATAACACAAACCCTAATTTGCAAACTTTAGGGCATGGGTGGGAAACCTTGAGTTTAGGGGGCCAAATGCAGCCTGCTGCTAGATTTTATTTGGCCCTTCCCATTCCTGGATCCATCCTCTGGATTCAGTGCCTAGCCCCAAGCATTGAAAAGCTGAGCTCACGGTAAGGAAGTAAAGATGAGTGCATGCATACAAAGGGGAAAGGGGACAAATTCATGGGACAGATCTATGATCTTCAGCTTCCCCTTCCTGAGTGCACCCTTCCTCCAACTTCTATGCTGTCCTCTGAGCTTGTACTAATTGTCAACGTGGCCCCTGGAAGAGAAGGTTTACCCAGCCCTACTTTAGGGAAAGAAAGGCACACCACCTCAGCGGAATGGAATGATATTGGTATACCAGTCTCCTCAACTATCCAACCACTTTCACATCTATCTGATTTGGATAAAATTCAGCCGCAGTTAACTGGGACAGCCCAAGCAATAGCAACAACTGTCTTCAAAAAAAGACGGCTGTCACTCTCTCCCTTACTGATCTTATACCTACATTCAGCAGAGTGAATACAGAATAGTAATGGCCCAATATTGAAACCTTCAAAGTTGTGAAGACTAAGCCCCCAAATGTCTAATTACCCCATCTAGAAACTAGAGCTACTTCAGCAGCAACTAATGGACAAAATACCAACAAATCAGTGTGGACATCTGACCTTTACCATTCTCACATAGAGATGGATGGACTAACAAGAGTGAAGTCTGTGCCATATCAAGCTGAAAACTGTTGACTTTAATTAAAGCAATGAAGGCTCTGATACTTTTCCTAATATACCTCTTCATAATTATTATTAATAGGAAGTGGAATGGTCAAGATTCATACTGTCAATCCTAATTAATGTTTCCTGTCCCTTCTGTTGCACTGCTAATTAGGCAGAAAATATTAGTAAACGTGTCTGTAGATGAAGCTGGCTGTTGTTAAATTGCCAAGGATGTTCTTCTTATTAACCTTCTCCCATTTGTTTTTCCAAGTACAGCATTCCTTTTCATTTTAAGGGCTACACTCAAATGACACCCTCTCAAGGACTATGTGAAGAATATTTAAACCCAGACCATTGTCTCAATGGGATTGGCAGAACTCTCTGCAAAGTAAATAGGACCCTCATGCCTTATCAGTTGTTGGTGTGTTCAGCTCCCTAAACGAAAGGTATTGAGGGGATTAGGCAGAGGAGAAATGGAAAGTGCCTAATTAATTCCCCAGATCCCCTCAGATTATGTTGCTTGTTTGGAACAGCACAAAATTGTGACTGAAATGGAAAATATACACCTACAGCAGTGACATTAAAAATATGCATCCATAATTTTTTCCCCACAAGTCTTGCAATATTAGGAGTGTAGATTTGCTCTCATTTGTATGAAAACTTCAATTTCGGTTTTGTTTTTATAAACAAAAATGAAAAAAGAGGAAATGTTTCATTTTCATTATTTCCTAATCCCACAATCCTTATCCCCAATTATTCCTTTAACCCTCCCGTGTCCATCTGTCTCCTCAGAGTAAATATTATATATAGTGTTAGCTAGTTAGTTTGTTTATGAATTATTTAGTTAGTTATAGGAGTTATACCTCCTATAACTAACTAAATAATTAGTTATAACTAGCTATATATATATATCTATATCTAGCTAGCAATATACATACCTCTAATATAGGAGATAGTTAGTTTATAGGATATATATGATTTATAGGATTATATGATAGAATAAGAGCTGCACTAAATACATGATCAAAGTAATCACAAAGATTTCCAAAGCTTTGAGTATCTGGAATGCAGAACTCAAGATTGAACTTCATAACAAGATAATTAAACTCATGTTTAAAGATAGCATAATGGGGAGTTTACCAAAGGTACAATAGCTAAGTTTTCCCCTTCCTAAAAAGAGATAAAGATCTAAAAGAACAAATTGTAAAAGCAGTGTTGGCAGGTTGAAGGGCAACCTGCCCGATGCCTTTTCAGGCCATGGTGAGTGACCAAATAATTCAATAGCTCAGCTCCAGTGTTTACTGTTTTGTTTTCCTATTGTCCGGAACCCTTGTTTCCACAGGGAAACAAATTCTCTTTTGTCTAGGGAGCTGACAATTGCTTACAAATAGCCCCTTTCCCTCCCCAGCATGTATCTGAACCATTAATTTGCATGCAATGGGCTAGTCAGCTCTGATTTGCATGCAAGGATGACTAACCCCTTGCCTGAAAATTAATGGTTCAGATACATACTGGGGAGGCAAAGGGGCAATTTTTATGCTACTTGTAAGCAATTTTCAGCAGCGGTGGCAGGTCACCAGGGAAGAGCTGGTGTGGGGGCAGATGCCAGTGCACAGATTTATGGCACTGCTGGTGCCCTGCTACCAGATACCCTCATGAACCACCTTCATCAGACAGGTAGTACCCTCCCTTACCAGGCAGCAAGGGAGCGGGTGAGGTCAGGGAGCAACTGACTAGGGCAGGTGGGGCTGTTGTACATTTCACAACCAGCATCTGGAGCAGCAGAAATGCACAGCATGCCTACCTGGCCCTTCACGCACACTGGTGGCAGATGTGGGTGGCAGGAGGAGGAGGAGCAGTAGGTGGCAGTGACAAGAGGGCAGGGTAAAGGTGGGCCTTGCTTCATGCCCAGGTCATGGATCAGAGTCACACTGTAGTGAACATTCTGGAAGCCCTGAATGCCATAGTGGAGAGGTGGCTAAAACAGAAGCACCATTTACCAGGGGGTTCATGGCGACAGACAATGGTGCAAATATGCAGGAAATTGGGTTTGTGGGCATCCCCTGTGCTTCCCACGTGATCCCCTGGTGTTGAAGGATGCCCTGGGAGAGAAGGGACCTGGTGGACCCCTTCCCTCACTGATTTGAAAATGGCAGGAAGATCACAGGCTACATCAACAAGAGCGTGAAGGGCAGTTACCTCTTCAGGCAGAAGCAGGAGGAGCTGGGGATGCAGGAACACTGCCTTGTGCAGGTTGTGAGCATGAGGTGGAACTCCACCTACTGGAGCACTGGAGCATCTGGTGGAGCAGCAGTGCATCCTGCATGAGGTAGCCCATGTGGGCAAGATCGGGGTGGTCTCACCGCTAGGGCAGGAAGAGTGGGTCATGATGGCCCAGGTCTTGCATGTCTTTATATCTTTTAAGGATGTGACAGAGACCTTGAGCACATTGACGCCACCCTGAGCCAAGTCATACCACATGTCCGATTTCTGGGCAGGAAATTGGTGGGCTTCCTGAGGAAGGCACCTGTCTCTCCCACTGTCCCCTCTCCCTGTCTCCTCCTCCTTGTTTAGATTGTAAGCCACAGGCAGGGACCGCATCTATTTCTATGTTCTGTACAGCGCCAGGCACATGACTGGCACTATATAAATGTTTATAATAATAATAATAATAATAAT
>QEPC01006267.1:2412844-2422955 GCA_003113815.1 Sphenodon punctatus
CTATGGAGCTAAGGGAATGGCTCCTGGCCTGTTTGGACTAAACTGAACCTAAGGACTGAACCCCTTTGCTGCAAGGCAAAGGCGCACCTAAAGCTGTGAGTAATTGAATGTTACATCTGAGGGACCAGTTTAGGCTAGATGCTACTTAAAGGGCCCTCATGCCTAACTGTGTCTGATCAATTGCTTTTGCTCAAGGATTCAAAGTACCTCACATGACTGTTGCCTGTGATGTTGGGTTTAAAATACCATTAAAGTAATATTACTTTTTCTGATCTAAAAGGGGTGTGTGTGTGTGTGTGTGTGTGTGTGTTAGCGTGTGTGTTAGCGTGTTAGCGAATACGCCTCTGTATGTGCAGGCAGCAGAAATTGGGAACTGTTTTATCCTGGTTTGCGAGCCTGGCTGTTTAAAGAAAAGGATAGAGGTCTCATTCTCCCCAGAGGGATGGGACTTGCAGTCTAAGTAAATATTCTGGGTGGTGGCAGCGGAAGGATACCAGAGAATAAGTGGGTAATGGGGTGCTGGGAGGCTGGGGTGAACCCCAGTGGGCTCCGTTATGCCATCTCACCGGGCAGCAGAGCCTGCTCCCTCCCCACCCCCTGGCCCTCCCCTGCCACCAGAGGACAAAAAACCACCCCCTTGGACTCACCCCCTCCCTCACACTAAGGGGGGTCACCCTACCCCCTCTATCCCAATCCCACCCCTTACCCACACATCCTCAGCCCCTCTCTGCCACTGAGGGGTACCCAAAAAACCAGCCCCCATACCCTTCCCAACCACATGAATTACTCCCAACCCCTCCCCACTCGCCATCCTCCCCTGTCTAACTAACACATTCCCCTTCCCATACCTTCATTATTCACCCCCACCAACATTACCCACCCCACCGCCCCTGACCCCGCCAAGAGCCATGCCCAAGGGCCCTTGGGTGCAGCCCTTGTGGGTAAGAAGTCCTTGCTGGAGCATCGGCCCCACCCCCTCCTCCACCTGGGGGAGGGGGAGATGGAACCAGGGGCCGGGTATTCACAGTCCTGGTGGGGCCTGGCCCGGGTCTGATGCTCTTGCCACTGCCGCTGCCACCGCCCGCTGTCAGGTCTGTTGTTGGGGGGGAGAGAAGATGTCCCCCCCCCTTACGGTGCAGCTGGTCCTCCGGCTGCCTTTTGCCTCTCCTGCTGCACAGTCCCGTTGTTTTCAGCTTTTCAGCAATGGTGTTAGCGGACACCCCAAGGCCCTCTACAAATCTTCTGAGCCCTTCCCAGCTCCAGCACCAACATCCTCCCAGCCGAAGGGGCTGCTGAAGCAACAGAAGGCAACAGGCGTGGCTACATCCACCACACCCCTGCCAACAGCTCCAGCAGTGGCCAACACCCTTTGGTGTTGCCCTTTGGCTGGCGCACTTCAGCTGGTGCCCAAGGGCTCCAGCCCTGGTGTAAATACCTGAGGTGGAGAAGGAGAGTCAATGAGCTCTTCAGTAGCCAAGGGCAGCTCTCCCAAGGGCAGCCCTCCCTGCACCAGTTCTTGTCCCAGCTGCATCCACTCAACCCCCCAAGGGCTCCAGTCCTGGTGTAAATACCTGAGGGGGAGGAGAGCCAATGAGCTCTTCAGTAGCCAAGGGCAGCTCTCCCAAGTTGTCACCAATAAGTGGGTTTCCGCAAGTGTACCCTGTCCACAGACATAAACTAGAGCTGAAATAAATGAACAACAGAAGTTGTTTGCATTTTCAGATAGCCTTCCAAATAATATCTTCAGCTGTCACAGATATTCAGATATCTGCTTACTTGGTTATTTACATACCCACTTGTTTGGTGTTCATTTCTTGCTTATTGCATTTCAGCTACTGCACATTTGCAGTAGTGCTAAGAGTACCCAAATAACCAATCAACCAACTAACAAAATAACTGAACTAAGATATCCACAACTTAAATGGAGATTTGCATATCTGCTTGTTTGGTTACACACATGACAACTTATCCAGTTGTTCTGTTACTTGGTTACTTCGTTTCGGCTACTGTGAATGTGCAATAGTGCCAATAGTCTCAAAATAACCAAATAACAATAATTAGCAAATATCAGTTACAGTGGGTGAATTCGACAAATACGATATTCACTTTGGATACTCATTTCAGCTCTAACAAAAATAAAGACTAGCCCACAAACCCATTTCCCCAAATACAGGCATTCTACTAAATCCCTAACATGCCTCCAAGCTGAAGGACAACAAAGTTGAAAGCCTCACTTATGCTTTCTAAGTCTTCAATATTGGGTGTTAACAGACTTGATGGTGGTCCACTTTTCTCTGCTAAGGGCTGTTTTGACCCGCAAACGAACAGCAAGATTGTTGTTGTGCTGTCAGATGTTCATGTGGGATTGCTCCCATGTATGTCAGTGGTGAGCCTGGGTGACCTCTGGGGTCACAGTTCAGGCTACCATCTGCCCGATCAGGCCACAGCAGTCTATACCATTTGTTGTGGCCCACTGTGACCCCAGCCTGGTTTGGGTCCAGCATGGCCAGCTGCCATGGTGGCCCTCATTGGCCGCTATGGCTGCCCATTATTATTATCATTTTATTTATTAAGCATTTATATGGCACAAGCAATGGACCTGGCACTCTTAGCATGCTTAAAATCTCTCTTGGAAGAGACAAGGATACATACATGAACTTGTGAGGTCTCAGGTGCACGTGCTTAGTTTAGTTACAAAGATGCAGTTACTCATTTAATGTTACACAAGATATGATGATTCAGGATAAGTCAGCAAGGAGGCAAGGGGAACAAGGAGACAGGGAATGATTGATGGAAGAAGTGGGTTATGAGGAGAGATTTGAAGATTTGGAGGGAGGAACCCGGGTGAATATGTTCAGGAAGGGAGTTCCAGGCATGGGGGGCTTCCAGGGAAAATGGGCAGATGGATTTTGAGGAGCAGGGGAGCCATGAGCAGGTGAGGGTGGTGGCAGAGGATGAGCAGAGCTCCTGGACAGAAGTGTATCAGGAAATGAGTGTTGAGAGATAGGGGGGAGCAAGGCCATGAAGAGCCTTGTAGGTAAAAAACAGGCATTTGTGCAGAATGCATTCAGGAAGAGGGAGCTAGTGGAGAGAGGAGAGGAGGGGTTGTATGTGGGCAAAACAGTGGGCAAGGTGGATGACCTTGGCAGCAGAGTTATGAACAGAAATGAGAGGAGCAAGGTGAGAGCAAGGAAGGCCAGTGAGAAGGACATTGCAATAGTCAAGGCAAGAGATGACCAGGGCATGGATAAGGGTTTTAGCAGAGGAAATAGTGAGGAAAAGATGGAACTTAACAATGTTGTGCAGAGAGAAGCAACAGGATTTGGCAACAGAATCGATCTGCGGTTTAAAGGAGAGGGAGGAGTCAAAGTTGAATCCTAGGCTATGTGCCTGAAGGACGGGCTGGATGTTGACTCCATCAACAAAGACAGAGAAGGAAGAGTGAGAGGAAGGATTGGGGGGAAGATGAGGAGTGCGGTTTTAGCCATGTTAAGTGTGAGCTGACGATGAGACGTCGACGCAGAAATGTCAGAGAGGCAGTTAGTGAGGTGAGACTGGATGGGGGGGGGGGGGGGAGAGAGTTGGGGACCATCAGCATACAGATGGTACTGGAAGCCTTGAGTTTTTATGAGTTTGCCTAGGGACAGTGTGTATAGAGAGAACAGAAGAGGGCCAAGGGGAACTCCAACCGAGAGGGGAAGAGAAGTAGAGGAGGCACCAGAAAGAGACACATTGAAGGATCGGCCAGAGAGGCAAAATGGTGGTCAGAGATGGGGAGGGCATCAAAAGAGAGGTTGGAGACTGAGCTGTTTTTAGAGAAGACAAGGTTGAGGAAGTGACCATTACAGTGGGTCCAGAGATGGAGGTCAAAACAAGAGGTAAGAGAAAGAAGGTGGGAGGTAGTAGGATGGGAGGGGACATCGGTATAGATGTTGAAGTCCCCAAGGATGAGGGTGGGAATGTTGTCAGAGAGGGAAAAAGTGAGCCAGGAGTCAAAATCAGACAGAAAGGAGGAGAGTGGACTAGGAGGGCAGTAGATAACAGCAACACGGAGATGGATTGTACAGAGTGGGTGATTTCAGACGTTACGATATCACAGTGAACCACGCTCAATTCCGCGTGGTGGCTGTGATCGCGTAACATCTGTTGGGGGAAATGGATGTTTCCCCCCCCCAGATGTTACCATGGCTTGGGATTGCATTCGACACGTGAGCGGCCGAAGCGGCGGGACCGGAGGCCGCCGCGTGTTGAATGCAATCCCATGCCGGGGTGAACCCCGGCGTCTCGTCTGGTCGGGCGCCATGGCCCGGGATCACCGGCAGGACCCCGGGCCGTGGCGAATCCGGCCCAACGCGGCGGCCGCATTGGCCCCGCTGCCCACCCGTCTCCCCAGAGGGCGGGCAGTGGGGAGCGTGGAGGGGGCGGGGCCGTGCGGCCGCACGTTGCACCGCGCGGCCCCGCCCCCTCCCCAATTCCCCGCCGGGATCCCCCCGGCACGTCTGTTGCGGCGTGACGGGGTGATCCCAGCGGGGAAGGAATTCTGTGATTTCGGTACGGGGCCAATGGGCCCCGTAACGTCTGAAATCACCCAGTGAGTCTCAAAGGTAGAGAATGAGAGAGAGGGAGGAGGAGAAGAGAGAGGCTGGAACTGGCAGGGTTTGGACAGGAGGAAGCCCACACCACCACCATGACCTTCATGGCGGGGTGAGTGGGTGAAAGACAGGCCTCTGAAGGAGAAGTCAGTGGGAGTTGCACTGTCACATGGAGGAATCCATGTCTCAGTAAGGGCAAGAAGCTGGAGGGAGCAAGAGAAAAAGAGATCATGAATAAAAACTGATATTTTGATGAATGAGCGGCAGTTCCAAAAAGAACAGGAAAAGAGCTGGTTAGGGGGGTAGACAGGATATGGGAATGAGGTTAGCAGAGGGGAAGCGATGATGAGAGCAAGAGGTGGGGTGGAAGGGACTGCCTGGGGAGAAGATGGCTTGGAGCAGGACTGGGGTATTATGAGAAGGTGAGAAAGAAGTTGAGTGAGAAGTTGAGGTGGTAGAAGGAGGGGGCAGAGAAGAATAGAAGGAAGACAGGAACTAATGGGCTGGAAGGGAAAACACAGAATAACCATGATCACAAAGGAAGGCTGGAGGAAGGAGCTCCTGTAGAGCTGGGCAGAGGTAAATGTAGCAGCAGATGTAGACTGAAGCAAAGTAAATTATCTGAAGTTGCTGGAATATCTTGTTGAAGAGTAGAGTGATCTTATGGTGGGCGCCTGGTGGTCGTTGGAGTGCAGGGTCGCAAAGGGTCCAAGCCCAGGGAGGGTTACGGAAGGGTCACAGCATCTTCAGGTGACATCATGGTAGGGGGCAGGGTGTTGAACACAGCACAGTGGTGGCTGCAGGTTAGTGTGACTCTCCCCACCCCCCAACCACCGGCATGTTTGTTAGTTGGATGGACCCATGTTGTTGGCAGGTTCCTGCTCTGGGTTGGGTTGTGACAGGGACACACCACCGTTAATTCTGTCCCCCCCCCCGCTCAATGTCAAAACTGTCCCCAGGGTTTGCGGGCCCTGCATTTGTCCTCATATCTTACGCTTATGCCACATCAGTCCATCTCTTACCCCTTAGGTTCCCAAACACTTGCTCATGGGGATGGGGGGAGAATCCAGGCTGGCACAGGCCATGTGTGACTGAACATGTTGCACCTAGGACCGGCCCTGCTCAATGCACAGAGATTTACCCTCTTCACTAGTTCCTTCCCCTTCCCTCCGCTCCCCCTCCCCCCCCATTTGCAGATTGTCTCCCTCTCATGCTTCGGAAAGAAAATATGTTGTTTCAGTTGGGTCGCTGTGTTCTGTAAAATTATTGATTTTACTGCAAGCAATGAGGCCATTCATTTAATTTGCTTTGCGTTCATTCATGTTTGCTAAACTTTGCACTCTAAGCAATATAGTGGGGTTGAACAACTTCTCTTATTTAAACTGAACTCCATTGTGGATGTGTTTTATGGTATGAAAAAATTTCACTGTAAAGGACTTCTCATCCCCAAAGGAATCATTGGGTTTAATGGCAAATTAGCTTGACTTGTCATGGAGAGGTTTATCAACCAAATCAAAGGGAAAAGTCACAGAGACCTTCAGAAGCTTAATCCTTTTCCATTCTCATCTAACAGGCAGATGCCGCCTCTTAGTTATAGTAATGTTAATGGCACACATACCAGGCAGAAATAGATGCTCTAGAGTTGTTGCATGTGATTCTATGTGACATCGAAACTCACTCCAAACTACTCTACATCACTCAGTTCTCTGGAACGATGCCAAAATCATTTAAAATGGCATTTACATTGGATTTCCGATCAATGCGCTTGCCAAAAGAAGTAGCAAGGAGTGAAAAATGAGTGTAATGGGATTAGTAAGGGCCACGCAGAATGGTCATCGGCCATTAACATATTAGATTGGATTGTAATTATATTTGGTAGGGAAGGGAAGAATATTGTTTGCATTAGGAAATTAAAGAAGCATATAAATGAAGAGCTGAATAAAAGCCCCTACTAGCTAATGTCAAGTTGATTGAAGATGAATACTTCTTCAGTCTTACAATGGAAGATTTCTTAGAAGCTGGCCTTAATAATGGTATCACTGTGTATAATATGGAGTGTGGGTATAAACCTTTGGGAGCTGACTGCTTTGTCTGGCCATCTCATCTTTAGACTTTAGGACTGCTACAAGTCAAGCTCTAGAAGGTCCTAGCTGTACTGCTCTTTAGCCTTAAACAGTTCAGCATAGGGATGGTATAATGCAGTCCATATCCTCCACCGTTCCTTCCAAGAAACTCTGGAGAACAATAGTTTATTTATCCTGGCAACTAGTCTTTGGGAACAATTTAATCTGCTGATTTGGAGTTCACTTTCTAAAGAATCTAACAGGATAATCCTCCAGCATGAAAATGAAAATTTCATGGGAATTGTGCCACTGATATTAATGGTGGAGGTGAACCCTAAGCCTCCATTGCCAGGGCAGGATTAAAGGATACGAGGGCCATAGCACTAAGCCATGGAGACTCCCACCTACTGCACAGGTATGCAACAGTACCTGGCCCAGGGAAGCTGCCTTACACGGTCCCAACTTGCCCACTGCCTTCACAATGCTCTCTCCACATGGATAGATTTTCTTGAACCCTACCATGAGTCTGATGCAGAGAGTGTGAATAGGAGAAGCCAGCCAGCAGCAGAGATGGGGTAGGAAAAAGGCAGTCTGAAGTGCCCCGTTACTTTCCAGCTGAGCTGCGTCCACACAGCAGATTCAATGTGAGTTAACATGATATTACATAAGATACAGACAACGAAAAGAAAAGGATGCTTCCAGCACCATACATTAATTGTAAACCAAATACTAACATTCTTTATGCTAGTCTTGCCTCTGCCCCACCCCGCGTCATCAGCAACACAGCCATTTTAAACTAGACCAATTCCTATACCTCCACTTAATTATCTAAGGCACACCAAACAGAGGGGCCCTCCTCTAAATCTCCACTTGGACCATGCTTCTTCTCTTGGCCAACATAAACAGAAAATTGGCTACCTTAAACATTGACTTTTCATTTGAATTGCCCAGAATATACCCCAATTTTTGATCTTTGATTCCACCACAAAGTTCCAGGGGGAAAAATCCCCCTGAACTTGGAGCAAATATCTGCAGTTAGTATGCAATCAAAAAGATAATGGGGTGGTAAGTCCTCAATATACTGGTTACAATCACATAGCCTTTGACTATAGGGGGTACCTCTCAACCGTCCCTCTAAATCTTTGGAGGGCATCAACTGGAATCTGCCCAACATGAGGGCCTTTCTCAGGACAAAGTTTGTTATGCAACCGAGGCGGGGTTCAAACTGATGCACTATTTTTAACTTCCCATAATGGGGGGTAAACACTTATGCTGCTGCTTGTGCTATGTCTTGCTGTTTATGAATATCTGATAAACGAGATCCAAGGAGTCTTTTCAGTAATCCCCTTGGATATCCCTTCAGAGCATCAAAGGAGAAACTGATTCTACTGATAAGGTAACTAAAACGTGTCCTCCACGTTTGCCTATTTTTGAATTCCTCCCAACAAGCATATGACAAGGAGTCTTTGGGCATGGTGATCAATCTTGACCAAATGTTACAAATGGTCACCAGAGCCCTGTGCTCCACTAAGAGAACGCCTGTTTCTGTCCTCAAAAAGGGTACTGGTGTATAAATTGGAACCCCCAGTATTCTTCTAAGTATCTTATTTTGAACCGGTTCTAGGAAAGACACATCAAAACCCCACAGTTCAGCTCCATACAATGCCTGAGGGATACGTTTATGCACTGGAGGACTGGTTTAACCATCTTTCCATCCTTAATAGCCCAGAGAGTTATGGACAGTAATAGTGGTAGTAAGCAGGCTAGGTTAGACTGGTGCACACATGCTGACTGACTCTGAGAGTAACCCCTCCCCCTCCATGTCAGGGGGCCTCCACCCTAAAGTATTCAGCATAATGGGATGGGCAGCCGAGAGCACATAACGCTGGTGCTTCCTTCTCTGCACTGGCTGCCTATAGTCTTCCAGGCCCATTTCAGGGTGTTGGTATTGACCTATAAAGCCCTACATGGTCTGGGTCCTAGCTACCTACAAGACCACCTCACTACAAGGGCTCTGGATCAGTCTTTGCGGTCATCAGGGGTGCCCTTATGGGGGTTCCCCAGGCATTCTAGGGGGCAATGTTTGAGAGGGCATTCTCGGTGACCGCACCACGGCTGTGGAACTATCTTCTGGTGGAGGCCCGGATGACCCCGGACCTCCCTGCGTTTTGATGCCAATGTAAAACCTAGCTGTTCAGTTTGGCCATTAGAGAGGGAGGAAGTTAAGGTGGTGAGTGGAGGGCTGGGGATGGTGGTGGAGTTTGAGATGTTTTTTGGCTCCATTGGGTGTCTGAATTGTATTTTATTAATGTGTTTTATTATTTTATTGTTATAATGATTTTTATGAAACTTTGAGCCATCGTGAGCGTTTGGTCAGGCTAGGGCAGGGTATAAAAGTGTTTAAATAAATAAAGAAAGAAAGAAAGAAAGAAAGAATAAATTAGATTAATGGTTCTTTAAAGAATGACGTTGTTGTTGTTTTGTTTATTATAAGGAGAGCTTGAATTGACTCTGGTAAGTAAAGCTGCATAATAGTTTCCATAAGCCTTGTTTTCTGTTGTTTATAACTTCCAGACTTCAATTGAAATTCTTCATGCTGGGTGTATAGTAGCTTGTGTAACTGAAGACTATCATAATTAGAACGTTTGGGGTAAAAAATGGCATTTTTCACAGCCCATCATGTTCTAAAAGCAGATATTCCACCATTTATACAGTAGAAATGAAAAGATCCAGACCTGGCAAGTCTGGATAGTTCAGAATTCCAGATCCCCATTATGTCCATTCTCCAGCCAACCTACCCCTTATTCTCACCCACACCCATCCCACCTCCTCACCCCTTATTCTCACCCTCATCCCCCCTTGCCCTGTTGTTCTCTCACCGTCCCCACCCTGAGGGCCAGGGCGGTGGTGTGGGTTTCCTCCTTGACAAGCACTGCCACTTCAAAACCCTCTCCCCTCCTCCCTCACTCTCCTTCCCTTCCTTTGAGGCCCACTCTGTGCGCTTATACTCCCCTCTACACCTTCGGGTTGCTGTCATTTACCACCCCCCGGGCTTCCTCTCCTCTTTCCTCCCTGACTTCGAATCCTGGCTCACCTTCTTCCTCTTTGATGACATCCCCACTCTCATTCTTGGTGACTTCAACATCCACGTTGACACGCCTTCCACCCCCTCTATCTCCCACTTTCTCTCTCTGACCTCCTCCTTTGATCTCCAACTCTGGACCGACTCCCCCACTCATACTGACGGCCACTCACTCGACCTCATCTTCTCTCGAAACTGTTCTCTTGCTGACCTCTCCTTTGACCCCTGCCCTAACTCTGATCACTTCCTCGCCTCCTTCAGCCTCTCCCACCGACCCCCCTCCTACTCGCCCTCTCTGCGCCCCTTCCACAATATGCAGGCCTTTACCCCCTCGGAGTTTGCCTCCTCTCTTTCCCCCCTTCTCCCCCCCGTTC
>QEPC01006267.1:2424952-2455944 GCA_003113815.1 Sphenodon punctatus
CTCCTTCAAATCCATCCTCAAGACCCACCTTTTCCATGCTGCCTTTCCCAATGCCCGCTAGCCTTTCCCCTTACTCTTACTGTCAGCCCTCCTCTGCTGACTGCTGCTACCAACTTCATTGTAACCAAGCCAAGCACACGCACCTGAGACTTCGCATCCGCCTGAATGTTTCTTTGTCTTCTCCCATGTCTCTCCCACTTTCCCCTCCCCCTGTCTCCCCCCCTTTGTTTTTGTCTCTTAGATTGTAAGCCACAGGCAGGGACCGCGTCTAATTCTATGTTCTGTACAGCACCAGGTCATGCAACTGGTGCTTTATAATTGTCTAATAATAATAATAATAATAATGTTCCTCATTGGGGCTCGTTCTCACAAACAAGGGTAGTTACTCCATGGTTACTAACTCTCTCTGCCTCTGTTCCCACAAGCTGAAAGAACCAGGGGCTCCTCCCTGATCTCCCTGCTTGAGTGGCCAGCAGAGGGAGCTGAAATAACAAGTAGTCAGATGTTTTTTTCCCTGACAGGAACATAGAGTTGGAGACAGAGCGGAAGCCAGAGAGGATTTAGTGCGCAGTCATGTGGCATGCTGAGGGAGAAATGCTGAATAGGGAGATGGAATTGGATCAATATGAAACATCTGATTTTGGATGAAATTGGATGATTCAATCTTACCGGGGAATACAATCTCTCATTGAATTCCCCCAGCGAGGATCTATCTAAGCTCCTTGGAGCGGCACTGGAACCACTCCAAGGAACTTTCATCTTGTGCAAAACCCATCCTGTCCTCAGTTCTGTCTCCCCGCTGGTGCCCACTTTCCCCGGATCCATGCCCACCCACCCCAGTGTCTGCCGCAACAGTGCTGCTGGGTTGGGCAGGCAGGGCAGGCACTTGGACAGGACAGGAGTCTGGGGGAGGCGGACACTAAGCAGGGGTCATGGGGAGGAAGAGCTGAGGTAGAGGTCCTGGACCCCTGCCCAGGGCCTCTCCCCCAAGCACTTGCCACAGCAGTGCTGCTCAGGTGAGCAGACACTCTGGTAGCATAGGAATTTGAGGGAGGTGGGCACTGGGAATGGTGGTGGCAGAGCTGTGGATAGAGGGACCACACAGGGTTTGGGATGGTGGAGAGGGGCGTAGTTTCCGTCCTATGCTTCATTGGAACTGGTGACACGTGACATCCACTGTGGTCTTCTCAGGGCAGCGCTGGGTAGAAACTGAAAAACAATCAGTTGTGCATGTGTGATATGGCCGCCAAATCCTTTCTGCGCATGTGCAGCCATTTTACAAAATGGTTTCGGCATATGGGCATGCGCAGACCGACTGCCTTTTTCCAAAATGGTGCTGACTGCTGGTGCCATTTTGGGAAATGGCTATGCATATGCAGAACAGCCATGGCAGACATTTTTCATATGCACAGCTGATTGTCTTTCACTTTCTACCCAGTGCAGCCCTGAGAAGGCCTCGCTGGGAGCCACGGGTTGTTGGTTCCAATGGAGCCTAGGAAATAAGTTAAGTAAGCAACTACCCCCTCCCCACTCCTGTGCAGCCTCTCTACATCCAGATCTGTGTCCCCTAGACCACTACCCAGTGCATGCTCTCCCCCCAACTCATATTTAGGCTGTGGGGGAAAATACACAGTCCGTATATATGCAGGGATCGGCTGTTCCGAAAGGCCCCCATGGGCAGCTTTGCCGGAAAAGTCGCGTGAGCGGCTTTGGAATGGCCAATCCCCACACACATATTTTGGCTGTACATTCCTCGCACCCCCCAGCCCAAATATGCATGGGGGGGTGGCATGTCTTAAAGTGGCCTTAGATTCCTCACCTGCCTGAGTGCTCACCCACCTCAGCAGTGCTGCTGCTGCAGGTGCTGGGGCGGGTGGGCATAGGCAAGGGCCTGGGGAAGGCAGGCACTGGGCAGGAGTTTGGGATGCCTGCACGACCCTTCTACCCCCCAGCTCTGGGCCAGGCAGGGGTCTGGGGGAGGCAGAGCTGGGGGCAGACAAATTGGACTCAATTCCAAACAATATGATCTAAACAGTCCGATACTAAACCAATCCCGAACTTCAATACGATTTGCCATCCCTAATACTGAGGATTTCTAGGACTGTAGTGTGGAGTAAGCATCCCATCTCCAATATAGGCAAGGATGCCCTCCAGAATAGTAAACAAGGATTTCCAAAATGTCCTGGTTTGTTGGTTTGGGGTTCTCCAGATTAAGCCTGTCACCAACTGGTTGTACTGTAGTTACACAAGTGCTGAAACACATTTTTTTTTAGGAATGAGTTTTTTCACTGGCAACCACATTCTACTAGACCAGGGGTGGGTAAAGTTCACAATCCCAAGAACCACATACCAAAATGTTCATATTCTTGAGAACCACAAGATGATTTACATTGACCTTGGCTTCCCCCAGTCCCAGGGATAGGACAGCACATGGCTTCCTTCAACTTCCTCTTTCATCCCAGGCAGTCTAGCAGGTTCAGACAGTGGCAATAGTGTTTGAGAGTATGCTGTTTGTTCTCCTATGTACCCTAGAGGCTTTGGCAGCAGTAGAAATGGCATCTTGCCTTGTGAGGGAGCAGCATACACACCCAGGCAGCTATTTCCGGCAAGAGCTGCAGCAGAGTGCTCTCAGGCCTTTATTTGCCCACCTTTGTACTAGACATAGGGAAGTTTTACAGAAATGATAAAATTGGTGTTAACTGTGAAAAAAGTACAGCCTTCATCATAACACATGTAGGCTTGAGGCTGCCCATTAAGCATCCCTTAACTCCCGAAAGCTCTGAGTTCGCCTGCCCAAGAGTTCTTTTGACATTGCTTTTGTATATGCTTTATCTATTTAATACCATATGGCAGTGATTCCCATAGTTCTGCTTGCATGACCGCATTTTGAGACTCAAGTATAATCTCATGGCCCTTGACATCAACAAAGACATATCAGTAAGCTTGCAGATGAGGACTAAAATGCGATTTCACAAAAATGGGAATCCGCATCAAAATCCTCCTTCCTGATACCCTCTTGGGCGAATTGAGAATTTCTTGGTACTTAGGAACGTCTCGATGGACATTTTGTTTACCAAATTATCAATAATTTGCTTACCGAGATCCCATTTACCACTTTGCCGTTTACCACTTTGCTCTTAATTTTATATCCTGAGTGGTAATACGCAATGCCATATTTCTTCTCTGTTCTCCGCAATCTGTTTTCCCTTGTACTTCTTTGTCACTCAGTGGAGTCGACGATTCCATTGCATGCGGAAACCACGTGCAACCTATGTGAATGCATATGTGCGAAAACTGCGCACAAGTCCATAGTACTGTGAGGAATCCATAAGAACATAAGTGCCATACTGGGTCAGACCAACGGTCCATTGAGCCCAGCATCCTGCCTCCGACAGTGGCCAGTCACGGGGGCCTGGGAGAAGCACCCAAAAGGTCGCCATGCTATCCATTCCCTGTGGGTCATCCCCAGGCTCCTGACAGTAAAGGGTTTTGTTCCCCAATCCTATCTGGCTAATAGCAGCTAATGGAACTACCTTCCAGAAACTTGTCTATGCAGAAGGGTTTGGCCTTTGGCTGGTACACAGATTCCTTTACAAATTTGCAATCTAGTTGCAGATTGGTCAAAGCAAAGGGAACAACATAGAACAACAATTGTGATTGGAGGCACTGGAATGGAGGATAAGACTAGGACTGAAACCCATTTCCCAGATCATGCTGGTTCTCAACAACAATGGGGTTTTCTACATCTTGTACCCGAAGCGAGATGACAAAATTGCCCATTCTTGCCAAGAACTGGTGAGATTCCCAATAGTGTCAGTGTATTAAGGAAGGCCAAACAAGTGTCACAGCGCATTCCGTTCCCCTCTTGGAGAGCGACCTAATTTTGACACCTTGGAAAGGGGGGGGGGGCAGGAAAATAATTACCCTGGGGTCATGTTCCGGAAACCCCTTCAGATGTCAAGATAGAAAAACTTCCTGATAGTGTCAGTGTGGTAAGGAAGGCCAAAGAAGTGCTACAGCGCATTCCCAATAGTGTCAGTGTGTTAAGGAAAAGGGTTGAGCATGCCTAGAAGGGATGATTCAGGCCCTTCTGAGCATGCCCAGTTTGGTTTTTTACTTTCAAATTTAGGAGCCTAGGAAGAGACTGCACTTCGCAGAACCGCCTCTGGAGGGTAAGTACTGTGACAAAAAGCTTTCTGCCCCTGGCTTTGTCTCTAGAGGGACCCTAGCAGGACAGCATTGCATTCCTGATAAGGGAGGGACCTGCTCTCCTTTATCTTATGAGCACATGGCAACCTAGGCACATTCCTAACATGCCTGAACTGAGTGACTGGTTTGTCACCACATGGCGAGGCAGAGACCTCCCTGCTTTGGACTGGGTCATAGATCAGGTGACCTCTCACGGACCAATCTCATAAGAAGGGAATAGAACCTTAAAAAGGGACAGACCGCCCCTTCTTGCTCTCTTGCCTCTTCCTGCCTGCTCTGACATCTACAAGATCTGGGCTTCTTCCAGATTGGAACGAAGGACTGAGCCCTATGAAAGTTACCTGTACATGGAGTTATATGCCACCAGATTGCCTGCCTGAACCAGTACAGTTTAGGCAGTTGCAGATTCAAAAAGGGTCCTCGTACCCCTCAAACTGGACTCTGGCGCTTGCTCAATTACTTATCTTGCTTCTTACCCTTTTGTGCCTTTTTAACCCTATAAGTAAAGCCTAGGTTTTTTCTATTCTTAACTCCACTGTGTGTGTGTGTGTGTGTGTGTGTGTGTGTGTGTGTGTGTGTGATTAGTATGTTTACCTGCAAATAACGTCTCCCTTCACCTGGAAGACATAGCTACCAAAGATGGAGAGAGGAATTTCCCTCTGGCTCTTTTAGCCGAGGCAACTTTTGACCAAGATAAGCACCTCTGGTTAGCTCCAAGGGTTCTGCCTCCTGGAAGGGGAAGAACACCAGATAAAGGGGACTAGGGTGCCTTGGGAAGCAGTGGGATTATAAACTTTTGGGGTTCACATCCTGGGTTGTGTGGATCCCCTCTGATTTTTGGAACCCAGGTGGTGGCAGCGAAAACTAGGTTTTCCTGGGGTTTGCCAGCTGTGGGGACCCCAGGTTAGAGATTTGGACGAACACAGTGAGGTGGGTGGCTCAGCTGTATAGTGCCCCCTGCTGCATTTTGCCATAAGTACCTCATCCCTGAACCCCCACTAGACCACTCCCTCCAGGCCCCCTGCTCAGAATTTATCTTCCTGGGTAGGCGGAGGATCCAGGCAGGAGCTGGATCTTTGTCCTCTGTTCACTTCTGGTACCCCACCCCATTGCCTTAAGTGAGATCTTGCAAGATCTCAAGGGGGGAGAGATTGTGTGAGGTCTCACCCCCCTCCCCTTCTCAAATGTGGTGATATTCTCATTGAGGGGTTATTCCAATCTAGTTTCAGCCCTAATTAAGGTGCACTGGGAGGAGTTTAATGAGCTATTCACACAGCGATTGGCTCAGAAATGTAGAAACCATGAACTCAGAAGTAAAACAGTACCTTTGGCAATGCAGCAAGTGATAAATGAACAGTATGTGGTAAATGGTAAGGGGAAAGTTGGTATATTAGGATGGTATCTTGCAGTATTGCAAGAATTGAGAAATCTCATTGGTATTGGGAAATGGTCATGAATTCGATCCCATTTCCTGAGATGGCAAAATTATTCGCAAGTCAGTAATCAGCGGTTCATTTCAGCCCTATCCAGACCCCACTTCCATATGGTGTGATCGCATTTTTGGGTCCAACCCCTAATTTGGATGTCTGTGCTATATGATCACCAGCTATTTCATATTTGAGTAACCTTTCAGTCCTTACATACAAATAGACTAGAACACTAGCACTTAAAAAGCAAAGTTTTCAAAAAGTCTTCCTATTACTAACAAACAGGTTGCAAGGACTCAGTACATAGACTAGGGAATCCTGAACTAATAAATTAGAAAACCTACTCTGCTCCTTTAAAGTATTGTTTTCTCCGGCGGGGGTTAGAATAAGAGGTCATCAGAGTAAAGGGACATTTTATCATTTTACTCCTCTTCCAAGATGGAGAGAGTCATTAAAAAAATAATTTCTTGGACTAATTTGAAACGATTTAAGGAGTCCTGTGGGCCTCCTGATGGTGGATTTTTTTAATATATGATTCTGTTTTTAAGTCCCTACAAACAATATTTTTTTCTTGTAATCCATTATTTGTGACTCTATGAGGATCATCATCACAGTAATAATAACCACCACTCCCAGTATAGCCTGATCACACAGCACAAGACACTAGGCAGAAATTCAGGGAAAATAGGGCATCAGAGCTTATCAACTTTTAGCTGTCAAAGCTTTTATTCATCTCAAGGTTTGGTGGTTTCTGGACAAATGTACTATGGTTGAATTCCCATTTCAGGAGTGAAGCTTTCAAGGTGAAATAGTATTTCATTTTCATCACCATGAAATAAAGACGAGGAAAAGCAAATGTTTGCAATAGGGATGTGTGAACAGAACGGGGTTTGGCCATTTGGCTGTTTGGCCAGAAAACTTAGTTCGGGTTCATGGGTTCGGTCCCGTGGAGTTCGGACCCCCCGAATGTGTCAGGCTCCAGGGCCGGAGCCAGGGGAAGGGAAGGGAAAAAGGGGTGGGTGGAAGGGGAACCGGAGGACTCCAGGGGCAGAGTTAGGGAAAGGGGAGGGAAAGTGGGTAGGCAGGTGGGGGGACGGGGTATAGGGAGTCTGGGATGTGCCTCAGATTAAACAAGGAAACCTCTCAGCCGCTTTCCAATACCAAGGAGATTAAGCACTCAGCATAAAGACCAGCCAAGCTGGTCTAAGAAGGCTTACTGTTCATCATTGAGGTTGAGGGATGGGAAGCCAGAAGTGAGGGATCAAGGAACCAGAGGCAGGGGAACGAGGGATCAGGGGTAAGGAACCAGGGGCAGGGGAGTGAGGGATATGGGGTAAAGAACAAGGAAACAAGGAACCAAAGGCAGGGGAGCAAGGGATCAGAGATAAGGAACAAGGAACCAGGGGAAAGGGAGCAAGAGGCCAAGACTAGGGAGCAATGGAGCAAGGGGCCAAGACTATGTAGTGAGAAGCCAAGACTAGGGAGCAATGGAGCAAGGGGGAAAGACTAGGGAGCAATGGAGCAAGGGGCCAAGACTAGGGAGTGAGAAACCAAGACTAGGGAGCAATGGAGCAAGGGGCCAAGACTAAGGAGCAAGGGAAACCCTAGGCATAAGGGGAGTAGTGAGGGAACCCTAGGGGTAAGGGGAGGAGCAAGGGACTAAAGGTAAAGAAGTGAGAGTCTAGAAGCAGGGAGTTGGGGGATAGAGGGGCCCAAATCTAAAGGGCAGCAGAGGGGCTGAGGAAACAGCAACATAGAACAGGGGGGAAGGATCAGGGAACAAGCCCTGAGGGGCATCAGGGCCAATGGGGAGAGAACAGCAGGACATAAAGGAGGTAAGAAACATCCACACAGAACATCAAGCACAACAGGACTTACACAACGTAAAAGAGCAACTAAACATACAAACACGGCAAGGAGTGAATAGGAACCACCAGTCTAAACCACATACAGACAACACAGAGAGGGGGAGGGAGCTGGGAACAAGAAGCCCCAACACACACACAACCACACTATAACAAGACAGGTATCAAGGCAAGGGGAAGGGAAGGGTATAGCACACAAGGAAACAGTGAGGGAGCACAACACACTTAAGACTAACAACCACAAACAAACAGAACAAGAGGAAGAGAAACCAGCAAGAGGCATGAGCTGAGCAAGGAATGATCTGAAGCTCCACAACCGCCACAGCTCCCAGCAGCCCTAAACATCCCTGGGAGCCAATCAGGCTGTGGCAGGTGGGCCACGCCCTTCCACAGGTGTACACAAGAAGCAAAGTAGGCAAGAGGAGGAGAAAGCCAAGAAGGGAAAAAGAGCCGTTCCCTGCAGAACCTGTCAATAGCACAGGCCGTAAGGAGCCTCCCAACCAGGACCCAAGGCCAGGGGTTCAAGGCAGGGCCATGACAGAATGTTAGGAAAATGCAGCCACCTGGAGGCTTGGGGCGCTCCAGGGATCCCTGTGGGGGCATGGCAGGCTGTCAGGGAGACAGCCGCAGCAGAGACCAGGAAGGCTTGGGGCTTGGCACCCTGTGTTGCCAGGCAGGCAGGCTCAGTGCTTGGCCCCTGGGGTTGCCTGTGGCGGCATGGCTGGCCATCTGAGACTCAGAGGCTAGGAAGGCTTGGAGCTTGGTGGCTGACCTGACACCCCTACTTGGCTGGACATTGCAGGCTGCCAGGAATCGGTGGAACAGCGGCATAGGCCCAGGCAGGGCTGTGTGGCTGGCACCCCTACTCAGCCGGATGTTGCAGGCTTCCAGGCATCGGTAGAGCAGCAGCAGAGGCCTGTCCAGGGTTGGGTGGCTGGCACCCTTACTTGGCTGGGCATTGCAGGCTGTTGGGATTTTTGGATAGCGCTTTTTGCGTGGACATGAGTGGGTGCTCTGTGGTATGGCACCTGCCACTGATGTGTTATGCAGTATGGCACCCCTACTTGGCTGGGCGTTGCAGGCTGGCCTCATACTCGACTGATCTCAAAATGCTCTACTGCAAATTCAGCAACCCTTGCCCGGTGATAAATCTCATGGACACTCAGCCCCTGCCCACCGATGGACTAATCTGAGCTATGTCCATCTACAAGAGTCAGGAGTAAATAGCTGATGTGCAGTACCAGAAGCAGCAGCAGGCACTGGATTGCCAGGGCACAGAGCCCGTGGCACAGCAGAGGCGACATCAGCAGAGGCAGGAGCAGTGGACATTCGATAGCCGGGGTACAGTACCCAGGGCGCAGCAGCAGCAGCAGTGAAAATTGGATTGCCAGGGCACAGTAACTGCAGCTGACACCCCTACATGGCAGGGCATTGCAGGCTGCCAAGCATCGATGGCAGCCTGACTTAGGGTGGTGTGCGAGGGCAGCTTAAACTGGGAGGCCAAGAAGCAAATCAGGTGCCTAAACCCCATGTCCCTGACCACCGAGAAGGGCTTCCCATCCAGCGCTATCATTTCCCCCAACATGCGTGTGACTTTCAGTTGAAAGCCACGCCGCCCTCCACATCCTGCAGCTGCCTATGGGCTTGGCAGCTACCCCCCACCCTAGCTCCTCCATGGTGCACTGACGCTTCTGGGCCTCAACTTGTTGCTCCTCCTGCTGTTGCTGCTGCTCCCTAGCAGCAATACCTCTCCGACTGCTAGAGGTATCTGTTCAAGGAGGATGCTTGCCCACTGATGGAGGCGGATGACTGGTTGCTGCAGTCGGGAACCTACTGGCATCCACTGCCCCTGCCTTCCCGCTTAGCTGCACAGTGGTGTGGCATGCCTTTAGGTACCTCGCCATGGCAGTTGTGCCAAGGTTGGTGAGCACCTGCCCACGCTTCACCACCTTCTTGCACAAAATGCACTGCACCTCCCTGCCTTCTGGCCAGCACTGGGTGATTCACCACTGACAGCGTTGATGGGAGGGGCAGAACATGGTGGCGACACAGCTCTCCGAGGGACAGCCATAGCCTCAGCACCAGACATCTCCTCCACAGGACTAGTGTCTGCCTCGCTGTCCCCAATCTGAGATATGTCCCATGAAGGGGAGTACTGGGACCCTGAGGTTGATCATCTGCCCATGCTAGCCTCCTATAGCTGCTGCTGCTACTGCGACTGATGCTCTTCTCCCTGCTGCGCTTGCCCTGGGATCGAGCCCTGCCTCTAGCAGCCGGGGTGGGATCCACCAGCCCTGGACTGCTGGGAATCACATATATAATGGGGGGCATTGGTGGCCCATGATAAACATCTGCCCCTGAACCACCTGCACCTGCTCCTGCAGCAGAGATAACCGCAACCTCCTGGACTGCAGGCCTTCCGGTGCCCTGCATGGCAGTGGAGGACGCTGGCAGGAGGTGATGCCAAACCACACCCCTAGTGTCACTGCTGGGAGCCTATGAAGCCCGTCTCCCAAAATCATGCCTGTGCAGCTTCTGGCGTAGTGATGGGCTTGGGCTGCTGCTGATGCCTGCCACTCTGCTGGCATGTCCCCTGCCACCTCTGGCAGGTGCCCCATTGCCCGCTTTACAGGCAGGAGACCGCCCTCTCCTGCTTCCCTTCTCCATTTCTCCCACCCAAATAATGCAGAGGACGATTTAATATTTTTAAAAATTTATTTATTCAAATTCAGAATATAATATTATATATATCTACACTAACTCTAACTGCTATTAACTAGTCTAAAACGTATGGAACTAAATGGAATATTATCTAATATCTACAAAGGCCTAGTCCTACAAACACAGTATAAAATATTAAAACTGAATCACTACACACATTATTATTATTATTATTATTATTAACAAACATTTATATAGCACCAGCAGTGTACCTGGCACTTTACAAAGTAATAAAATAGACACGGTCCCTGCCCCTAGGGCTTACAATCTGAGAGACAGGAGCTGGGGGAGAGACTTAGGAAGGGGAACAGAGGGAGAGACAAGGGGTCTAACATTCATGAAGATGCGAGGTCTCAAGTGCACGTACTTGGCTTGGTTACGATGAGAATGACAGCAGGCAGGTCCATGTTGCAAGGATAAGGGTAAACCGATCGTAGGTATAGGAATAGTGGCTCAGCAGGATAAAGAGTCAGACAGAGCAGAGCGAAAGAGGTGAGTTTTAAGGAGGGAGACTCTATCTATCTATCTATCTATCTATCTATCTATCTATCTATCTATCTATCTATCTATCTATCTATCTATCTATCTATCTCTATAACTAAGCCAAGTCCTACAACTATCTATCTATAGTATCTAATTTGTGTGTGTGTGTGTGTAGACATATATATAGACACACACACATACACAGGTATGGAGGGGGGGGAACACAGACAGCTCACAACAAACAACGCATGTGATATGGTGCATTCCATTACCTTCTTGGAGATTGACCAGATTTTTGCCCATTGGCAAGGGGGGAAAGGGTAGGAAAACCATGACCCTGGAGTCATGGCCCAGAAACCCCTTTGGATGTTGAGGTGAAAAATCTTCCTGATAGTGTCAGTGTGTTAAGAAAGGCTAAACAAGTGCCACAGCGCATTCTGTTCCCTTCTTGGAGATGGAATGAATTTTTGCCCATTGGCAATGGGGGGGTGCAGGAAAACCGTGGCCCCAGGGTCATGACACAAAATCCCATTCGGATGTGAAGATGGAAAATCTTCCTGATAGTGTCAGTTTGTTAAGAAAGGTCAAATAAGTGCCACAACGTATTCCATTCCCCTCTTGGATAGCGACCGCTTGGAAATTCATTTGGATGTTGAGATAGAAAAACTTCTATCACCGTTAGTGTCAGTGTGTTGAGAAAGGCCAAACAAGTGCCAGAGTTCATTGCGTTCACCTCTTAGGGAGTGAACGAATTTAAACCCCTTGACAAGGGGGGCGGGAATTAAAACTGTGGGCCCAGAAGCCCATTCTGATGTTGAGAGAGGAAATCTTCCCGATAGTGTCATTGTAGTAAGGAAGCCCAGACAAGTTCCACCGCAAATTCTGTCCCATCTTGGAGTGTGGTTTGGGGGGCAGGAAAACTATGACCACAGGAAAACTGTGAGTCCAGGGTCATAGCCCGGAAACAACTTTGGATGTCAAGAAAAAAAATATCAGTGTGTTAAGGAAGGCCAAACAAATGCTATGGAGCATTCCATTCCCCTCTTGGAAAGCGGCTGATTTTTTGCCCTTTGGCAAGGGGTTTGATGCCCAGTAACAGCATGACCCTGGAGTCATGGCCCAGAAATCCCTTTGGAAGTTGGGATAAAAAATCTTCCTGATAGTGTCAGTGTGTTAAGGAAGACCAAACAAGTGCCACAGTGCATTCCGTTTCCATCTTAGAGAGCCACCAATTTTTCGTCCCTTGGCAAGGTGGGGCAGGAAAACTGTGAGCCCTGGGTCATGGCCCGGAAACTCATTCGGATGTCGAGATAGAAATCTTCCTGATACTTTCAGTGTGGTAAGGAAAACCAAACAAGTGCTAAGGTGCATTTTGTTCCCCTCTTGAAAAGCGACTGAATTTTTGCCCTTTGACAAGGGGAGAAAGAAAAAACGTGAGCCCTGGGTCATGGCTCGGAAACCTGCTTGGATGTCGAGATACAAAATCTTCCTGATAGTGTCCGTGTGTTCAGGAAGGCCAAAGAAGTGCCATGGGTTATACCATTCCCCTGTTGGAGAGTGACCTAATTTTCACCCCTTGTCAAGGGAGCAGACAGGAAAACTGTGAGTCCAGGGTCATTGCCCGAAAACTCCTTCAGATGTCGAGATAGAAAAACTTCCTGGTATTGTCAGTGTGTTAAGGAAGGCCAAAGAAATGCCATGGTGCATTCCATTCTGCTCTTGGAGAGTGACCTATTTTTTGCACCTTGGCAAGGGGTTTGGGAGGCAGAAAAATCATGACCCAGAATCTCATCTGGATGTTGAGATAGAAAATCTTCCCGATAGCGTCAGTGTGTTGAGGAAGGCCAAACAAGTGCCATGGTGCATTTCATTCACCTGTTGGAGAATTACCGGATTTGCACCCCTTAATAAGGTGGGCTGGCAGGAATACAGTGAGCCCTGGCCTGGAAACCCGTTCGGATGTCGAGATAGAAAAACTTCTAGATAGTGTCAGTGTGTTAAGGAAGGCCAAACATGTGCCATGGCGCATTTCATTCCCCTCTTGGAGAGTGACTGAATTTTTGTCCCTTGTCAAGGGAGGGAGGGGAAGGAAAATCATGACCCCCAGAGTCATGACTCGGAAACCCTTTTGGATGTTGAAATAGAAAATCTTCCCAATAGTGTCAGTGTGTTAAGAAAGGAAAAACAAGTGCCAGGGCGAATTCCGTTCCCCTCTCGGAGAGCGACCAAATTTTCACCTCCTGGCCACGTGGAGCAGGAAAACCATGACTCCATTGTCATGTTCCAGAAACCACTTCGGATGTCGAGATAGAAAATCTTCCCGATAGCGTCAGTGTGTTAAGGAAGGCCAAACAAGTGCCATGGCGTATTCCATTCCCCTCTTGCAGAGTGACTGAATTTTTGCCCCTTGGCAAGGGGAGGCAGGAAAACTGTCACCCCAGAGTCATGGCCCGGAAACAACTTCGGATGTCAAGATAGAAAATCTTTATGATAGCATCAGTGTATTAAGGAAGGCCAAACAAGTGCCACGGTGCATTCCGTTCACCACTTGAGGAGCGACCGAATTTGCCCCCTTGGCAAGGGGCGGGGAGACAGGAAAATGGTGACCATGGAGTCGTGGTCTGGAAATAACTTTGGATGTCGAGATAGAAAATCTTCCCAATAGTGTCAGTGTGTTAAGGGAGGCCAAACAAGTGCCACAGAATATTCCATTCCCCTCTTGGAGAGCGACCACATTTTTGCCCCTTGGCAAGGGGGTGGGGCAGGAAAACCATGACCCCGGAGTCATGGCCCAGAAACCCCTTCGTGTTGAGATAGAAAATATTCACTTTAGTATCATTGTGGTAATGAAGGTCAAACAAGTGCTACGGCGCATTCCGTTCCCATCTTGTAGAGTGACCAAAGTTTCGCCCATTGACAAGAGAGGAAAGGAAAAACATGACTCCGAGGTCATGGCCCAAACCCCCTTTGGATTTTGAGATAGAAAATATTCCCTATACTGTCAGTGTGGTAAGGAAGGCCAAACAAGTTCTAAGGCCTATTCTGTTCCCATCTTGGAGAGCGACTGAATTTTCACCAATAAACAAGAGGGGAAAGGAAAACAGTGACCTCGGGGTTATGACCTGGAACCCTCTCCCACGCCTCCACCATACCCAAAGCACCCCTCCTTCTCTCACTCCCTTGCCTCCCCCACACCCAAAGAGCTCCTTACCCTCACACCCTTGCCCCCACCCAAAGCACCCCCTGCCCTCGCTCCTTTGCCCCCCAGCCAAATGCATCCCCCTGCTCTCGCTCCCTTTCCCCCTGCTCTTGTTCCCTTGCCCCCACACCCAAAGCGTCCCCTGTCCTCACTCCATTGCCTCCCTCACACCCAAAGCCCCCTCTCTCTCACCACCTACCCTCGCTCCTTTGCCTCCCGCACACCCAAAGCTCCCCTCGCCCTTGATTCCTTGACACCCACAGCCCTCACTCCTTTCCCCCCCATACCCAAAGCCCCCTCTGTCCTCACTCCCTTGCCCCCCTTTAAGTTTTAGAGCACTCCCATTATCTAATAACAAAAAATGATGATCAACAAATATAAATGTAAAATGGCACATGTAGGAAAGAAAAAATGATGTGAAAGTCCAAGTTAGTCGATAACTGGATAGGCAGCAGGACTGCTAAGGTGGATTTTGGTGTTATGGTGGACACTGTAAATAGAAGTCAGTGGAATGACCCTGTTAGAGGAAAAGGCAAAAGCATTTTGTGCTGTATTAACAGAAGCATCAAAACTTGGAAAGTTATAGTACCGCTACTTGTCACTGATCAGGCCTCCCGTGTAGTACTCTGTTCAGTTTTGGGTTCTGCATTTGGAGGATGTTGACAAAATGGAAAGGGTTCAGAGGAGAACAATGAGAATGATCAAGGAACCAGAAAAAAGGCAGAAAGGACTGGGCATTTTTAGCCAAGACAAAAGAAAATTAAGGGGGACATGTTGACATTTTTCATGTTACCTGAAACGATGCCATTAAAAAAATGGAGAACATTTGTTCTGCATTCCCATTGAGGACAGGAGAAGAAAGAAAGGGTTTATGTTATGGGAAAGTAGGTTTACTTACTTACAATACAGTGATCTGTATTGGGACCTGTGCTGTTTAATGTATTCCTTAACGATCTGGAAAAGGGCATTAAGAGTTAGGTGATCAAATTTGCAGATGACACCAAGTTATTCAAGGAGTTAAAACACTAGCGATGGGCGAACAGATCGCGGTTCGGGTTCGGCTGCGTTCGGTTTATCCGTTCGGTTTGTCCGTTTGGTTAGTTCGCCGGGTTCGGGTTCGGTCATTCGGTTAGGCTGTTTGGTTCGGGTTCAGCCATTCGAGAAATGTTTTGTTATGGGGTGGTTTTTTTTGTTTTTTATATGTTTTTTTAATTTAATTTTTTATCTAATATTATATCTATCTATCTACACTAAATCTAACTGCTATTAACTATTCTAAATTCTATGAACTAAATGAATTATCTAATAAGTACACAGGCCTACTCCTACAAACACTAAAACTAAATCACTAACGCTATCTCTATCACTAAGCTAACTCCTACAACTGTCTACTATCTCTAACCTATCTATCTATATCTATGGGATGGGGGGAATCAAAAACAACACAAGGTTTCAGTTTAAGGTTTATGTTTCATTTCAGTACAAAACTAAATTAACCTTAAAGCAATCTAAATCTATCTAAGCTAAGCTAAATAAATGAATGAGAATATGGGGGTAGATGGGTTGGATGGGTGAAATGGGAGGAGGATTGCAATGGATTGGGGAGCTGGGAAATGCTGGGAGAGGGAGTCTTCTGAAACGCCTTCTGCTCAGGAACAGTGACTAGCTCAGAAGGTGTTCGGAAGGGAGGAGGCAGATAGTTGTGTTTCTTGCAAGCCTCTCCACCCCTGGTGCCTGGAAGTCTGCTCCTCAGTGACTACCCCTCCCTGTCATGTTTGACCTTCCAGTGAATCTTTTTTGCCACCCGAACTCACCCGGATGCAATCTGAACTGACTGAACTGTTTGGTCATTTTGAAGTTCGGAATTCAGTTCGGTTCGGTCAGTTCGTGTTCGGATTCGGGTTCGGGTTTGGTCATCCGAACAGGCTGAGTTCGGGCCGAACGCCAAACTTCCGAACCGCGTTCGCCCATCCTTATAAAACACAGGCAGACTGTGAAGAACTGCAGCAGGATCTTACAAGACTAGATGCCTGGGCACCTACATTACAGATGAGATTTAATGTGAACAAGTGGAAAGTGATGCACATAGGGATTAGGGAAAAATAATCCAAACTATGAGTACACAATTCTGGGTACTAAACTGGGAATTACCATTCAGGAGAAGGATCTGGGAGTGATTTTTTTTCACTTCATTTTCATTTCAATTTAATTTTGTACCCCACAGATTACCCCACAGGTGTCTCGTAGCGGCTTACACAAGTAGCACCAATGAAATACAATAATATAAATACATAATACTATAAACAATACATAATAATATAATAATACATGATCATATATACAAAACATAATAATCTAAAGAATATATCAAATTTCAAACCCAATAGCAGTCCACTGGAAGAAAAGGGAAATATATAAACCCATTCCCTGCTGCCTGCTCTCACCAGGCAGCCCCTTCCCTTGCGCTGCACCCACCTCACACCTGGGGCTGCCCTCGTGACCTCCCCCCTCCCTATCCCAGTCCCATGTCCATGATTGTGGACATACACCGAAATCCTCAGTACAGTGTGCAGCAGCAATCAAAAAATCAAATGGAATGTTAGGAGTTATTTGCAAAGGGATACAGAATAAAACTGAGGATGTCATAATGTCGCTGTACAAATCAATGGTGCAACTCTATCTAGAATATTGTGTTCAGTTCTGGTCGCCCCATCTCAAAAAAGAAATAGCTGAACTAGAAAAGGTACAGAGAAGGGCAATGAGAATGATAAAGGGTATGGAACAGCTTCAGTACAAAGAGAGACTTGATAAGCTGAGAAGACTGAGAGGGGACATGATAGAGGTTTATAAAATCTTGAGCGGTGTGGAATGAGTAGATAGGGAATGGTTCTTTACCCTCTCAAATAGTACTAGAACTAGGGGACCCATTAAACTAACTGCTGGCAGATTTAAACAAATAAAAGGAAGTACTTTTTGACTCAATGCATTATTAAACTATGGAATTAATTTGCTGCTAGAAGATGCTGTCAAGGCCAGTAGTATAGCTGGGTTTAATAAAAGGACTGGTTCATTTATTTATGTATCTATTTATTTATTTTATTTTTATTTCAGTTTTCTTTTATCCTGCAACCCTCCTGCTCACAGAGGAGGGTTGTGGGATAAGTTCTTGGAGAGTAGGTCCGTTAGGGGTGGGAATATCAGTTCTCTCGAGATCTGATATTGCCAGTATTTGGGTGTATCGGCTTAATCCGAAATCCGATATTTACCTGTACCGGCATACCAGATTTTAAACATTGGCCGCGGTACTGGATTTTTTACATTGTGGCCATTGAAGTCAATAGCCACAATGTAAAAAACCCGGTGCCACGGCCAATGTTAAAAATCCGGTATGCCAATACCGGTAAATCCGGTACCTGGGAGATCTGATACTGGTACATCTTGTACCCGGTATTCTCCCCAGTGCCCCTAGGTATTTAGCAAGTAGCTTACGAGATGAACTTCTTACTGTTGGGAGCTGGAAGTGAACAACGAGGAATGGATTGCCCATTGTGACTGTTGGTTCTTCTCCCATGTGATCAAGGTTGACCACTGTCGGAGGACGGGATGCTGGGCTTGATGGACCATTGGTCTGACTCAGTATGGCACTACTTAGGCAGCTTGTTAACGTTTAGGAAATTTTTCCTAACATTTAATTTAAGAACGTAAGAACTTAAGTAGTTGAAAGGAACCATTTCCTTTCAAGACCACCAGTATTTCCAGCTGCATCTCCAAACACTGGATCTACTCTGCTATGAGGTTGATGATCTGAAGGATTTCAAGGGTCCTCTAGTCCAACCCCCTATCATGAGGCAGGATACACTATAGTTAAAGTATTCCTGAAAGTCTGTCCAGTCTTTTCTTGAAGAGAGAATGAGATTCCACATCCTCTGTAGGCAGCTTGTTAACTTTTAGGAAATGTTTCCTAATATTTAATTTAAGAACATAAGAATTTACAGAGGATGTGGAATCTCATTCTCTCTTCAAGAAAAGACTGGACAGACTTTCAGGAATACTTTAACTATAGTGTATCCTGCCTCAGGATAGGGGGTTGGACTAGAGGACCCTTGAAAGCCCTCAGATCATCAACCTTATAGCAGAGAAGATCCAGTGTTTGGAGATGCAGCTGGAAATACTGGTGGTTCTTGAAAGGAAATGGAAGACAATGTTAAGAAAAGAAGTAAGGAGATTACCTCACAAAGTCGTTAGTTGCAGTCACCACCTGAACCAGCAGGAGTGTGCAGCAGGCACATAATTCGTTTTTATTTTCATTTTTGCTTGCAAAAAGCCTTTGTTTGGGGAGGGTTTCATAAATGACTCTACTGTTTTTCATTTTTTGTTTTGTTTTTGTTTTTATTTTTTATTTAATTACAAAATTGTTGCTCATGCATGAAATGGTCACCAAGGCGCACGTGCAATCCTTTTCCAAAATACCGCTGACACTGCCGGCACCATGTACAGAATTATCCCAGGAATCATTTTGCACATGTACAGCGCTTTTTATTTTTATTTTTAATAAAATAAACAAAAACAAAAATAGAAAGTAAAACAAATGAAATCAAACAAATGTTTGCTTATTCATTTGTTTTCATTACCTTTGTTCCGAAAATGAATGGGGCTTCATTTGTTTTGGAACTAATTAAAGCAACATGAATTACATACCCATATGAACCAGGGGTATAACTATAATGGGTGCAGACGGTGCCCATACACGTGTGGAGTGTATATGCCCATATGCATTCTCGCCAAGCTTTTTGAGAGACTTGTGAGATTCTCAAAAACTCACTGTACATGAGCAAAATTGCCATTCTGCCATTTCGACGTATGACCAGCCCCTAGTGGCCGTTTTGTGCATGCACAGAGTAGTTTTTGGTTGCATGAGTTTTGCATGAGAACGTGTTGAGTATTGGCTGATTCTTAACTCGATCTGATACTCAGTGAGAAGCTGTTCCTCCCCTAGATTATGTGAGAATGGGAGGACGTGTTTCAGACCTAGCTATGTCCCTGAAAGCCTGAACAACAGGATCAGGCATGAACTGCAGACTCCATACCCCAGCCTCCTATTCTCTCTCCTCTTGCCTTCAGTTCAAGAGGAAAAAGAAGCCCCTCTCCTGAGTCTCACTGACTTAACTGGCTGTCAGAGGGGAATGTGACTCTGGTCCACCTGGTTCTTCAAGGGGCTGTGGTAGAGGTAGCTGTGCTTGTGCTCGCTTGTCAAGGGACATAATACCTTTCAGCTGCCTGCAGCCCTTGAGAAGAACCTGCTTTTTCTCTTGAAATGTGGCAAGTTCATGAAATCCTGGCAAGTTTGTGATTGGGGGTGAAAGGGAGTTCAGTCTCTAATCCAAAGGATGATGCCTTATATCTATGGCATCACATAGATGCTTGTCAAGCTGTTTATTGAAAGCATCCAATGAAGGAGATGTCACAACCTCCCCAGGCAATCTATTCCATTGCCCAGCTTCTCTTACATTTAGAAAGTTTTCCCTAAGTCTTTACCAAAATCTACCTTGCTACAATTTTATCCCATTTCCTATTGCTCTTCCTTTTCTTCTCAGACCTCCTCTCAGAGAGTTCTTGTTTCTTATATATTACTTTAATAGTCCTAATTGAGCTCTTAAGTGGTCACTTGTACCTGTGCTAGTCACTGTGTGAAAGCTAGCCCTACAAAGATTCACCCCTAGTCACCATCCCACTACGCTTCCCTCTAAGGCTGTCCCTCCTCTTACAATACAAGCATGAGTAAAGTGTATATAAGTACGGCATTATGAATGATAGGTGAGAACCCTTAGGTTTTAACCAGCTACTCCTACTCAAACATCAAACCATATTTTCAGTAATATAGCAGAGGTTCCTAACCTGTCTCAGGATTATATTTAAGTCCCAAAATTGAGTCATGGTGATAGAACTTTGGGAATCATTGTAATATACGCATGACAGCTGAAATGAGTACCTACAAAAACATGTATACCTGTCAAATTTCCAGCATATGAATCCACTAGAAAATATCAGGTACCAATTGGTGCCCATTGTGATCCGATTCAGGTACCCGATGTTCCCAAATGTTGATTTACAGTTCCAGACTGTCAACTTCCAGTAATGATTTTTTTTTTTGGTTTTCTGTCCAGATCTTTTGGTTTTCTGTCCCAATTTACCAATCAGTAACCAGAAAATAAAACAAATCAGTAACAGATATTACCAATTTCTTCAGGTATCCTATTACCTGATCGGGTAGCCTGTCAAATACCTGACAAAGAATTTGAAAATGTGGGTAATTACCCATGGATAGCAAATGGGCTACCTGTTTCAGCTCTAGCACCCTTGGCTTTGATATCCCTACCAAATAACTGCATACAGTCTTGGACTTTTAACTGCAGTATAAGGAACCTATCTGCCTTTCTGAAGTAAACCCTGGCCTTGTACTTTGCTACTAAGTTGTGTTTATTGCTTTGTAGGGAGAGAAAAATGAAGAATCTATAGTATATTCCTATGTAACTCTCGAGGGTCTTAGGACATCAGTGTTGTTAATAGATGAAGATGAATTATCTGCTGTGAAACAGGGTCGACTTTCCATTGATCTGTGAAAAGTGGAATACTTAGAACTGCAACTAGTTGAAGAACACAAAAATCACACCATCTGCTGCCTAGGCCTGAAACAAGAATTCTCAGCAAGTGCAATTTTCATCTGTAGCAGAGCGTTTCCTGAGATGCGTGCAACGTGGAAACTCACTGGCTTTCTCAATGGTTTTGCCATTTTCTGTTATTTTTCCCAAGTTGAATGGAGCTACTAAACACTGGTTCCAAGCCCCATGTGTGGCCTGTGAGCACCTTGTGGGCTGTGAAGAGGGACAAAAATGTGCCAGCTAAGTGTGGGGGAAGTTGACATTAAAGGTCTGTAAAACTGCTTTAAAACTGTCATAAAATTCCCAGAAAGTGACTAAAAGTCCCAGAAAGTTCTGGAAAGTGACAAGAAGCAACATAAAGTACCAGAAAGCAATGGAAATGATGAAAAGTTCCAGAAAGTGACAAAAATAACATTAAAAATGGTGGAAACAGAATCACTGGAAACTGACAAACTACCGATGGACACTTGCAAGAATTCCCGTAAGATCAGTATTTCCCTTCAAAATGGGAACACTTGCTCTCATCTCGGCACTACTTCTCCAACATGCAAACAATGCTGCTGGGCCAATTTGGTTTCAAAATGCATAATTGCAAACCCAGATGATTCTTTTTGTGTCCTTTGGGATCATGAGAAGGGGAGTTGAAAACATATGTTGAAAGTTAGACTATGGAGAATCCCCAAAAACTGATCTCACTATGGAACAAATGGGACTTGGATATAAGTATAAAAGATCACACTATTCTGCCAAGCAAAGGTGAAACTGGTAGCAGCAAATTTTGCACCTGTGGGCAATACTTGCAATTTTAAGTAGTTACCTAGTTGTTATCGGAACACTGAAACAGGTAACAGACTATCCAAAATACCATGTGTAACTGTTACTGAATAACCAACTTTCCATTTACCAACTTACGGTACCATGTAACCATCTTAGCATCTTTCCAAATGTTTGTATTTTGTCATTTGTATTGTCCATTTTTGTCATCATGTAAACAGAGGTGGGACCAATGGATGAATAGAAATAGATGGGGAAATGGTAAATTTGGCAACTAAGTAAATGGCACCAAATGGAAAAAAATAATTTGGTAATGGAAAATGGCATCTCAGGAATAAAGAGAGCAATCCAACGACCAACGTACACTGACCCCCATGCATGGCACATGACCAGAATGTACATATTCAATTGCACATGCTTGCTGTACATGTAACACAGCCCCGGGTGGCTATGCTGCATGGGCGGTGCACATGCGCACCTGAGCGTGCACGTTCTGGTCGGAGCACGGTGCCTGCAATTAGTGTATGCAGCCCATTGAATTGGTCCCTTAATGGGTACTCTCAGGCCTGGACTTAGGGGCAGTCCCCCTAAGCCTGGGCCTTGGGCAGTATTTTCTGGGGGGCGTCAATCCTGGCTCTGGCTGTGCCCCACTCCATTTTTGTTTTTCTCCCTGCACAGTCGAGGCTGTTGCCCGAAGTCAAAGCCTGCTGCCTGGGCCCCCATCCCTCATCTGCCTCTGCCATCTGACTGCTAGTAGTGCTGCTGCTGCTGCACTAATTCTATGCAGGGTTGGAAGGGTGGGTGTTGTGAGAATGTTTGGAGCCATCTCAAAGAACCATGTTTACAAGGCAGCAACCTTCTGTTCTTCCTCTAGTGGCTCCTCACATGCCCTTTTCACATGGCTCTGCCGGGTGGAGGGTCCGTGGGCACGCTGGTGCATGTGTGGGGCATGCACACAGCTGCAGACGCGTCCCCACTCACCCCCTACTCATCCGTATCCATGGAGCAACCTCCATTTTCTCCAGTTGCTCCATGCATGGGGACAAGCGAGGAATGAGTGGGGATGCATGTTAGTCAGGCACATTCACACACACCCAGTCACTGCAGGCATGTGCGTCATATCATTCACATGGAGCTCCCCCACCCATGAACACGCAGCATGGGGGTGGGGCTTGGCTTGGGGGCAGCAGCCTGAGAAGGGCCTAGGGGCACAACATTCCTAAGTCTGGCCCAATATGTTTCCTAATCTGCCCAAGATGATTCTGGTACCACAATTTTGATATACCTGTTTTTGTGGGTATCATTTCACCTCTAATGCCAATATATAGAGGATAAGTACCAGGAAGCAGAATAGTGAAAGGAGATATTATGACTTGGACTGTGCCAGGGCTGGCCTGGCTATTGGACACAGTGGAACCATGGGTGATTTCAGACGTGACGTTGACACGGTGAACCACGGTGAATACCCACCTGGGGTCACCGTGTCCCGCACGTCTGTTTGCGGCGCGCCAGATGTTGGCCACGCTCAATCGGCACATGGGGTCAATTTGAACCACGCTTCCCGGGCTAGCCGGGGGAAGGTCCCGGGAAGCGTGGTCAAACGGACCCCGGGCCGTGGCCAACAAAAAGTAACGTCTGGCCGCGTGCCACGGCCCGGGATCCCCGGCGGGATCCCGGGCCGTGGCACGATCGGCCAGACGCGGCGGCCGCATTGGCCCCGCCGCCCGCCCGTCTCCTCGGAGGGCGGGCGGCGGGGTGCGTGGAGGGGGCGGGGCCGTGCGGCCGCACGTTGCGCCGCGCGGCCCCGGCCCCTCCCACTTTCCCCGCCGGGATCCCCCCGGCACGTCTGTTGGGCCGTGCAGGGGTGACCCCGGCGGGGAACGAAGACGTTGGTTCCGGTACGGGGCCAAAGGGCCCCGTATCGTCTGAAAGTACCCCATGTCCAGGGTGGTGGTTTTATAGTGGCATCCCCCACTTACAAGTCATACCCTGGGGAATGCTTTGCAAGTTGAGTTTTCCTGCTGTTCAACTACTCAGTGGTGAGCAGGAGAGACTCTCCCTCTCCATCTTATCACAAATCCCATCTTGAGTCTTGCACTGTGAACTGAACAATGCTACTCCCACCAAACACAGTGAAGCATCACATCCCCTGTTGTGCAACGCACAGGCAAAAGGAGGCGAGCACCAACATTGAATTGGTCCAGCGTGACTGTAATGTTAGTCATTCCTGGACTATGCATCATGCAGGGAAGTACTCCCTTCTATTCTACTCTTGCATCTGTCTGGAGTATTCAGACCTTCGCGGCCTGTGTTCAAAGAGGTAAGTAGCTACTGCAGCCAGTAGGTATTGCACCCGTGCTTACCTTACTCCTCACCTGGAGCTGGTGAGTGGGAAGCAGAGTGGGCAAGGAAATGAATGCAGTCTTGGTTTCATTTCCACTTAACAGAGCAGTGCATTGTGTAATAATTTGCCACTGGAACAAGAAGTCAGAACCTTGCCCTTAATGAGCAAATGGAGATTTGGGATTTATATTGGGCGTACATTTTTAGTTTCCGCTCAGAGACAGACACACCCAGATAAAGTGTAATCATACCCAACTACTACTCATTGGCTTAACAAACTGTTTGACTTTGTTGCCAAGAGGTCGAGGACTTGGGATTAAATCAAGTCCCCCCCCCCCCCAACTCTCTGACTGGGTCAAATAAATGGGAGACGATTCCTAACATCCTTTTAAAATACTGCCATCCTGACAATTTTACATCCTTCTGCCTTATTAAATAACAGCAAATCACAGACCATTTTCAGTGAGTGGCCGAGGGAAGGGAGGCTTCAGTCTTTATAGTATATCCTTTAAAAATGAATTTTGTTGTATTGATTGGCAGCACCCAATTCCATCTCATTGCCTCCCCAAGGATTGAAATCACACGCTCAGATAAACAAAAAAAGGATAGTTCATCATGTTTAAAAGTGCTTTTACAGAGTTGCTCCTTTCCTGCACTACCCCTCTCCTAGTTGCATCTTCCCTGGTGGGCCATAATTGCAGAATGGCTCAGGGGGGGAAAGCAATGGAAGGCAGGTTGGCTGTAAGTTTTGTGATGTGTGTCTGAAAGATTTATGTCCTGATTAAAAGAACCTTGATTGAATTTTCTGATAGAAAATTGTTTTGGTCATAAGCACATGTGCTTCTTTATTCTTTTTCCCCAGCTTGGCTTTTTTGGTTATGGCGAGAGAGTAAAGGTAGGGGAAGGGAAGATGGAAATGATTAAATTAAATACATACAGCTGTGCAGTTTTGATGATTAAGTGGTAGATGGGAGTGTAGACCTGCTGGCATTCTTGAGCTTCCTAATGGTTTTAATGGCATTTTGGGAAACTTTTTTTTTTTTTGTCTCGATCTAATTTTGTCTCACGCCTGGTTGTAAAACTATTTTAATAGTTGTCAGTCCAAGATTGGGATTTAAAAACATTGACATCTTCTACAATTTTTTTAATGTCAATCAATTTTTGATAAACGTTGACAAAATTTTCTATTAAAATTATCCTCAGAAAATTTTGAAAAGAAAGGATCCCCCCAGCTCCGCAATTTCACTGATATAAACTTTCATTTAAAATTTTCTGAACATCCCTAGTCACTTTCAGGCAGCGGCAGCTGCCTGAAACTTAAATGTACAGCCACTGTTTTATAAACAGGAGACTGCTGAAACCCCGATTTTGAGGAAACCGCTTGACCTACATTTCTAAAAATTTAACCATGGCTGTAAGTTATGAGGACCATCATATCCACAAACTTTTAAAAAGATCCATTAGGAAAATAAAATGTTATAACTATTTAAACATTAATTGCTTTTGGTCAAAATTCACACCGTCCTTGCATATTTGAATAATCAATATCTCTTACCCCTGAATGAGTTGAGACCCCAAACTTCACAGGCTTCAAGAATGAGATCAATAACAAGTGCTTCTGAAATATGATACTGATTAATGCAGCCAAAACCGAGTTATTAGTGATAAACAACCAGTTCTGCAGGTTCCCGCATGCGCACTTGAGCTCCTCTCTCCTTTCGGAGAGCCGGGGAAGCAGCTACGTCCATCCTGCTGTGATCTGTGCAATTAGCAATGCGCTGAGGAGCGGAACTCTGTAAACGCTGACTATTGTAGTCTCCCCCCTGGCTTGTGCACTGTGCTGGAAGGTGTTTTGAATTGTAATTGTACTGAATTGGGGTTTTGTGTGTATTTTAAGAAAAGTTGTACATTTAAGTTTATTTTTAAACTGTTAAGTTTTTTTGGTTAATTTCATTTGATTTCTGCTCTCCCTTCTTCCCTTTTTCCTGCTCCCATGTTGTGGTTATTTCTTTGTGCTTCTGCGTCAACTCCCACTAAACCCATTTCCTCCCTCTGCCAACTCTCTCGGCATATTTTACAGACTTCACTGTTTCCCTCACTCCATCACACTTGTCCTCCAAGGCAACACAAAATTTTGAAAAGGAACAAAAAAAAAAACAAGCAAAAACCCCATATCACTTATTTTTCAATAAAGATTGTAGATTTAAAAACCAAAGATATTTCTTACACATATTAGGATTATTTATTGCAGGAATTCCATGTACATTAGGAAATTATTTATTTATTTATTAGATTTCTAAGCCACCCCCTCCTGCTACAGCACCTTGGGGTGGCTCGCAACATATTAAAACCATAAAAATGTATAAACAACATAAAAAAAGTAAAATACAAATAACAATATAAAATTTTCAGTAAAATACCCCCACCACCCATGGCGGAGCTGAAAAAAACCTACCCCCACCCTCCCGACCCCTCGCCGCTCACCCGTGTCCCTCACTAAAAGCTTGGTGAAACAGCCAGGACTTACACTGTTTGCAGAAAGAGGGAAGATCTCAGGCCAAGTGGACCTCCATTGGTAGGAAGTTCCACAGCCTCATGCAGCCTTCTCATCATTACCACTCGAGCTACTCAGAGAACCCCGAGGAGGGCACTCTCAGTCGATCGCAGGGGCCGATCCAGGACCTGGCAGGTGAGGCGATCCCACAGATAACCATGGCCAAGGCTGTACAGAGCTTTATAAATCAAAACCAACACATTGAATTGAGCCCAGAAGACTATAGGCACCCAGTGCAGAGACCAGAGCATGGGTATAATGTGATCACGGTGGCTTGTACCCATAAGGAGATGAGACGCCACATACTGAACCATCTGCAACCTCCAAGCTGTCACCAAGGGTAGCCCCACATAGAGCACATTGCAGTAGTCCAGTCATGACGTGATGAAAGCATGGATGAAGGTGGCTAGGTCAGAGTTAGAGACGTACGGCTGCAGCGGTTGCACCAGATGTAATTGGTGAAATGCGTCCCTCCGCACAGCTCCCACCTGTGCATCCAGGTGGAGCTGTGAATCAAGGAGCACCCCCAGACTCCAAATCTGAGGGACCAATGGAGGGCAGACCTTGACAATGATGGATGACAACACTCATCCCCTCCCACCAGCATCACCTCCATCTTGTTGGGATTCAACATCAGATGGCTTGCCCTCATCCAATCCTCCACATCTCTCAGACACCAGGTAAGCACTGAGACTGCAGGGCCTGCGTCAGCTGAAAAAGAGAGGTAAAGTTGAGTGTCAACTAGAGGTGTGCATGTCATTTTTGTTATTATAATAACAATAATTAAAGTTGTTGTTTTTGTTGTTGTTATTACAATAATGAAAACAGCAAATAATAATAATGAAAATAGAAATGAAAACAACATTTTATTTTTGAAATAAAAGGAAAAAACTGAAAAGATTATTTCTGGCTATAACCTATTTGTTTGTTATTCAATTGTGATGGAAATTGGAGTGCTTATATTCCAAATGGAGGGCATTAAGTGCACCAATTTCTGAAATGATTTAATAAAGGAAATCAATTTTAGAAGCAATTGAATGTTGTGATTTTAAGAAAAGCTCCATACACATTCATGGCTCCAACTTCTTTATATTTAATCCAATTTACATGAAACCTATGAATATTTTGTCCCTCCAAAATTGTAACACACCTGGTAATTCCCAGAAAGATTGAATGAAGGGTCCTGATGGTAGAAGTCATTGACTTGAAACTACATTTCCAGCTGTAACATTTTTATATTCCATCCTGTTTTCAAGAAATATGGCAAGAATGTATCACATACCTTCGCTGTCATCTGTTACAAACTACAGGAAAATTTGATAAAGTGACCCAATTTTATAAGCAATTGAAGTTATCCCCTTGAAGCCCATTATTCAGATAAATAGCAGCACATGCAGTGCCAGTCAGAGGTAGGCACCTGGCATGGCAGGAGGAGAGAGGCTGTAGGAGGAAGGATGTGGAGCAACCCAAAAGATTGACAGACACATTCATTGGCCAATTACTGCATGCTTCTAGCTTTACAGGACCAGTTGGTAGTGGCTTCGCGGTGGGCATAGGGGGTGGCTCTGAGGCGGGCATAGAAGGGACATAACTGGGACTTTGGGGATAGAATCCCAACAATCAGGAGACATAGTTTAGACATCAAGGCTGGCCAATTATCATCACAATCACATCCTGCAGCACCGTGACAGAGGACATAAGAGAATCTCTATTGGCTCTTTCCTAAACAGATGCTTCTGACTTCCCAGTAACAAGTGGGGGAGAGATGTTGGGATGGTCATAGCACAGAATTATGATATTTGGTTGACATTTATGCTTTCCAATTGGCAGAAAAAAACCGATCTTATACCACAGTGACACGTAAGAGAATCCCTGGCATAGGCTCCTTCTCTGCATATGTTGTGCAGGCTTATAAAATTGTAACCCATTATCACATCTTTCTAATATTTGTCAGAGTTGATTGTAAAAGTAGGATATAGATTCATGACAAATTTCATGTACACTGGTTGGACTACAAAGATGTTACAATAAGACATACATTTATAAGTTAATTGCTTATGTCACAAGTACCCTTTATCCAATCCTTCTTAAAATTTGTTAAAATAGTAAATGCGTGAAGCAATATAAATTTGAAAAGTTTCATCTACATTAAATATGAGAAAAATAAGTTACACCTAATAATGTATATGAAGATTTCTGCAAAATATATTAATTCAACTGTTTCTAAAATTGGATTCCTTTATTCAATCATTTTGTAATTTGGTACATATAATTAATTCCATTGGAGGTATATTCACTCCATGTTTCAGACATATATATGGAAAATCAAAAAAGGTACAACCTTAAATGTGTTTCCCATTGAAACCAATGGAAAACTAAAAGAAAAGCAAAACCAAAAATGATAATTTGATATTTATGAAAAAGAACACAACATATTTAAATAACAAAAATGAAAAAAAGAAAATGGAAATTATATGGGCCCCTGGTGCACACCTCTAGTGACAACAGCTTACTGATTACACTGCACACCAAACCCTTTGATGACCTTACCCAAAGGCTGCATGTACACAATGAACAGGAGAGGGGACAGATTAGAACCTTGTGGGACTCCAAGCATGAGGTCCCAGGGATATGATGAACAATCACCCAGTACCATGCACTGAGTTCTCCTGGCCAGTAAGGAATGGAACCACTCAAGAACAGTCCCACCCACCTCAGCATGGTCCCGCAAAACTGCCACCAACACCTCGAGGTCAATGGCATAAAATGCAGCCAAGAGATCTAACGGGAACAACAGGGTCAACTGAACCTGGTCCAATTCACAGCAGAGGTCGTTGGCCAAGGCCACACGTGCAGTCTCAGTGCCAAAACTCTGTCAAAATCCAGACTGCAAGGGATCCAGAAAACAGACACGGTCCAGATGCCCCTGAAGCTGCTGAGTCACCACCCATTCAATAACCTTCCCTAAAACCAAGCCAAGAACGTGTACCTGAGTTCTGGCATCCTCATGAATGTTGCATCCCTTGTCTCTCCCTCTGTTCCCCCTTCTCTGTGTCCTCTCCCCCTGTCTTTAGATTTTAAACTCTCAGGCAGGGACTGTGTTTATCTTATTCTCTGTAAAGCGCCAGGTACATCACTGGCACTCTATAAAAGCTAATTAATAACAATAATAATTAATTTAATTAATTAATTAATTAATTAATAAAAGGACTGGCTGATAGCTGGCCAGGGAGTCAACATCCAAAGATGATTTCTTGAGCACAGGCCACACCACCGCCTCCTTGAGGCAGCCCAGCACTTTGCCCTCCATAAGGGAAGCATTGGCTACCCGAGCAAGAGCTACAGTGTCTCCTGGCTGGTCTTAACCAATCAGGACAGTCACAGGTAGAGTTCACAACAGGTGGCTCTAACGTCCCGAAAGACAGACTCTGCATCAGCAGGTGACACCCACTGAAACTGATCCCACAAAACAGGATAAGGCAGGGCTTTCATTACCTCTGGTTCTCCCAATGCAATAAGCGTGGCATCAAAGTCGTGGTGAATCTGAGCAATTTTATCCACAAAAAATTTGGTAAATAAGTCACGGCGAGCACTGGAAAATTCCAGTTCCAGGAAGAGGTAGGCTGGACTGACCAGCCCCCTCACCACCTGGATAAGCTCTGCTGGACGTGACTTTGCGGATACTATGAGAGCAAAAAGAACCTCTTCGTTGCTGACCACACAGTGACCGAATAGGTTTGTAAACTAACTCTGTGCTACAGTCGGCTGGCTTCAGTGCAAGAATGGCACCACCGTTGCTCCAACTGCCATCTTTCATGCTTCATCTGCCGCAGGTCCTCCATAAACCAGGGGGACCTGTGTTGTCGGTATTCAGGGAGCAGATGCTTAGGAGCAGTTCGGTCAATGGCATCAGTCAACAAGGTGTTCCAGAGAGCCATGAGGTCATTGAGTGAATGGTAGGGATGGGCGAACGCGGTTCTGAAGTTCGGAGTTCGGCCTGAACTCGAACTGTTTGGATGATCGAACTCGAACCCGAACGCGAATGCGAACATACCAAAGAAACCGAACACCGAACGGCGAAATGGCCGAACAGTTCGGTCAGTTCGGATTGCGTTCGGATGAGTTCAGGTGGCAAAAAAAGGTTCACTGGAAGGTCAAACATGACAGGGAGGTGTCAGTCACTGCGGAGCAGACTTCCAGGCACCAGGGGTGGAGAGGCTTGCAAGAAACAGACCACTGTGGCCCACATGAGGACAGTGTGCGACCCAAACCCTGCAAACCCGGCCGCAGCCCATCCCCCAATCTCATCCGCATCCCGTGCCTTCCCCAACACCAATTGCCTTTCTCCTGCTCCCTCTGGAACTGCCGCTCATCCGTGACTAAAGTCCCCTTCATCCACGATCTCTTCCTCTCTCGCCCCTTTAAACTCCTTGCTCTTACAGAAACCTGGATCTCGTCCGCCAACTCTGTTACCCCGGCCGCTCTATGCTCCGGGGGCCTGTCGTTCTCTCACTGTCCCCACCCTGAGGGCCAGGGCGGTGGCGTGGGTTTCCTCCTTGCCAAGCACTGCCAATTCAAAACCCTTTCCCCTCCTCCCTCACTCTCCTTCCCTTCCTTTGAGGCCCGCTCTGTGCGCCTATACTCCCCTCTACACCTTCGTGTTGCTGTCATTTACCGCCCCCCAGGTTCCCTCTCCTCTTTCCTCCCAGACTTTGAATCCTGGCTCACCTTCTTCCTCTCCGATGACATCCCCACTCT
>QEPC01006267.1:2458907-2472623 GCA_003113815.1 Sphenodon punctatus
GTTAGTGATTTAGTTTTAGTGTTTGTAGGAGTAGGTCTGTGTACTTATTAGATAATCCATTTACTTCATAGCATTTAGAATAGTTAATAGCGGTTAGATTTAGTGTAGACAGATATATATAATATTAGATTAAAAAAAATAAGAAAACCCCATATAAAAACCAAAAAACCAAATAAAGAACAAAAGAAAACCCAATAAAAAACCAAAAAAACATTAAAAAAAACCAAACCATAACAACACTTCCCGAATGGCTGAACAGCCGAACAGAACAGTCGAATAGCCGAACCGAACAGTCAAACAGCCTAACCGAACAGTCTGTTTGGAAAAACGAATCGAACAGCCGAACCCGAACTCCGCGAATGAACCAAACGAATGAACCGAACGAATCCAAACCGAATGAACGAACCAAACGGATGAACCGAACACAGCCGAACCAAACGGCCGAACCCAAACCGCGATCTGTTTGCCCATCCCTAGTGAATGGTCATCAAGATCAGAGGGTAACTCCCCGAGATAATTCTGGAATCCCTCCAGTTCCATAAGTCTCTGGAGGCGAACCAACTGAACTGGCGCCGCACCTTTCCGGGGGCAGACGTGCACCAGGAGACCAGCCTAAATGAGGTAATGATCCATCCATGACAAGGGCACAGCTGATACCTAATGGTACCCTCAGTTTACAAATTACAGCTAGTGGTACTCTCGGAAGTAGAGGTATAGATTAGTGGATAAGGTATTGGACTTGAACATGGGAGACCAGTGTTCAAACACTTTCTGTTCAAATATTTGTTCCCAGCAATTTGCTATAACAAAGAGCTCCAATACATAAAAGGTTAAAAGAAACACAGGAGTGAGAATAAAATAGAAAGTGAACAAAATTAAACTCACAATGATAATAGAGAACCACAGTAATCATGACAAACTTAATAAAAGTAAAATGAACCAGCTGAAGAAAGCCGGCAAAGTCAACAAAGACTGGAATGCACTCACTGGTAAAGCAGTTTTCCCATCAAATTGCGTAGTCCGTGTCAAGATACAGACTATACACCTAATACCACAGTAATTAGAGGCGTAGTGTCTCTAAAGTAGGACCCCGACCCCATAGCATTAAGACTTTCCCGTCTCCATCCCACAAGTTTAAGGAAACAAGCAGTTGTTTTATTACAGTCTGGGTCGTTGCTACCAGTAAATTGAACATCTTATCCTCTAGTAGGGATGGGCGAACACGGTTCGGATGTTCGGAGTTCGGACTGAACTCGGTCTGTTCGGACGTCCGAACCAAATGCCAAAACTGAACTCTCGAACGACCGAACAGTTTGGTTGTGTTCGGATGAGTTTGGGGGCAGGAAAAGTGTCTTCCCAGGGCCAAAAATTAGGTCTCGGTTTCTATTTTGTTTTGGTTTTGGTTTTGCTATTTTGGAATGTTTGGCCAAGTTCAGCCAAACCAAACTCGGCTGAACCAAACCATCAAACCCGAACTTGGGTTTTGAACCTAACGACCGAACATCCGAACCATGTTCTGTTCGCCCATCACTATCCTCTAGGGAAAGGGAAGAATTCTGAAATAAGGGTTCTATCAATATTTCCCTAAGATCTGTGTACCATGAGCAACAGAAGAGGAAATGTTGAACAGTTTCCACTTCCTGTAAGGCACAGGTACAAATTCTGTTAGGATAAGGAATACGATCCCTTCTGCCAGTCACTACTGCTGTTTCTATCAGATTAAACCTGAGGAGAGTTATCCATTTCCTTAAGTTAGGATCTTGCATTTGAAGAAAAGAAATTTCTAAGGCACAATTGCGTTTAACTTGTGAATACATTGGTGTGAACTTAATTATTGCTACAGCTTGCAGATCACTCATTATAGCTGAGTCTCTGATTCTACATTTCAGTTCAGTCTTAACGACAGTATAGTTAAGTGTCTCACAGTCATTCAGGGGGAGAGAGAGGTTATCAGTCAGTTTTTTAATACCCCTCCACCATTTGTATTGAGGAGTACCTGAATGCGCCTTTTGTTCCAAATAGCAGTGAGATGCCAGAGGAGAGACCCTCCCCTGAGATAATTTGCACCAAAACAGTAAGGCTCTAAGATTACATTGAGACTGGAGTGATAACAAACCTGTTTCGATCCGAAGCATGGCGAGGGGAGAAGCTCTTGTAGCTCCTAATATGCTCTTTAAAAAGATGTTTTGGGACAGTTCCCATCTGGGGGCATAGCTATAGAATGTTAGTTCGGTTCCAAACAGGAGTTGGGGGAGAGCCTTAGCCTTAAATACACCCACAACTAAATCAAGAGGGGCCACTGGGGTAGAACAATACAGCCTTAAGATCGCAGTAACCGTCTGTGATGCCTTAGTTGCCCAAGTTTCCTGATTGGCCCTCCAAGCTTGGGTTGCTGAAAATGTAAGTCCAAGATAGGGGTAGTGAGTCGTCCAAGATATTATTTGTGATCCCACTCTCCACTCGTATTTTGGGGAGGTCGTGCCAAAGCACATGGTTTTAGATTTGTTGACGTTAACAGCCATATGATTTTGAATGCAGAATTGGTTGAGGGCATCTAGACACTGTTGGAGACTTTGGTTTGTCTGAGATAGGAGGACTATATCGTCTGAGTAAAGGAGTATAGAAAGTGGTCTCCTCTGAATGAGAGGGGGAGTAGTATGGGTGACTCCTACCATATGGATCAAATCATTTATAAAAAGATTGAACAAGAGGGGGACCAAAAGGCAGCTCTGTCTTACTTCGTACTGCAGAACAAAGGGACTAGTAGACCGTCCACAAGGGCCCATTCTAACCACCGCCCTGGTGTTTCCATGGAGTGAGATGATAAGTTCTAAGTGATCAGGGTTGATTCCCATATTATGTAGCTTCTGCCATAGAAGCTTCCTTGGAACAGAGTCAAAAGCTTTGGAAAGATATATATAGGCTACGAACAGCTTGGCTTTCCTTATTCACGCATATTTGTCAATCAAATGAGAAAGTATAAAACAGTTGTACAGGGTTGACCTTCCTGGGTGAAAACCTGCCTGCTCATCTGCCATGGAGGATTGAGATTGCACCTAGTCTTCAAGAGAAGTCAGGAGAATTTGAGAGTACAGTTTGCTTAAGACCGGGAGAAGATTAATAGGTCTATAGCAAATGGGCTCATTCGGGTTTCCCTTCTTAAATATAGGGACAATAATGGCTACTGGCCAGGCACTTGGAATTAGGCGAGTGGTCTGGATGGCTGTAAAAAACATAGCAAGAACGGGGGTCTACCATCCAGAGTTGTCTTTAAACAGTTCTGGGGGCATGCCGTCTATACCTGCTGCCTTGCCTGACCGAAGTTTGCCTATAAATTCAATGTCTTCCCTCTCCCTGACTACCGAGGTAAATGGAGGAGATTGTGGCCTAGCTGCTGATTCCAAGAGTAAGGGGGAGATCCAGTCGTTAATTTCAGGGCAGGAGTCACAATACAGATCCTTATAAAAAGAGATCCAGGATTCGTCCTTAATTGGGGCTGTTCTGCCTACTCTGGCTGAGTGCTGCCAGATGTTAAGAAGATGCCAGAATTTGGACGAATCTTGAATCTATTAGATTGTAAGCCGTAGACAGGGACCACATCATTCTTATTGTTCTGTAAAGGGCCAGGTACACAGCTGGTGCTACACAAATGCTTATAATAATCTTAGCTGCAACCTGGAAGACTGCCCGAGTTTGAGCGGCCTTAGAGGTCTTCTTGGCCCATAGAAGGTCCCAATACTCCTTCCTTTTGGAGGTGTATAAGTCCCAATCGGTTTTCAGGTGGTATCTGCTCCAAGCCCTCCTAGCTTTAGCCAACGTACTCTTAGCAGTTGTACACTCCCAATCATACCAGGAGTTGCTGTTAAATTGGCGCTTGGCATTTAGCTGCGAAAGCACTTCTTTAGTAACATATTCCCATATGAGCAAGCGCTCAAAAATGGTTTCCATCAAGGCATATACATCTACATGGTCATCTGTGGCCATAAGAGACTCGCGCATGTTTAAAAAATCTGGCGAATACAACAACTGAGATACCTGTGATGAAACCGAGACTGTCCATTTAACTGCAAGCCGAGTCCAGGATGCACCGGTAGAAGGTAAGTGCTCCTGCCCCTGAAGGTTCCCCAACCCTGCTAAGTCCAGTTGTAAGGGGTAATGATCCCCCTCTGGTCTCAGCAGGACTTTGAGATCTTTAACTACAGGGAAATGGATTGGGAAAATCATGACATAGTCAATCATTCTGGCGCCCAAAATGGAATCGTAAGTGAACTGGCCAAAATGGTCCGAAGGTGACCTCCCATTAACTATCAAAAGGCCCAATTCAGATATTAGCTGGACTAACTTCTTCCCATGAGCATTTACAGTTGCATCCATAGACCCTCGAGAGGGGATCTTAAAATAAGATTGCAGCTGGGAATCAATGCTATCCAGGAATAAAATCCCTGTTCTCGCATTGAAATCGCCCATTATCAGGGGCACTGCTGGGATAATCTTGCACCAAATGATCTAATACACCAGTTAAGTCATCCCAGACATTGGGTAGGTAATAAGGAGAAGGTTCAGGAGGAACGTAAATGTTAACAATTAAAAGTTCCTCCATACCTGGACATTTGATCTGGAGAACCACACAGTTGTTTAGGGAAACTGGGATTCGCTTACAAACTGGTTGAATTTTATTAGAAACCAGTGTGATGACACCGCCCGAACAGCGGTCTTTCTTCGCCTCTTTTGTGTCAGAGGCACCAAAAGCCTGGAATCCATCCAACCAAAAAGAATCCATTGCATCTTGTAAGAGCCAGGACTCTTGGTAATACAATATGTCATAGTTGGTTACAAAGTCAACCCTGTCAGCATCCAATAATATCAATAGTCCATGAAAGACAGCTAAGCTTAAAGAACTGTGGTTGTCATAATGAGGACGAAGTTATCTCTTCATAAGAGAGTCGCATCTCCAATGAGGTAGAATAATAAGTTGGCTAGGGAAGTGGCTTCTCAATAGCTAAGTATAGTTCTGGGGGCTTCTGATGTGTCATGCCAGCCCATATACTAGGGAGCAGAGAAGAGCAAATGGGAAGATGTGGAACTGAAGTTATCAGTACCTCATTGGGATTGCTACCAGAAGTGTGCATGAGTTCAATAGCACCCAGACGCCTTGGGGCTCCCTGAGAATCACATTTAAATAAGTTCAAACTAGGGGAATATCCCATAACATCCAAGAGATCCCATTCAGTCACCATATCCAAAGTAACGCTGGTGTGAGATTGGGACTTTATGCTTATGGAGTCTGGCAACCCCCTGACTTGATCATACATGTCTGTAGAAGAATAATACATGGGGATTTGAGGTGCCTCCTTGCTGACCATAGCTTGGGTGCGATACCCCACAATTTGAATACAGTTTCCCATCTATGGAAACAGCCCCTACTTAAAAGCGGTATGATATCAGCAACCCACCCCGAGTGCACAGTAATTCCCATGGAGAATTTATTGTACTCCATGAGTCCAGAGAGGTCCAAGGCCTCATGCCTCTGGAACCCAAACCTTTTCCTCTTATAAAATGAAAGGTGAGAGCTGGAGCCCAATGCTCTTCTGTATCCTGAGACCAGACCTTGAGGGAAGTAAACTTCCTTACATTGTGAACAGGGGGAAACTTGTCAACATTGAGGCAATAGGTTAGTTGGCCTGTAGATGGATCACATAGATTCCCTAGAAGGAACTCGTGCCTCACAGGGGAACACACAAGGCCACCCTGCACATTGCTAGCAGGGGTATCCCTAGAGGAGAATAGACAGTTAGTATGAGTCGGGGAAGATGCTGATGTAAATTGGGGCTCCTGCAGCATCCCCAGGGGCTGATTGTCATTCTTAGCTGCCTGTACAAGGGCTGTCGGTATCAGCTTAGAGGAAGATTCTGGAATAGATGGTGGACAGGAATCAAACAAAGCAGAAATGGGAGGAGCTGGCAGGTTCAAAACAATCCCACCCATTACAACAGAGAAGTTGTCAGTTTGAATGGCTATGTCACACCCTGGAGGGGCCGTAGTGACAGGGGCCTGGGGGATGGTGCTAAACTGGTTAAATTCCATCCACAACCCACCAACTACAACCTTTATGGAGAAGAGGAGGTTGTAAGAATGGTCCAGTTTTTCCTCCAGCTCTTTAAACCTTGTGTCCTTTTCGATCTCCTGCCTATTTGTGTAGTCATCAAACCTTTTAATTGAGGATAAAAGGTGGACATAGAGATCAGCAAGATTCATAGGCAGATCTGAATTGACAGCCAACTGCGATGCCATGGGAGGCTGTCTGCCTAGGGGGGATGCGGGGTTCACAGCTGGCTCTTCTACAGTCCCTCATGGCAAAGAGGGAGAAAAAAATTGCATCAGCTTGGATTGAGTAGAGACGGGACCCCCTGAAGCCCCCCAACCCTTCTCGGCCTGATCAATTTCAGCTGCCAAACTGACATGAGAGTGGGCTAGATGGGATCTGAGCTCCATAGTCCCTGCCCAGGTTTCCAGCAAGATATCTTACCCAAATACTAGTGTCCCTAAGTAACACGTACAAACATATACAAAACGAGTCTGCCCAGCAAACACAGCAGCAGGGGTCAAGGACAAGGCCCTTGTATGACCCGCACCTACGACCACATGCACAAGGAGGCACCCCTGCATGTGGAGCCCTCCGGCAACCCCGAATAGCCCTGCAAGCAAAGGTAAAGGGCAGGTCTGCTACCTCTTGCTCACAGCTGCACCAAATGTCGGTGCTAATTGCAATGTCCACAAGGTCCGGGGCACAGAGCTCAAGAACACCTCCACAGCTCTCCGAATGTGGGGGACGATTCCAGACAACAGTTCTGACAAGCCCCAGCCACCCCAAAGTCCAGTCTCTCGCTTATTCCTCCTGCCAGAGAGGCTACTAGCCGCTATGCAGATGTCCCATAGGCAAGCGTTGCAAAAATCCTCAGACCAGTGTGTCTATCTTGCCAGTTACGTAGGTCGTCTCATCGTGGAAGACCAGGAGTTTCTGCTCTAGGGCTGTCCCACTCTCCGCTGCTCCTCCTGTTGACCAGTGGTGAAGTTATAACGACCATGGGAGGGGCGCCAACACCAACTCATCCCCACTAATGAGCAACACCCTTTGGTGGCGCCCAAGGGCTGACGCCCAAAGGGCACCTGGCCCTGGTTATATACCTGAGTGGGAGGGAGGGACTCCAGTGAGTGGCAGGCAGTCACAGCTAGACAGACAGGCAGCCCCTCCAATCCCCGCCACTTCCACACTCCAAGCCCTCCACAAGCAATGTTCAAATATAGATATAGATTAACCAAAACAAAAAAACATAACAGTTTAAAAAAACGTTAAATGCATAATACTTTTCTTAAAATCCAAAAATACCTCAAATTCAGTACAATTACAGTTCAAAAAAACCTTCCACTCCATACATTGAAACAAAACATAAACGCCAAAAAACATGGAAATTAATTCTCAATTAATTCACGAGAGAGATGGGAATTGAGAAGTGGGAAGCCAAATGCCAGGAACAAGGACCAGGCTGACCAAGCGTGGAGATCAAGGACAGGGAGTGGAGTGAGACAGAGTTGAGCAGGGAGTACAAGGAGATAGTAGCCAGAATGAGGGACTCAGAGTTAGGAGCCAGAGCACTGATCTAGGAGCCGACACTAGAAGTTAGGAACCAGAGCAGGGAACTAGGATTCAGAGCAATGGACTAGGCGCTAGAGCAAGGGACTTAGGAGCTCCCACTGTTGCCCTGTCTCTAACCTTCCATTTTTAGGGAAGGTTATTGAATGGGTGGTTGCCCAGCAACTTCAGGACCATCTCGATGCGACTGGATTCCTTTACCCATTTCAGTCAGGTTTTCATCTGGGGTATAGCATGGTCACTAAACTTATGACTTTGGTCAATGATCTATACCTGGAGATTGAAAAAGGCAACTGTATCCTGTGGGACTTGTTAGGCCTTTCATCAGCCTTTGATACAGTTGATCATGAGGTGTTGTTGACATGACTGTGGGACCTGGCAGGGATGCAAGGGACTGCTATTTAATCATTCCATTCATTCCTGTTGGGAAAGTCCCAGCAAGTAGTGATGGGAGATTCCTCATTGTCCCCTCAAAACCTCCTCTGTGGTTTCCTGCAAGGTTCCATCATGTCTCCCTTCTTGTTCAATGTGTATCTGGGTCCGCTGGGCAAGATCATTCAGAGGTTTGGAATGAAGTGCCATCAGTATGCTGAAAACACCCAGGCCAGCTCTATCTTTTTCATATAATGCAGGTTCTTCACCTGTGGTGCTTACTCAATCAGTACCTGGCTGCTGCCAATGGCAAAAGTCAGTTGAGAGTAATCTAATCTTGCTAAGATTGGATTGTCTACACTAAACCTGGCCTACTATTCTAGACTTCAGGCCAAATCTTTGATCAAAACTAAGCTTTCGGATGTTGCCCTGCAGTCTGATACAGTGGCTCTAAACGACCAAAGGATAGCGCTATGGTACCCCCTGTTTAAAAGAGGTGTTGAGTACGAATCTTACCTCACAGATATACTGAATTTTAGATCTCGACGGACTCTGACTTCTTTGAGGTTTAACATGATGGTCACGAAAGTCATGCAAGGCCGTTTTCAGGGCTTTCCAAGTGAATTGCGATTTTGTCTTTGTGGCCAATTAGTGATAGATCATCTCCAACATTATCTCTTATCCTGCCCCCTATATGATAAAATCTGAAACAATGTCTTTGGGCCCTGATTTGAGGGTAAAGATCACTCGGACCCACTCCTTTGTATCTCCTTTCTACTGGCCAATTCTAACAAAGAAATAACTCAGAAAGTCGCAATATTTGCATATCGCCTGGAAATTGAGAGAAAGAAAACAGCTGAGGATAGCTGATCATGTCCACCTGATGGATTGTTGTGTTTCTATTTGACTCAATTAATAGGGTAAGCTGAATTTCCTTATTATAGGTTTTAATCATTTCTAAATCAACTTTGATAGTTAGAACTAATTTAATGGTTAGATATTGTGGAAGGGTTTTAATTTTTAACTTTAATTTACTGTTAATAAGTTAGTTTAACTAAAATTTTAAAATAAATGTTGTATATATGTAAAGGGGACTATTTGAGTAAGCCCTATGATGGTTTTCGTTGTTTGTAGTTTATGCATTTCAGGTGCTAAGAGCTGCTAACACAAGTCCCCGGTAGGAAATCCAGATTTTCGGTATTTTAAAATCATTAGTGGTTCTGTTGCCTCTGTCTGTTTTTATATAGACAGTGGATCAATAACCAATATTATATAATATTAGGCCCCTACAGGGTGCTTTTCCTTTGGGATCACTGCGTATCACTAGTTCTGTTTCTGTTGCTGCTCCACCTGTTGCCCTAGAGTAAATTCTGGGGTTTTGTAAACTAAATGGTATTTTATTGTTTCAATTTATACACATTGTATGTATTTGTTTTTATGGTAATTTTATTTTCTTTTTTTGTTATGACCTACAGTTAAAACAATAAACACAATTATTATATTATATTATACCTGGCTGCTGTTGGGGAGACAGGGACTGAATGAGGGTGAGCCAACTGAAACTGAGGACTGAAATGATGATGGGTGGTTGACCTTGTGACTTGGAAGGACTTGGGACTCCTGTCACTGATGAAGTCTGGCCCCTTCAGGTTCCTCAGGTTTGCAGGCTCAGGCTGCTTTTAGGTGAGCGGCCTGAGAAGCACGTCGTTCTATGCACCGGGAGGAAAAGTCACATGGGGTGCATTTACAAGCACTGGTATTGGCCACCTGCTGAAGGAATCGGTGGTACCCGCTGCCTCCCGCACAGGCTTTTTAAAGATGCATTCTGGAAACTCCGGTTTCCAGAGCGCATCTTTAAAGAAGCCGCGGGAGGCCGCGTGCACCACGGAATCCTATAACAGGTGGCCACTTCCGGTGCATGTAAATGCACTCTGTGCAGCTTCTCCTAGCAGCATGGTGAAGGAACGCACTTCCTAGGCCACTTGTCTAAAAGTGTCTTTAGAGTGCTTCTGGATCACTTGCTGCACCTGGAACATCTGGTTGCTATGGTGGCCAAGAGTGCTTTTCACCAACTCCATCTAGTGAGGAGGCTTTGTCACTTTCTTTCTATTTCAGATCTGGCCACCATCCTCCATGCCGTCATAACCGCATGGCTACATTACTGCAATATGCTCTGCATGGGGCTTCCCTGAATGACTATTTGGAAGCTTCAGCAGGTGCAGGACATGGCAGTCTAGCTCCTTTTGGGGCCGGTTTGCCATGAGCACATTACACCTGTGCTTTGCAGTCTGCATTGGCAACCTATAGTTTTCCAGGCACAATAAAGGTCAAAACCAACACCTTGAAAAGTCCTAAATTGTCTGGGCCCTACATATCAAAAAGACCACCTTTTACATTATGCTCCACTGCACCCTTGCAGTCAACCAAGGGTGCTTTCATGTGGGTGCCACATGCCAATCTTGTTCGTATGACCAGGGTCCACAGAGAAGCGATCTCAGTTTGTTCCCCAGTATTTTGGAACTCACTTCCCCCAGAGGTCCTTCAGGGACCACTTTTACATGAGACACTACCATACAGGTCCTTCCAGTGGACACGTGTGGTAGTGACCATGTAAAAAGAGGTGGTGCATGGCCCATGCACCTCCACCCACTTCCCAGCATGGTGTAGCCCAGAAAATCTGGGTTGTACCGTGTGGATGCATGGGTGTCTGGCGGGTGGATGGCTGTCCACACCATCCGCTGCTGTTTAAACCCTCCCCCACCCACTGGAAATGTGTGCGTTCTCCGCCGAGTGTACATGGACCCGGCTCCCCCCTGCGCCCCCCACCCTTTTAAAAATAGCCAGAACCTGAGTATATTATGAAGACAGTGTAAATCCTTTATTATTTTTTTTGGAAAGCATTCAGCAGTTGGGGTTAGGGGTTCAGGTGAGTGCATTTAAGGGTGAGAGTAGGTTAGTTTTTAAAAGGGATTTTAATGTATTTGGGTGGGTGGGTGGGGTTACAGTGTAAGTTGCCATGACCCTTAGGGGAAGGGCAGGCTAGAAATAAAATAAAAAATAATAATAATTAATAATTGCTTGGCCAAATAAATAGGTCTTACATTGCCTAAATGGAATAAGGAATTTTTTCAAGGAGTAAGTGTTCTACTTTATCTGCACTTGCTTTAATGTTAAATTTTAAAAATCGATATAGAAATAAAAAACATTAAAATATAAAGCCTTCCAATCTCCCATAAAGCCACTGGAAAATGGAGTGGGGTGGGGGTGGGGGGGGGGTAACTTGTACTTTATTTATGTCTGGTCAAATTCATGAGTAAGTGATAAGTCCGAAGAGCTCCAGTGATCTAAATGAGATCATTATTCTGAAGCCTGAACCTAATGCTGAAGCATGGAACAGCCTGACCTTTCCCAATAAATCTCTCCTGTGCTCTACCAAAACAGAAGCCTGTAAGACAGCTTCACAATGGTAGCTGGGGCTAGATGCAGCAACGCAGCAGTAGCAGGTGTGATTTAAAGGTAAGAGGATCTGCACATGACCCTGCTGGGCAAAGAGAATTAGGGAGACTGGATTTGTCATGGAAGCCTAAGGCATCTTCTTTTCTGAGTACGAATCTCTAACAAACATCTCACTGCAATTTCCTATCTTCTCTGCCTGAATTTTATCAGGCTGCTTTTTTTTTTTTTTTTTAAATGTCTGAGAGCTTGAACGTAGATGAGAAGATCTTGCACATCTATTTACATCAGGGGATTTTGGGTACATATATTGCAGCATTCCCAATGTTTCTAGAGATGCTATTATTTTTTACCACCAATCTGACTTAAGAACATAAGAAGTCCCATACTGGGTCAGACCAATGGTCCATCTAGCCCAGCGTCCTGTCTCTGACAGTGGCCAATCACTCCTGGTTCCCAGCTACAAAGACATCCTGTTAAATAACCACTGCATTAAAAGAATCAAGCAGCCCATTGCAGAGGTTTTTTGGGTTTTTTTTTAGAGTGACACAATGGGTTTTTTCAGACAGACAGGCTGCCTCGATGCTAACCAGGCCAACACGCTTCACCCTTGGGTTGCTGGTCTGTCTGAAGGTGCCCCCCACCCCCAGATATGCAGGAGGAGCAGACTGTGCCTGCTCCAGGGCAGTCCCACCTTGGGCGCTCTGCTTCCAGCTGGCCGTTGACCTGGGCAATGCTATATATAGTTGCAGGTACCAGCCTAGAGCATCGGGCAATAACCCACAACTGTATAGGGGGGTGGGGGTGGTACTGCATAGGTGAAACATTGGCTGGGGAACCCACCAGGTCCATCTGATCCTGATTGAGATGACACTGGGAGCAGGAAGATGGGGGGGGGTGCACCACCGGAACAGCTCCAGGGGTGGGCAGCTCCATGTCCATCTGAAAACCCCCTATGTCTCACTCTTCCAGTAAATCAGGTGCAAAAGGTTGTACCCAACGTGACAGAGAAATGAAATGAATAGCCTAACTGGAATGTGTATCTGAGACCAGCTTTCCTGGAAAAGGGTTAAACAAAAAGGCCATAGTAAATGATCTTTTCAGTAGCTACTAGCTTCACTTAAGTACTGTGGAGTACTTAAACAAATTGGCCCACCTAGTGTGTCCAGCTAAAGTTCCTTTCAAATGTAATAGGTTATAATGGCTCCCCCTTTGTCAGCAAGAGAATGACAAACTAAGCCGCCCCTGGTCTGGCTGCTGGTTCTGATTGGACACCTCTGGGTGTAATGGCTTTTAATGACTTGTAACACTTGACTGACGGCCCCAGCACAAAAGGACTTCTGAACAGGATGAGGCTGAGACGCACCAAGCTGAAGGGAGAATCAATGAGGTAAGGATACCTTGGGAGCACAGAAAGTTCTGTGTTCAAGTTCTCAAACAGAATAATCTGTGTTTTAGCAGGGTTGCCTAGAAGCTTTACTAATGCTTTACTAATGCTTTACTGGTTGCTATGAAAGGAGTTGTGTAGCATTTCACTTTTTCACATACAATACGTGACTCAGTCTTGAAAGGGGCTGACCAACAATTGTCTTCTAAGGATCTGGCCCCTTAAGATATGGCTTCTTTTGAGGTGACATTGTTTAATCTGCCTTAATTTACAATGGAGACCAAGTAGATTAGATGATATCTTTTATTAGATCAATAAAATTGATCTAATTGACCAATATTCTGTTGGTGAGGGTATGCAACTGTCACCAGCGGAAATTGGTTCAATAAAAGATATCATCTGAATGACTTTGTCTCCATCTATTACTTTTGGGACCAACACGGCAACCACATTGGGTGTTTTTAGACATATGGACCACCTCGGTGCTGGTCGCTTCACCCCTGGGTGGCCTACCAGTCGCTAATGATGCCCTGCCAGATGTGCAGGGGGGACAGGTTAGGATCAGGCTGTGTCTGCTCCAGGTAAGCCCCACAAGCAACACGCTGGAACATCTTGGAGCCCCATCAGCAGATTGACCAGACAAAACCCACGGCACCAGGCCAAAGTGGAGCAAAGATCTGTCTAATACGCTGACCCACACTGCTGCTCCACTTCCAGTTGGCTGTTGCCCTGGGCAACACTATAGCATTGGGTGAAAACAGACATGACGCTAACCACCCTTTAACCACCCTTGGTGGTCATTTATGCATGTTTCAGGGCTGCATAGGGCACCAATACAGCCCTGCAACATGCA
>QEPC01006267.1:2472723-2486320 GCA_003113815.1 Sphenodon punctatus
TGGTTAAAGGGTGGTTAGCGTCATGTCTGTTTTCACCCATTGTGGACACTAGCCTACAACTCGGTGGTGGTGTGCTGTGCAGGTAGACCACGGGCCGGGAAACCTGCTTAGTCAATCTGTTCCAGACCCTGGCAGGGCTGGGAGTAGGTGGAGACGGGTGCACCCCCAGAGCAGCTCCAGGGATGGGAAGCCCTGTGTCCAACTGAACACACCCTTTGTCCCTTCATCTATGGGTGAAAACAGACATGACGCTAACCACCCTTTAACCACCCTTGGTGGTCATTTATGCACATTGCAGGGTTGCATAGGGCACCAGTACAGCCCTGTAACATGCATAAATAGCCACCAAGGCTGGTCAAAGGGTGGTTAGCATCATGTCTGTTTTCACCCTATGATTAATTACTGGGATTTAGCTTCAATGGAAGCTGAAACAAAATGACTCTATCATCTTCTGTCTGTCTGTCCTTTCTGTTTTCATCAAAAAGTGATAAGTAAGCAATTTTTCAAAGGTGGTGGGAACCCCTGGCCCCACAGGCTATATGGTTTCTATTTGCTCTCATTCTAATTCCTGGATCTGCACCCCCACCCCCATCCCATATCCAACCCCTGCCCTTGAAGGCTGAAGGAGCTCACTCCTATGGGACGCAATAGGGAGAAGGTGTGTGCTCAAACATAGGGGCTGTATCTACAGGTCAGACCTATGATCAAAACTCACTCCTTTTCCTTGTCCTAGCACCCACTTAACCATACATTGGGTGTTTTCAGATGGATGCAGGGCTGCCTGTCTCTGGAGCTGTTCGAAGACTGCATCCACCCGTCTGCCTTCTCCCAGCTCTTTGCGTGCATGTGACCCACTTGGCCATTTTAAAATGGCCAGTGGTGACCCCAGATTTTTTTTAAAATGTTCCCCACCCCTCATCTAATGGCTGTGACACACTGTACACCTCAGAAAATACTAAAAAAAAATTTTTGATAATTTTCAGACTATAATAGTTTTGCTGTGGTTGGTAGAGGCGGTTAAATAAGAAATCTGAAACTGTATTTATCAATATTGACTGCAGGGTAAGAAAGTGTACTGTTGGATTAATCTAGTAGAAGTTTATTTTTTCATTTGCAATGTTAAAGGAATCAATCTCTTGACTAAACTATAAATAACTATTGATAATCCAAATCACAGGTTTTAGCAATTGTAGGACAATGAGTGGGTTGTACTGGCGGTGTAAACATCAGGTTTCATTATGCCTTTCATGTGCCAGCTTGCAAATTATGATTACTAGAATCAATTCCTGACCTGGGGGGGGAGTCCTTTCCAAAATATTTAATGGGACAAGCAAATTTACAAAAGACATACTGCAACTATTGCTTTGTCAGCTCTGGATAATTTTTGGTCCTATGTACTTCCAAATGGTAGACATACCATTCAAGAGACTGCAAAAAGAAATATCTAGTTTTAGCCAATGAACCCATAAACATTTTTCCAAGGGCCAAATATAACTCTGTGTAAATAAGATACTACACCATGGTTACAGTTAGCCAGAGACTCCCAGACTCAAGGTCAGGGGACCCAAGTGAGGTTACACTACCTGTGGATGGAGTCATGATCTTGTCTATTAAATGATACACTTTGAATGTCTTTGTTGCTGTCTGAAGCCACAGGATTACATTTAACCCTAGTCCGGATATGGGGTTACATGGTGCACCGCAAGTTGTATAAAAAAAATCATAAAACTTTTTTAGCAAACCTGTGCCACTTCATATTTCATGTAGTCCTCAAGGGTACTGGGATCCATTGTGGCCCACTGGTTCATGCCTCCCCGCAGTTGAATTTCTGTTTAAAATTTAAATTAAATACTAGAACGCTAATGGGGTATGATTGACCTCGTTGGCATGAATGGGGAAATGAAAGCACTATACACCAATGGTTGTGGGGTCATATTTACCCCAAAAACACTGCAGAATTTTGTCAGTTATCATAATATGCCATTTTCTGTACGTACATAAGAATTTCATTAGAAGTGGATTTGGGGGTCAATTATACCCCACATGGAAAACTTTGGTTACCAACATACAAGTTTGCTTTATCTTTATATTCTTTACACAGCAGTTAACCCTTTCATAGTGTGAATCTTTCATGCTGCCTTTTTTTTTTAAATTACAAGGTTGTGTTGAAACAAAACTTGTATTGGGCTGAAGGGGTCATCTCCACCCCCTCCATTAGTTACTATGGCCATTTTCACTCGGACAGAGGTGGGTGGGGGGATGGGTGTCTGGATGCAGTGGGTGGAGGTGGGTGTGTGGTCCTTTACATGGACACACCCCCATCTCCACCCACAGAACCTCCTCCAGTTTTCCATAGGGCCCCATGGGTGTAGGTTGGTGTGCGTCAGGAATGCGCACACACAAATATCCACCACCCATGGTGTTTACACAGGTGCACACCTGGCACCCACCCATCCACCCACCCACCGCCGGCCATTTACACGGACGCCCCCACAACACCTGCCACAACACCAAGCCGGGGGGGGCGCGTCCGTGTAAAAACAGCCTATGACAGCCACCTATTGAAACTGTTTACATGTGTGGTAAACAGGTACTTAATGTTACCCATTTTACTGCTCAAGAACATTGGGTTGTTTTTATCTTCATCCGATCCAGAGAGAGAGAGTGTGGTTGCTGCGTTGTTCCCTAGTGACAGAGAGACAAAGTGGTTTGAATTATTATATTTTATTGGACCAACTGTTGTTGGTGGAAATAAGCAAGCTTTTGGGCCACACAGGACCCTTCCTCAGGCATGTAGCGTATCCAGTGGAGATATATAAAGTGAGCAAGTGTAGAACAGGTCTATATGAGCATGGAATGGGTGAGGGTGGATAGAACAAGGTGGGAGGGGGGAAAAGAGAGAGAGACATGCCTGACATTTAAAAACAGCTGTAAGATTATTTACTGGTGTAGGAGACAGACTAGGAAACAATGGTTCGTGATACCCACACACAGAGGGTAAACATATGTGTAGGGATATAGTGGGAAACAGCTTATCAGGAGAAGGGAATACACATATCAAAGGAACCAAGTTTACAGTAACAGATTGAGAGTTCAGCTGACACGGGTCAGTTACAGACAGTCACACAAAGTGGTTAGAATGATCTCTAGTAATTTGATACACAGGAAAATAGAAATTACAAATGCAGTAGGCTAAGGTATAACAGATATTTGTAGTGGCTGGAGAGATATAGGTCCTTTTTAAGTCCATTACTTTTGGTGTCAAAGTTTACAGATATTTTTAGTGTCTGGAGAAATTTAGGTCTTCATTAAGTCCATTGTTTTTTGTTTCAAAGTTATGAATTTTTAGTTCCCAGGCCCATCTTCTGAGGGTATAATTTAGTTTTCCTTTGAGGATGAGAACTGAGAAGTCTGATATGGAGTGGTCTTGTTGGGAGAACTGTAGAGTCAGTGACTTTGTTTATAATTGTATGTCTATGTGAGTTCATCCTTTCGTGTTGTGTAAGAGTTGTTGGGTTTTGCCATTGTTGTTTCCATGGCAGCATTTGGTGCACCTAATGAAATATAGTACTCTCTAAGATTTGCAGGTGTAGTTGCTTTGTATTTGGAGTGGTTTTCCCTGAGGGGTGTTGATGGTTGTGGTGGTAGAAATGTGTTTGCAGGTTTTGCATCTACTGTTCTGGCAAGGTTATGTTCCTGTTGACAGTAGGGTGTCCTGGGTGGTGGGTAGCTTGCTCTGGATTTGGGGTAGTTTGAAGGCCAGAAGAGCTGGCTCAGGGAAGATTTTTCTTAGGGTTTTGTCCCCATCAAGTATGCGTTGTAGCTGTTGAATGATGCCACGTATAGATTTCAGTGTGGGGTGGTAGGTGATGACAAGGAGTGTGCGGTTACAGGGTTCCTTTTTTCTATATTCTAACTGGTTCTCTCGAGGGATTTGGTTGACTTGTTCTACAATTCAGTCTACATCTCTGTTAGAGTGTTGTTGTTTTGTGAAAGTGGTTTTAAGCAGGGTGTAAAGAGCATCATGTGTCTGTTCATCAGAGCAGATTCTGTGGTGTCTGAGTGCTTGGTTGTAGATAACTGATTTTTGGTGTGTTTTGGGTGGTTTCTGGAATGGTGGAGGTAGATGTGTGGAGTCTGTTGGTTTCTTGCATATTGCTTTCTGTAGGTTGCCATTGTGCGTGCTGACAGTGGTGTCCAGGAAGTTGATACTGGTGTGGGGTTATTCTAGGGTTAGTTTGATAAAAGGGTGGTGATTATTTGTGTGAATGTAGCTGACAGTTATGAGACTGCTTGAATTGTTATGGTATAATGTTCTTTTTAATGATGTTGTTATACTATTATGTTCTTATGTTTTTATTCATACTTAGTAATTGTAATGTTCAAAACATAGTGTTACTTTTGCATTATGTACATGTTACGTTCCAAAAATTGGGGGAGGGGGCAATTCAACCCCGATAACTTGATTATTGGGATTTACTGTTAATATGATGGGGTACTATTGACCCCAAGAACTTTCATGTTTATGTTAAACTGAAGTCATTTTGAAATTAACCAAATTGATATTTTTCAACTGTGACTTAGGGCGTTTTCACACAAGACACTCTCCACCCACTACCCCCACCTTCCACTCACTATTCATGTTGCAGGGCTCCATTGTTGCCCTATGGGTGCCCTGTAACATGTATAGTGGGTGGGAGGCAGAGTGTTTCTTGTCTGAAAATGCTCTTAGGCAGGGTATATCACACCCCACTAGCTGGTTAATACAGTAGACTTTTAGAGGTGGTTGAGGGTTAAGTCTCTGAATGAGATCACACAGGCAAAAAGTTTGGGAGCCATTGTTCCAAGCTTTGAAGTTCACAACATTTGGAGTATATTTAATGTGAAAACAACCGTTGCTATGTAAAAAAAAACAACCCACCACCTCAGTTTTGCTGAAAAACTCAGGAAATTGACTTAGGGCAATTCTCAGCCTGCTCAAAATTACTGACAATCCCTGATTGTACTGGTGGAGGAAAAAATAATTGTACTCTTATTTATCTTCTTTAATACTTAGTGAAAACTGGTCATTCATTTGACGTCTTTCTCCAAAAATATTGTGAATCGTGGAGAATTATTAAAGTGAAAGTTTTTACAAAGATTTAATCACTCTAACATCACAAAGAAAGAAAGAAAGAAAGTGTAATAGGCATTCTGTTTATCTATCTATTTTAGAACTAAAGTGTGAGGAGCATTTTTATTCCATGTCATATTTCTACTTGCATTTTACTTTTTTGTGAAGAAGCAAGCATTGCAGTAGATCAATCAACATGCTTTTGTGACTAAGCTTGGATTCCCCAATATAAATTATAATTACTGTAGGAGCCATATTGAATTCAGAGATACCTGGTAACGAATGTAATTCTAGAGTGTATTAAAAATACACTGATAAGCTCAGAAAAGCTTGTGTCCTCCTGAGGTTAATATCCTTGCTCATCCTTTAGGGAAAAAAAGGCATCTGTCAAGAAATTCTCTTACTGAAGATGATGCTAGATGGGGTAAACTCTCAGAAATCAATAATAGTTGGTTCTGGAAATAAAAGTTGGAAGACCTGTCCAAGAAGGAGTTTTGAAAAGGATGAAGAGAAGACATGAACTTTTCTGTTGCAAAGTGGCAGCACTGTTTTTTGGGCAAACAGAGGGTGTTTTTAAACAAGATGCTACCACGCATGGTCATCCAGGAGCCACTCATCCAACCGCCTGTCTGAAGGTGGTGTGGGGGGATGCGCGCTCCCATGAGCCACTCAGCACCCATTCATGATCACTCATGGTGCACTGCCAAGAACTGCCAAAAAAGTGTGTTGGTAATGGGCACTCATATACCCCATGCCCGTAAGAACTGGGGTGGCAACTCATGCCAGCAGACAGATCTCTCACTCATAGGTACTGTGGGTGGGGAACACAGCCTTTGCAAGTCACAGGAACGGCTGCAAGTGCTGGGGAGCCTGGTTCCCCAGTGCTCACGCCCCGGATATGTCAATTTCAAAGGCCAGGCCGCNCCCCCCCATGGTCTGTGGCAGAGGGAGTGCAAGCTGGCTGCAGCAGTAGCCATGCCAATAGCCACCCGTTAGAATCCCCACACACTCCACCTAAGTGGCTGCTGCATAGCTGTGCCACTCAGCGGGCATGGACACGGACCTCTCCCCCCACCCCAGCCTTGCTCATTTAAAAACACCCAGAGAGAAGTTGGCAAGTTTTTTAAAAAAATTATTATTATTTTAACTATAAAACTGTTAATAGCATGCAAGGCTCCCTTTACCAGTTACAAGAATAGGGATTGGTAATTTACCCAAAATAGCAGCAATTAGGGTAACCTCATTCTGCAGAAACCCAGGGGCAAATGCTTTTTCTCTTACTCCACTCATTTCTTTGACAGTCTCATTTTATCTCTAAATAAGTGGAATGTTCTGTTGAGTTGTGGGTCCTAGCAGCTGTTTGTCTCTCCATCCCTAGGATTCAAAGATCTTGGACCATCTGATAAAGTAAAGGAAACAGGAAGGTTTGTTTTGCCTCAGAAACAGGGCTGGCGTAAGCTAGGGAGAGAAGTTGAAGGGGGCAGCAAAAACACTGCTGCGATAAAGTTCCATAACTGGATTGCAGGCTGGGAGAAGTGGGAGGAGCTGAGGCCATCAGACCCACAGTGACCAGCCCCCCCTGCCATCTGCCTGCAGAGTGCCCCCCCCCTCATGAAGTGCACAAGCATCCACACAGCTGACTGGGTGCAGCATCAGGGCAGGGAGGATGGCAAAATTCTTTGTGCTGCTGCTCCGAGACAATCAAGGTTAGCAAAAAAAGGTTTGGGATTTGATATATACCACACAGGTGATGAAACCATAGAATGCAGGAGGGCAGCACCTCTAGTATTAATAATTAATAATATGAGAAGCCCAAGACTGGGAACGGTGGGGTTGCCTGCTTCTGTAGTGTAAATGTTAGTAGAAAGAGAAGTGACAAGCCTGTTTCTTTCCCACCCCCTCAAATGTAGAGATTTCCAAGTGTGTGAAAATGGCATTATGTGTGCGTTCCATGTGCTAGATTTTTCAATCTTGTTAAAGCCATTCAAAAATGGAATTATCTCCACTAGACCTGGGTGTAACCTTGGGCTAAAATTTGGCTGCGGGTTGGGGAAGTGATCCGTCCCCCTGACTCATTTAAGTCCCATCCTAGGAGCTTAGAACTGTAGAGGCAGGACAGTTCCCCTCCCATGCACTACAATTACACCCATGCAGTGACTGGGTTATCTTGCATTGTGGGAATGTACAAACTCCAAACATTGCTTTTATTCATAACTTCTGGGGTTACAAACACAAACCCCTTACCTCCTCCTGTAGCTGGTAGGTATCCCAGTGAGCATTGATGGGAAAGAACAATGTGCCTTGATGATTGAGAAAACCAGGGCAATTCACCTAATTCCCAACCGATGAAGATTCCATCTTAGCTTATCTCAGGTGACTGTTAATTACTCATTAGGATGATAATTTTAAAAAATATATCAGGCAAACGTGACAAATACACCCTGCATGCCCTTAAATGTGAAGGGAAAGAAATGTCAAAAAGCAAAGGGCGTTTTCTAAGGTGGAGTTTTAGTGTCGCTCATTATGAGAGGGGCTCTTGTTAAAAATGCTTAATGGCTTGGAAGCACTACAGTAACTGCTACAGTCTCTCTTCGCATGTCCACACCAGACAGTGCACCTCTTTTGAGACCTGTGTTTGCAAAACAAAGCAGCTAATGCCTGCTCTCACATCCTCTAACCTTTTACAGTGGCTAATTTTAGTAACTTTTGCTTCTAAGCCATTGTTAAGAGACTCTGGATTTGCATTAAAAACTGCAGGTCAAATCTCATCTTCATCCACTTGAGAGAGAGAGAGGGAGCATAGAAGAAATTGGTTGGGATTTTTTTCCCCCTCGATGTCATTTCAGACAAAGAGCTACACTTGGGATACCTAGGGTTGGCATCTCTTGAAGTTTAACCTTCAGTCTCCCACAGGCCAAATTGGGAATCTCCAGGTCAAATTGTGATAAGTGGCAACCTGTATATTCCCACTAACTTCACTCTCTTGCAGAGATCATAAGACAGTGTATAATTTTGCACAAGAAATGTTTATTATGGGAGACCTGAGTTTTATATTCGGCTACGTGATTTTACCAGGGTTCCCACCTCACCGTCGGTGTTTGCAGGTTTAGGCCCCAGATCACAGAGTCACTTTGGGAAATTAGCATATAGCAGTTGATTAGCAACTGTCTCTCCTTAGGCCATGTAACAAGCCTCTGGCCAGTCTCAGCACATCGACTCAGTACATACGCCTCAGCCTAGCCAGGCACCAGTCTGATGGCTGGCTACTTCCAACTCAGGCCGCTTTTATACAAGGCCCTGAAAAGCCCCTCCTGAGTCTTGCGTTGAGAAAAAAGCTGCACGGGGAGTCTTTACATGCTCCCTGCGCTGCCGGAAGTGACGTACTCCCCATTGTCGGCAGCGACACTGAGGAGCAGACTCCCCTTTGTTGGTGGTGCCGCTGTCGACAACGGGAAGCATGTCACTTCCGACAGCATGAGGAGCATGCAAACACTCCCCGCGCGGCTTTTCTTTCAACTCAGGTGCCTCGTATAACTTTTCAGTGCCTCGTATAAAAGCCACATCATACTCAGGCTCTTCAAGCCTCAAGGTAGCTTCTGTAGTGTCTTTCCAGGTCAGGAACCTTCCAGGCAGCCTCTCACAGAGATATACTATGAGTGTCTTTAGACATAACTTCAATGGGTGTCTGAATGTGTGTTTTGACCTTGATGTGAACACCGGTTTGGCCCTGTGTTCACCATGTGGCGCTGCTTAGACACACAGCCCATCTTGGGGCAAATTGGTGTTTTTCTCACCACCCGATCTCAGCACACAAGCGCTGCCGCCTCGTTCCCCGTGTTGTACCTGCTAACATTCCACGCAATAACATTAGACACAATGTTGGCCACACATTCAGCTAAAACACACAAATTGTCCTTGTGATGCAATGGTGTTCACATCGCATGTTCTATGGTTGGTCAAATTGGTGTTGGGATTGTTATGGTGCTTACACACAACAACCAAACATGTGCTTAGGGGTTTTGACATCGGATCTTTATTATGTCTAAAGACACCTATAGTCTCCTCTGTGGTCAGGAGCAGACTGCCCTTGCTTCCAGCGTTGACTCTCTTTTATGCCTGGAGCCACGCCCCAAACACATGCACTTCCTGTTTCGTGGCCATTTTGTGCTCACTTTATAGTCCAGATGCCATCTTGTGGCTCAACTCTACCAAAGTGATCTTGGGACCTTCTTTTTCATCCCAAATCTTATTGAGCTAACATGGGTGAAGAATGCAGGGCCTTCTCCACCTGTTTTAAAAAAGCATAAAGACAATGGGATACAATTTTTTATTTTGTTTTATTTATTTTGAATTTTTTTAACCACCCTTCCCTGAAGGCTCGGGGCAGTAAAATATAGACAAACATATCTGCAGTATACAAACCTATATAAAATTCCCCTTAAAACACCCCCCAAGCCATATCCAACCCTACCAAAGGCTTGCCTGAGGAAAGAAATAGGTCTTGTATTGCCTCCATAAAATGCTCAATCTTTGGAAAATGTCCAGGAAAAGGGAGTTCCAACGTTGTGTATCAGCCACTGAGAACAGCTCTCTGTGTACCCTTGTTGTACAGACTTAGGCCCTTTTTAAATGGGGCGGGGCAGGTCCATGGGTGGCGGGTGGGGTGCCACCTGTGCATGTGGTGCATGGGTGTGGCCATCCATGGGTGTGGGTGCAGATGGCTGCACACCCATCCTCCATGCATCCCCACTTACAGAGCAACCAGAGTTTTTGCCAATTGCTCAGAGCGTAGGGGTGGGTGGGTATGCATGGGTCATGGGAGTGCACACCCATGTATTTACATGAGAAATTCCCCCATGTGGACAATGGGTGTCCATGCATAGGAGCATCTCATCTACCTGAGAGACTGGCTCATTCCCCGGACCCTGGAATGATCTCTGAGATCCACTGGAGGCACCTTCTTGGAGGTCCGCCAGGCAAACTGGGGGGCCACGATGGAGAGGGCGTTCTTGGTGGTCGTACTGCGGCTGTGGAACTCCCGTCCAAAGGAGGCTTGCCTGGCTCTCAGCTTGTTGGCCTTCTGTAAGACCTGGCTGTTCATCCAAGCCTTTGGGAGAGTGGGGTAAAGGGATAGGGGGTGGGATTTTTAGTCAGCGGGTCTTATATCTTTTTATTGTATTTGTTGTCTTTGTTGCCCCCCACCCTTTTTGTACATTTTAATCTGGTTTAAATTATGTAAGCCACCCCAAGATGTCATGAGGCTGGATGGGAAGGGGTCAAAATCATTAAATAAATAAATAAATAAAATTAAATAAAAAGGGCCTATGTGCAGTTGATGGGACTTGCATGAGGGAGACCCTGACTTACTTAGGGATCACAATGGAACATTTTGTTTCAGACTCTTATTTATTTATTTATTTATTTATTTATTTCTCATTTGACTTATTTGCTGCTCCCTCCTGCTACAGCATCTTTAAACATATCAAAAATAACCCCCACCCATCACCCCTCACCAAAGGTCTGGTGGAACCGTCAGGTCTTACATTGTCTTCAGAAACAGGGGAGGTCTGGAGTTGGGCGGACCTCCTTCAGGAAGGAGTTTCACAGTTGTGGTGTGGCTACTAAGAATGCCCTCCCCATCATCGCCTCCTGGGATACCCAAGGGAATTGGAGGAGGAATCCCCCAGGCAACCACAGGGGTCAATCCAAGAGCCAGAGGATGAGGCAATTCTGCAGATAGGCATGGCCCAGGCCATTTAGGGCTTTATAGGTCAAAACCAACAAAAGGTTCTTCTTTTAGAAGAACAAAATACCACAAAATGCCACAGCAAAAGGCGACTAAGTCCAGCGTCCAACAGGGCTTTCTGATTTTTGCCAGTCTTCAAACTAAAAGTCAGATTACATCCTTTAATCTGGTCAAAATTGTGCTCTTTCCCCTTCATTATATGTCCAGTTGCACTCCCACTCTCAGCTCTTCCCTTTCTCTCAGTTCCTAAAACTTTCCCAGCCACTTTGAAATGTGCCTGGCTGTGGCTTCCCCCAGTCACCTGCCAATTAGCACTCTCGGCTCAGCAGCCACAGACAGGAGTCAGGCATTCAGACTAGGGAATTCACCCTTTCCTTGCATTCGAACTGTGGACACTTTGCAACCCATCACAAAGGCCTTTTGCAATACATTCAAAAAATTCCGTGTATAATTTAAAATAGAATATGGGTCTCGAGAGAGATTGGGAATGTCATTTTTTTTTTAAAAAAATAGCCTATATCTTCTACTATACTCAACACACCTTGGTTTATAAGATGGCATTGCAGTTGGTTTCTATAGATGGAAACTGTAGTTGCTGTTGTTTTCCTTGTGTTGACCTTTTAAATGGCTGCAGTGGAACAACCTAAAAAAAAAGTAGGCATATTTTCCAACATATATAATCAGTAAGGTTGAAATAAATGGAGTATAAAATATCTGTGTACTACAGTTGACTGCAGAGATTACACATAACTAAGTGCATATACATATGGAGAAAGGAGAGAAAATTAGAAAGAATGGCTATCAATTTTTATCCTTAAGATGCATTCTCTTACCTTGTTGAGCTCTGACTTTTGAATTGTTGCCCCATTATGGTTTTATTATTTTTATTTTAATCAAAGAGAGCAGCCAGTAATCAATAAGGGGAGGCTTTTATCTTCTCCATTGATCCCTTTTTCATTAATATGCAGATGTTCAGCTTCTGCAATGGAGTGAAGCAATTTCACCCAACTTTAAAACACTGTCAAAATGCTAGTCAGGTTATATTAATAATAACAAGAACGCATTCTCCCTTGGTCCTGAAAATGGTTCTGGATGTAGTTCTCTGGTAGCATGCTCTTGAGGTCACTTTCTTAAGACAAACATACGTAGCACTATCATTTAATCATCAATCCAGTGTTGCACATGGCCAATGTAAAAGTAGCCCATAACTAAATGTCTTCGGTAAAATTCTGGCTCTGCAGAAATAAATGGCAAATTTAACACTGGAGAAATAATTTCACTTGCTAATTATGTCCTTGATGTCAGATTGAACATTCACAATTTCACAAAGCATTTCTCACAGTGACTAATTAACTGTTGGACAGGTTTTTTTTGTTTTTTCATTTGTTTCCTGAAATCTAACTATCAGAAATAGTTAGCTCAGATGAACTTTGGGTGACCTCAATTTTCATATTTTGGGTGATCAGCAAATTTCATTTTCAAAAAGGTTAAAGTTCATATTTGGGACCTTCTGTGCTCAGTTGTCCACACTAAATTTCAAATACACGTTTACATGCAACCAAGGCCTTTATCCGACAGCTACAGTTTCCTTCAGGACTGAATGCCATATAACTAATCCCAAAAGGTTTTACTCATGTAGTGATCCCTCTGAAGTCAATTATTAAGAAGTGTTTGGGTAGGCAAAGTCATGGAAGATTGTCCCAAAATTGCAAGAAATGTTATGACAGATTGCAGTTATTGACCAAGCAGTCACCCTAGTGGGAACTATACTATACCGTACTGAATTGCTAGAGGAAGCATGTCAGTAGTCATACCACAGATGTATCTTCCAGAAGCAGGGAAGATAGGGGTGCTGCCAGGACCCGATTCCCACGTGGCCCCATGGCGGGTGAGTTCAGCCACCACACTATGAGGCCAGCATGGGGATCTGGCCAGAACACACACACCCCATGGGGCAGTTGAGCCACTGTCAGAACTCCTGACATGGCTGGGGTGGTCCAAGGCACCAGCCACATGAGCAGGTGCCTGATCCTGCTCCATCTCCTTCCCCAGGCCTGACCAGTATCCCACCCCTGGCTGTGGCATGGCAGCATGCAATGGGTGACAGCACCCACTGCTCAAAGCCCTACTGTGGAGCTCCCTGGATGGTGGGGACAGAAGGGGACCCAGTACACAGGCAGAAACTCATTGGGCGGCCTTACTCCATGTGGGATAAGGCTGATAAATGATGTGTCCTTGGACTTTTCCTGAAGATGGAGAGTGTAGCAGCCACCGGCTCACCCAGCCATATGGTGGGAGGAACACCTGGAGGCAGCTGGTCACATGATGCACTGCTTCACATGGCCCAGCTTCCCAGACTACGGTAAGGCTGTGCAAGGAGTGGCAGCCTCCCCAGAGTGGCAGCCTCCCCAGAGTGCCTCCCTTCCCTGCACCAAAATGTTTGCAGTTTTTCTTCAGTGTTCGTCATTGCCCAAGATTGAATATGTTTGAACAAGCAAAAAAAGAAACCAAAAACTCCTTGGGTATGGCATCAGCGAGACTGGTTTTCAACAGGAGGAGGGTCAGGGCCATATCAAAAAGGAGCAGGGCAAAGGCACTTTCCTGCCCCTTATTTTTGATGTGGTTCCACTCTGTGAAGAGCATTGTGATATCAAATTGAGGAACCATGTTAGAAAGAGGGGTGGCGAGCCTCTTAGCTGTACCCCTTTTTGATGTGCCCCTTTAAATTGCCAAACCTC
>QEPC01006267.1:2513527-2581060 GCA_003113815.1 Sphenodon punctatus
GGGGGGGGGGTTGTTGTACCCATTTTAGGGCAAACTGAGGTCATCATCAACAACACCATGGAAAAAGATGGGAAATTTGGTTGGGGAGGTGGCCAAGGCCCTTTCTCTGACCCATACTCACCCGCTGGTGATGACTCTTCTGATCAATTATATTCATCCTGAACAACAGGGTGCATTTTACTGAAGATGTGTATATGCCAAAGGGTGAAAATATACTAGTTTAAATTCATTTATTAAAGATTATATGTAAATGCATTCTCTTACTAATCAACTTATGCCAAATAATGGCATTCTCTGTAGGACTATATATGCAAATGAATTCACTTACTGATCAAATTATTCCATAAAATGGTATTTAGTGTTGACTAATTTAGAGCCACAGTCATTTATGGACCTACTAATCTACATTACCATTTCTTCTTAAAAGAATCAGTCACTGAAGGACAATCAAGACAATAATATATGTAAAAATGACCCAAAAGAGATAAATTACAGATCTTTTACCTGGGCAAACAATATCTTTTTTTAAAGGGGGGAATAGAGAATGACTTTTGATAGGACAAACAGAATTAATACACTTCTCTGTTCAAACTTGTTATTAGAAAGTGTTATGTAGTAAGAGGTTGCATTAAATATTTCCTTGTGCTGTTGCTTCTCTGGGTAAGGCACATCTTTCTGCAAAATCAGAAACAAGTTCCAATTGCTGTCTCATTTTCACAGTCACACAATTGCAGCAGTTTTCTCTGAGATCTCTCCAGTGGGCATCCTTTAAAAAGTTTGCCCTTTTAACATGCTCGCATCTTCTAATGCAGAGGTGGGAAACCCTGGACCATGGGCCAAATGTTAATTGTGGCTGATTTTATTTGCTCCCTTTTCATTTCCTGGATCATTCTGGCCCATGAATCCAGCAGCTGCCCTCAAGAAGCAAAGGAGCATGCTCAGGAGAGGGGAGGACATGCACTCAAGAATAGGGAAGGGATCTGTGTCAGATCTATGATCTGGACTCACTTCTTTCTTCTTCAATCCTAAGCACATGTCTTAAGGGGCCTTCCCCAATTCCTATCCAGCCCGCAGAGCTTGTGCTAATTTTCAAAGTGTCCCATAGGAGGGGAAATGGTCCCCACTAGAGCTGAAATTAGTACTTGGAAAACCTGAATAATTTCCAGAACTGAATTGACCCCAAAACATTGGGTAACAGCTGGTACCTGCTTTGACCTCTTTTGGTTATCTGATGTCCTGGAATGTCAACTTCTGGTACTGATTTTTTTACTTCTAATACCTGTTCCTTGGTTTTCTGTCCCCAAAGTTAACTTCCAGGCCTGGAACTTTGACTTCCTGTCCTGATTTTTTAATTTCCTGTCCCTGTTTTTGTTTTCTGTTCAACATTTTTTATTTTCTGAACTGAATACCAATTGGTAATTGTAAACTTGAAAAATTGGTATAGGAAAGTACCAATTTTTTGTTTCCAGGTACCCAATAGGTAATTGAGTAGCTTATCGAGTACCTGATGAAGTACCTCAAAATGCAGATATTACTGGCAAATCAGCTACCTGTTCAAGCTTTAGTCCCCACCCCTGCTCTAATGTGTTAATAATTTTGTTTTAGGGCTGAAACAAGCAGATAATTTGCTACCCATAAGAAATTTCACCATATCGGTAACTGGGATTGATTTACGGACTGTTTCCTGCTATGAATTTGATTTCTTGATTCTCACAATACTACAAAAATACCTGCTTGATCTACCATCTTTCTGCTTACCCTTTACCACATACAATGTACCATTCATTTACTGCACACCTCATTGCTGAGGGTACTGTTTTACTTCTGGGTTTGTTGTTTCCACATTTCTGAGCCAATCACTGTGCAAATAGCCCACACCTTAACTTCCCTCCAGTGCCCCTTGACCTCCACTCCAGTGCTTCCAACCAGAATTGTTGTTCTATGTTGTTCTCTTTGCATTTCATCAGTATCTCTCGGGATGGACAGCAAGTGGTAAACAGCAAAGTGTTAGATGGGATCCTGGTAAGTAGACATTGGTAAATTGAGACACAAAATGTTGGTTGAGACATTACCATATACTGAGAAGTTCTTGATTTGATCAAGATGGCATCAACAAGGTTTTCGATGATATTTCCCCTTTTGGCAAAATCTCATTTCAGCCCTAGTTTAATCCTAAGATTGCTAACTGGGATCAGAACCAAGTGTGTAACACTTTGGCTGCATAATGCTACATTATAAAATATTTTTGGAGCACCCACTGTCTCTTGCTGCCCCTTGGTGTCATCCCTGGGACAAGGTGGGGACAAAGTAGGCCTACCTTGTGCTGTTCTGAATAGCAGACCATATTGTTGCTCATGCTTAATTAGGGACCATATTGTTGCTCCCTAACATATTAATGGTTAGGGATGTGCATAAGGGACCAGTTGCATTTTTGTTTTTGGATTCATTTTCATTTCTAAATTTTAGTTATGTGTTTGTTTTAATTTGTAATTGAAATTTGTTTTAGTAATTACTTTTCAGGTCTTGCATTAGTTTAAATAGCAGTGTTACCGTGGCTCTCTGAAAATATTCCTTCTGATCCCCAAACTTGCTAAGAGTGCCACAGGAAGACAGAATATCAGAGAGAGACTGGCATGCATCAGGTAGGCATAGGAGCAGCAAGCAGTGGCAGGCAGTGGACGCCGGGCATTGGAGCAACAGGCATTAAAATTGACACTCCAAGCATGATAGGGCTTCAACCTACAGTGAGTGCCTCAGGGTGACCGTTCACCATATGAGGTAGAATTAATGGCAGGTGGGCACTGAACAGTTGGCAGGATTTTAGATGTAACAGGGTGTCAAATTGCAGTGAGTGCCCCAGGGTGGCAGAGTATGAGAGAGAGACTGGCAGTCAGCAGGTGGGCACAGAAGCAGCAGCAGGCACTGGCAAGAAACAGGAATGCAGGGTAGCAGCCGTAACTGACAGGGGGTTATGTAGGCTCCCCAGTGCCCTCCTCTCAGCCCCCCTGCTGGCAACATGGAAGAAAGACCTATCCCAGGGGTTCTCTGTGTCTGTCACAGTGCTGCCTTACAGCTTCCGAATACTAATTGGCCAGCAGGAATGCCAATCATGGGTGCATGCAGCCACATGATACACTTACTGTGTCTTGGGAATCCTTAGCCCATTCCTGGCAGACTAACCATGTGATGCAGTGCGTTGTGTGCCTGGTGGTCACCAGATGTACACCCTCTCATGAGGTGGGCAGCTGGATGCTATGCACTGCATTTTCAGAAAATGTCTGAGGATGCAGCACAGCCTTACCCAAAGTAGGGTAAGGTTGCCCAAGGTGCGGTAGTGTGGCACTGCTTATGTGTCCAATCCAGGTGTGCCCCACTATGAAGTGAGGTCTGATGTGGGACTTTGAGTGGTGGGTGCTTGCTCTAGTCCCGCGTGGCTATGTCACAGCCGGGGGCAGGATAGTAAGCTGGCTGGAGGAGGGGGTTGGGACAGGGATGGGTTTCCACTCATGTGGGTGGAACCTTGGTTCAAAATGGAGCATGGTGGAATGGCCAACAGTGACCCTCACAGCTGCCTTACAAGGGTGTTGACCATCTGTCCTGATCCCCGTGCTGGCCCCAAAGTGTGGCAGCAGTGATTGCCCACCATGGAAACAAGACCTCCACAGTTTGTGTGAAGGCACCCCATGTCTCCTGACTGCTCTCCTCCACTCCCTGCCCTCTGCCTTCCCTGGAGTGCTTCATAGCCTCATAGCAGGCTATATAGAGTCCAATGGGGGAAAAGCAAAAATGAATTTTTTAAAAAAATTCATTTGAATTGAACATTGTTTTAGTCGACTTAATAACAAAAGTGAATACAGAAACGTTGTTTTCCATTATGAATTTATGAATTTAACAAATTTATGAATTTAACAAAAATGAATTGCACACCCCTAATAATGGGCAACATCACACATACTGTCGGATATACTGTGGCTTTTAAATTATGGACTGCAGGGACTGATACATTTGGGCTACACCTCCTTTACCCTAACATACTTCCTCTCAGTGGAATAGCTACCATAGAGAGAGGGGGCTAAGTTGAACCCAAGCCCAAGACTCTGGGGTGGGGGGGGAATGGGGCTTTGAAAGCAGCCTGGGTAACTAGGAAATTTTCATACTGAAAAGGACTGGCGTGCTGGCCCTGCTCCCTCCCCTTGCCACTCTAAAAATTTCCCAGCACAACTCAGGCTGTGCGTGTCAGTGGCATGCACTAGGGCTCCTGGCGGAGTCATCTAGAGTGTCAGCCCAAACTGGAGGTTCTCTTATCCCTTCTTCCAAGAGACCCTGCTGCCTTTCCCTTAAGGGGACCCATAACTGGAACACTGTTCCCTCTACTGGGGAATCCCAATAAGATTTGAGTGAGGATGTGGATGTACACCAGTAGAGGGTGACCTGTATTAACTAAGGGTGTTTATAAACGAGATGATAGTCCACACCAGGAGAGTGTTCAGACTGTGTTTGAGGGCCATTTTTTTTTAGGTGGCAGCAAGCTGTGCGCTCCTATGCACCACCGAGTCTTCGTGGAGCCTCCGTTCACAGTGGAGTCCTGCAGTATCATGGGCTCACCATGTGGACCAATGCAGGCCAATGTTCGCAAACATGTCCATCCCAAGAATTTATGTAGTGTGCAACCTCTGTGCAGGCAAAGCACCTAGAGCTGTCCCAGTGGTTGGAGCAGTGAACATGCTCACCCCTCTTGCTCTACCTGGGGCTTCTATTGTTTAGTTTTGCTTTGGAGAGCCCAAGAACGGAGCTCCAAAATGGTTAAAAAAGAAAAGAAAAAGGAAATGGGGGGGGGGGGAGTTTCCTGGACCCACAATTCCCTTTGGCTGTGAGTCATGTGTGAGTGGTTGGTGTGGGCACAGTGCGGCACCTGCCTGTGTATTGAGTTTGCCGCAGGAAACCCCCTGAGAGGGGCTGCCCAGACTGAACATGGGATTCCTGCAGTCTATTGTTCATTTATTTTCACCCGAAGCATGCCACACAAATTAACAGGTGCTTTACATGATGGAGCAGCTAGGTCAGACTAGAAGGATGGAACCAAGGTCTGGTCCTCATCCCATTGATACCAATTGGAAAGTTCCCATTAACTCCAATAGGAACAGGATTCACCCCTTGTCTGTTAATATCCAAATGGTTATAGAGGACATGGGATTGTGTTGACAAGCATTTACATGAAAGTATGACCTTTATACTCAGTGGTGACATTTGTATCCTATTAGCAAAATACTGTATTGTGTTTAAGCAATAATTGCATTTTCTATGGAGACAAATGACATGTAAATCAATAAATGATGAGGCTGCAGGCCGAGTGTCTTATTGATTTCCCGTCATGTTCATCTCTGAGCTTAATGCTGAGAAAATACAATTTACGCTATGATTTTTTTTAACAAGTTGCATCTTTTCAGCTGGGTAAAACTTTGGTGTGAGTTAATTAAGGTTTCTTTCCAGCTGAGCGAAAGGGGAATATTTATTTTTTCCTCTTTTTTACAAAAATTAAAAATAAAAATAGAATTTTAACAGCTATAATTGGAGGTGATGCAGAGTAAGTCAAAGGTAAATGGTGACTAAATCAATAAAGACTCATACAACGCCCCTGACATCTATTGAGTTATCAAATTGTGCATTTGTATTCTCTTTTTTAAGAACAAAACTGTGAACTCCACAATGTTTACTTTAGTAGGATAGACTTCAAGAGGCCTGTTTGGTATCCCTCATGACTCTGAATGATGGAGGCTTACAGACGAGCCCATTGAGAGAAGTTTGCGGCTCTGGTATGTTCTGGTGGCTTGGAAGTCCCCAATCTCCTATCCCCCTGTCATGAGTTTTTAAAACCAATTTCTGGAGGCCATAATGGTAATTTATATTGTAATTGTTATTTTGCTTATCATATTTTAAAATATATTAGGAAAGAAAATTTGTGTAGTTTTGGGGACTAGTCACAAAACCGGAACTAAAAAACTGCAGCTTGGGGTCCTTGTACAATTGCACCCCAATCCTCCTCACTCATCATGCCTGACTATGGTGGGATGAGTAATGCCACACCCATTTTATTTGTGCTTCTCTGATGGCCTAGCCAGTTGGAAGGCTTAAATACTAAAGCATTTATTGGGCAGAGAATCAAATAACCTCAGATTCTTTCTCCTTTGCTGGCTCAATCCTGCCAGGTGTTAAGTCCTATAGTTTTGATATTGTAACATATTTAAGCACTCAGTGGATCTGGAAAGATTGCAAAAGTGTGTGGAGGGGTGAGGGGCAGTTACCGCAAACCCTTAACCCCTGCCATTCCTGTTAATCCCAGAAACCCTCCCCCCATAGTCCGCAAAAGTCTTAGCTTCTGGTGCTTAGAGACAGTGCTGGAAGCAGAGGCAGCAGCTGCTCAGAGATGCAATTTCTGGCAGTGGCTGTTGTCCTACCACCCCATGCATTTCTGGTTCCTCAAAGTGGTAGATTCAGCGTTACCCCTAAAAAATTCCAGTTCCACCATGGTGGTGCCTCGTGCCACTCCAAGAACCCTGCCTCCCACTATGATGGCCAGTCGTGGTGGCCAATGACAGCCAGCCAGCCCCGAACCAGGCTGGATCATGGTGGGTCACAACAGATATGCTAGCCTGCTGTGGCCTGATTTGGCCAGGTCAGACAGACCTTAGCCTAGGATGTGACTCTGGGAGTTTCCTGAGGTCAATGCCAGGACTAGCCACCAACATGGGCTGGGGCAATCACAGGCCAACATCTAATGGTGCAGAAACAGATGTGCTAGTGGCCTATATGCCATGATTATGGAACTCCCTCCCCTTGGAGGTCCACCTTAACCTGAGCCTGCTCATCTTCGAGAAACAATGTAAGACCTTTTTATCTGGCCAGGCATTTGGCAAGCAGGGATAGAGTTGGATGGGATTGGGCAGGGTAGTGGTGTAGTGGGTGGGGTATTAAGATTTTTTTAAAATTGATTTTAATAACTTTATACTTCTGTTTTTATTATTGTAAGCTGTCCTGAGCCTCTGTAGGAAGGGTGGCATAGAAAAATAAATAGGGATGTGTAAACAGAATGGGGTTCGGATGTTCAGCCATTCAGCCCGAAAACTTAGTTTGGGTTCATGGGTTCGGTCCCACAGTGTTTGCCCCCCTGGAACATTCTGAAAGTTTGGCTGCTGGAAGACGTGGGTTGCTCCAGGTGTGCCCGTGGGGGCAGAGCAGGCCATTGGAGACAGAGCAGCAGCAGCAGAGATCGGGAAGGCTTGGGGCTTAGCACTCCAGGTTGCCCGAGCAGGCAGGCTTGGCACTTGGCCCCTTGGGGTGTCCGTGGGGGAATGGCTGGCCGTCTGAGACCTAGAGGCAGCAGCAGCAGCAGACATTGGATTGCCCAGGCACAGAACCCATGGCAAAGCAGAGGCAGCAGAAGTGGGCATTGGATTGCCTGGGCACAGAACCTATGGCACAGCAGAGGTAGCAGTGGCGGTGGCAGCAGACATTGGATTACCTGGGCACAGAACCCATGGCACAGCAGAGGCAGCAGAAGCAGACATTGGATTGGTGAGGCACAGCACCCATGGCACAGCAGAGGCAGCAGAAGCAGACATTGGATTGGCAAGGCACAGCACCCATGACACAGCAGAGGCAGCAGAAGCAGACATTGGATTTCCGGAACACAGAACCCATGGCACAGCAGGGGCAGCAGCGGCAGAAGCAGCAGACATTGGATTGCCCAGGCACCGAACCCATGACACAGCAGAGGTAGCAGAAGCGGACATTGGATTGCCGGGGAACAGAACCCATGGCACGGCAGTGGCGGCAGCAGCAGACATTGGATTACCCGGGCACAGAACCCTTGGCACAGCAGAGGCATCAGCAGCAGACATTGGATTGCCCGGGCACAGAACCCATGGCATAGCATTGGCAGGAGAAGCGGACGTTGGATTGCCGGGGTACAGAACCCATGGTACAGCAGAGGCAGCAGCAGCAGCAGCAGCAGCAGACAGGCAGCGTGGCATGAGCAGCAGAAGGCAGGCTGAGGGTTCGAGGTTGGCAACCAGGGACGACAGACAGGAAGTGTGGCATGAGAGGCAGTAGGGAAGGCAGGCTGGGACCTTGGTAGGGCACTCTGATAGGCTGGCGAAGACTGTGCAGTGAGAGAGAGCCCATCAGATAGGAAGACCGAAATTGTCTAGCCAGAGGCCAGTTGGCAGGCTTAAAGCTTTCCAATGCCACCCGGCATCATGAGGTCAGTCAGATAGGTCGGCCGAGGCCATCTAGTGAAACAGAGAGAGAGGCAGGGTAGGTGCAGGGCATTGGGAGGAAGGGACAGCACCTCAGCAGCAGCAGAAGCCCAGATTGAGGAGCCCCATCCCAAGACTACCCCTGGCATGGGATGTCGTGTGCCACTGCACCATCAATCCATGTTCAGGGGAAGCTCGGGGAATCCCAGCAGCGGAAGGCTGACCTTGATGAAAAGCAACTGCTCCACCAACTTGGCCCCCAGTCTCAGGCGGTGCGGTGATCAAATGTCCCCCGCCATAGAGAACACCCGCTCACTGGGGACACTAGTTGAAGGGCAGGACAACAGACCCTTGACCACTTTGGACAGGGCCGGCCACAAGTCCCTCTGAGAGCTGTGTCGCCACCATGTTCTGCCCCTCCCATCAGCGCTGTCATTGGTGCGTCACCTGGTGCGGTCCAGGAGTCAGGAGGGGGCAAAAAACCCTCCGTATGGGCACATTTTAAGTTGGTGCAGGTGGATGATCCCAGGGAAGTGCAGTGCAGATTGTGCCAGAAGGTAGTGAATCATGGACAGGTGCTCACCAGCCTTTGCACAACTGCCATGGCAAGGCACCTCAAGGCATGCCACAGCACTGTGCTGCTAAAAGGGCAGGCAGGGGCAGTGGACGCCAGTAGGTTTTCGACTGCAGTGACCAGTCATCTGCCTCCATCAGTGGGCAAGTGTCCTCCTCAAGCAGCTACCTCCAGCAGCAGGAGCAGTATTGCTGCTAGATGGTAACAGCAGCAGCAGCAAGTTGAAGCCCAGAAGCGTCAGTGCACCATGGAGGAGCTGGGGTGGGGTCAACTGCAGGATGTGGAGGGCAGTGTAGCTTTCAACTGAAAGCCATGTGCATGTTGGGGGAAATTATTGCGCATGATGGGCAACCCTTCTTGGTGGTCGGGGACATGGGGTTTAGGCACCTGATTGGCTTCCTGGCCCCCCAGTTTAAGCTTCCCTCATGCACCACCCTGAGTCAGCAAGTTAAAGCCTTGTACCGGGCTTTTAAGGAGCGGGTGAGGGAGCACCTGGCAAGGGCTGGGGGTGCCACCGTCCACTTCACCACAGACCTGTGGTCGAGCAGAAACACACAGCATGCGTACCTTGCAGTGATGACGCACTGGTGGCAGATCCCAGAGGCAGCATTTGGGAGTGGCAGGAGATGTCCCAAAGCAGGGTACAGGTGGTCCCTGCTTCAGGTGGAAATCCTGAATGGCACCCACACTTCTCGGAACATCAAGTCATCCCTGACCGCCATGGTGAGGGAGTGGGTCATGCCAGGTGTGCCCTTCACCAAAGGGTGCGTGCTGAGTGACAACGCGGCCAACATATTGAGGGCAATCCACGAAGGGGGCTTCACACACCCTTCACCCTTCACCTGGTGGTCAGGGACGCTCTGGGCTTTGGGGAGAAGGGGATTGGGGCTGGCACCCTTAGCTCCCTGATCGAGTGGGGGAGGAAGCTGGCCGGTTTCTTTAACCTGCGCTGAGTCCATCTGTCACTGAGGGGAGCCTGCTGTTGCTACCGCTGTGTGTCCTGCTGCCCCTGCTCCATTGCTCTGCTTGGATCTCTGGGACCTGCGGGGAGGAAAAAAGACCTGTGAGTGTTGGGGGGGGGGGGTGAGGCGGATCGAAGAAGCCGGCCGTGAGGTCCAGCTTGTCCCCTCCCCAACCAGGAAGTGGCTGGAGGACTATAAATCCCAGCTGCCAGCAGCCCCGCCCTGAAAAACTTACCTGCAATGAGTCCATCTGTCGCTGAGGGGAGCCTGCTGTTGCTGCTGCTGTGTGTCCTGCTGCCCCTGCTCTGCCGCTCCGCTTGGATCTCTGGGACCTGCGGGGGGGAAAAAGACCTGTGAGTGTTGGGGGGGTGAGAGGGATCGGAGAAGCCGGCCGTGAGGGCCAGCTTGTTCCCTCCCCCTCCTGGAAGTGGCTGGAGGGCTATAAAGCCCAGCTGCCAGTGACCACTGGTTGAAGGGCCGTGGCCAAAGTGCGCAGCACTTGGGGGCATTTCAGGGCCACAGGGGACCTTGGAAGTTTTTGTGGCAGGGGTTGGTTTTGTGTTCAATGTTGAGGAGGAAGGGTGGGGGTGAGGAAGGGTGGTTAGAAAGGAGGGGTGGTAAGGGAGACTCAGTGTCAACCCCTGGTGGCAGCAGGTGGGACATTGGGAGGGTTATTGGTGGTGGCGGGAGAGCACCTGACCCCTGTGAGAGAGGGAAGTTGGGTGGGGGATGTCTTTGGCCAGTCCTTGGTGGCAGCAGGATGGCGGAGGAGATTGGGGGGGTAAGTTTGGGGGGATGGGGGGCATGAGAGGCCACAGGGTGAGCAGCCAGGTTTGGGGGGCCAGGATTTGGTGGACGGGGGGGTGGAGTGGCGCGGCCTTTGGGGTGGTTCTTGGGCATGGATGATACGGTCCAGGGGGTTAAATGGTTTGCGCTCCTAGGGGACCTAGGTGCTTGCAGCAGCTACGGAGTATCAGTCCCCCCCCTAGGGTGGAGGGAGGTGTCAGGTCCAAAGTCCACTCGTGGGGGGCTGTTGTTGCTAAATGTGAGGCCCATTGTCAACAAACTCCCAGTTGTCTGGGATTTAATCTCAGACAGGGCTGTGGACCTCGCATGTATTACGGAGACCTGGCTGGACGAGATGGCTGGACCAACTTTAGCCGATTTCATTCCGGCTGGGTAGGGTGTGCAGCACCAGCCCCGCATGGGTGGCTGGGGAGGAGGTGTAGCGATTATTTTTAGAGTGGACTGGCTGGTTAGGAGATATCAAGTTGGGGAGATTTTAGGTATTGAGGCCCTCCATGTGGGGTTTGATTTGGCTGGGGGCAAGCTAGGGGTGCTCCTGGTATACCGGGCCCCTTCTTGCCCAGCAGCATCCTTTACCGCTCTAGCAGAGCTGGCCTCGGAGGTGGTGTTGGGCTCCTCCAGGACTTTGGTCCTGGGGGACTTCAACATTCACGCCGATGCCAGCCTTGTCGGGGTGGAGTGAGAATTCATGGCCGCCATGGTAAGCATGGATTTGTCCCAGGAAGTCATCTGCCCTACCCATGTGGGGGGGCATACCCTCGACCTGATCTTCAGTTCTGGCCTTGAGGTAGGGGGTCCAGTTGTGGGGAAGGTTAGAGCTCTGCCCTTGTCATGGATGCACCATTATCTCCTTCAGGCCAGTCTCTAAGTGTACCCCCTCCAGAGGGGGAAAGGGCCAGTTAGGATGGTCTGCCCTCGGATGCTGACGGAACCTCAGCGGTTCCAAGAGGTCCTGAGGGAGTTAACCTTAGACCTGGATGGTCACTCTGTTGATGAGCTGGTCCAGCATTGGAACAGCGTGCTGGAGGAGACCATTGACAGGGTGGCTCTGAGATGCCCTCTGCCTCTGTCTCGTCACTGCAAGGCCCCTTGGTTTACTGAGGGGCTGCAGGGGATGAAGCAAGTAGGCAGGAGGCTGGAGTGACACTGGCGTCGGACTCGATCTGGCTCCGACCAACTTCTCCATAGGGCCCATTTGTGGTCTTATGTTGAGGCTGTGAGGACAGCAAGGAAGGAGTTCCTTGCTGTCCTCATAGCATCTGTGAAGTCACATCCGGCAGAGCTGTTTCGGGTGGTGTGGGGGCTGGTCAGTTCAGCCTCCCTCCACCTGGACGGGGACTTGTCCCAGACCCACTATGAGGGGTTTGTCACCTACCTCGCAGACAAGATCGCTTGGCTTCAGAGTGACTTCGATGCTGGATTAGAGGTAGTAGGTAGAGAGCGCGAGGGGATGGAGGCCCCATCTGGTCCAACTTTGTGGGGCGAGTTTCAGGAAGTGATGCTGGCCAATGCGGTGGATGTCTTGGGGTCTGTGAGAGCCACCTGTTGTGAACTTGATCCATGCCTGTCTTGGCTGGTGGAAGCCTCCAGGGAGACGTTGGGCAAGGTGCTGGCGAGGGTGGTTAACGCGTCCTTGCAGCAGGGGAGGTTGTCACCCAGCCTCAATGAGGCAGTGGTGTGCCCCCTGTTGAAGAAACCATCTTTGGACGTGGACGCACTTGCCAGCTACTGACCTGTCTCTAACCTCCCCTTTTTGGGGAAGGTTATTGAACGGGCAGTGGCGATCCAGCTCCAGGCGCATCTGGACAGCATTGGTTTCCTGGACCCTTTTCAATCTGGGATCCTCCCTGGCTATGGCACCGATACGGCGTTGGTGGGCTTGGTTGATGATCTCTGCCGTGAGATGGATGCAGGACGTTCAATATTTCTTGTCCTGCTAGATCTCTTGGCCGCTTTTGACACCGTGGACCATGGGCTGTTTTTGAGATGACTGCGTGACCTGGGGGGGCTGGACGGGACCTTTCTTGAATGGTTCTGCTCATTCCTCTCAGGGAGAAGCCAGCGGGTAGTGCTGGGAGCTGAAACATCTTGCCCCCGTGCTTTGTCCTGTGGTGTTCCGCAGGGTTCCATTCTGTCTCTGTTATTATTTAATATCTATATGCAGCCCTTGGGGGAGATCATGAGAGGTTTCAGGGTGCGTTGTCACCAATATGCTGATGATACTCAGCTGTACCTCTCTTTTTCAGCTGACCCAGACCCTGATGTCTTGTTGTTATCCCAGTGTTTGGAGGCCGTGGTGGAATGGATGTGGCAGAGCAGACTGAAGCTCAATCCTGATAAGATGAAGGTGATGGTGGTGGGGAGAGCGAGGGAGGTGTCGGCCCCCCTGATTGGGGGGGTCACCCTCCTGTAGCTCAACAGGTCCGGAGTCTGGGGGTGGTGTTGGACACGGATCTCCGCCTGGAGCAGCAGGTAGAGGGGGTGGCGAAGGCTGCCTTCCACTAGTTGTATCTGGTGTGGAGGTTGCATCTGTATATCTCTGACCTGGACCTCCCGGCCACCCTCGTCCATGCCTTCGTCACCTCGAGGCTGGACTACTGCAATGCGCTCTACATGGAGCTGCCCTTGTTCCTGGTTCGGAGGCTGCAGCTAGTGCAGAATGTGGCGGCCTGCCTTCTTTTGGGGACGGGTTGCCAGGACCACATAACACCTGTGCTCCGGGCAGTGCACTGGTTGCCAATAGCATGCCGAGCCAGGTTCAAGGTATTAGTATTAATCTATAAGACCCTTTACAGTCTCGGCCCCTCATACCTCAGGCATCGCCTCACCCTCTGTGCCCCAGAGCAGCTCCTTCAGTCTGCCGAAGGTGCCTTCTTAGAGGTTCCCCGTGTTAAGCGGGGGGCTACAATGGAGAGGGCATTCTCGGTGGCCGGGCCGCCTCTTTGGAATTCCCTCCCGGAGGAAGCTTGCCTGGCCCCAAGCCTCTTAACATTCAGGCGAGCTTGCAAAACCTGGTTGTTCACCCAGGCCTTTGGGGAGGGGAGGGAGGGTGGGTTAGTGGGGTTTTATCCCCCTACCCTTTCTTATTTTTTGTTATAATCTTGTCTTTCCCTGTTTTAATTGTTGAGATTTTTATGATGTTTTAAATATTTTAAATATTGTTTTATATGAGATTTGTTAGTCGCCCCAAGCTGTTTGCAGGAGGGGAGGGGTATAAATATATTAAATAAAATTTTAAAATAAATAAACAAACCAGAGTGTGAAGTGCAGCAACCTCCTCCAGGTGAAGTAGGCAGAGAAAGGCTCCCCAGTGCACCGGCTGGTGCAGGATATGTCCATCAGGTGGAATTCCATGTTCCTGATGCTCGAGCGGCTTCTTGAGCAGAAAGCTGCCTTGCATCAGGTTCAACTGATGATGGACAGCGGGGCATCTCCAGGGTACAATGGGATGGAATCCTGGCTCACGCTGTCTTTGTTCTCAGACCATTCCTGGCTGTGACGGAGACCATCAGCTCCTCCACAGCCACCATCAGCCAGGTGACCCCTCTGGTCCAGAGTCTCCTCAGGAGGCTGGATGAGATTCTCCAGGGGCAGGATTGTGACCCTCAGGGCAAGAAGCTGGTGGCTGAGGTAGTTGCCCTGGAATGGCAGCTGAAGTCAAGGCTGAAGGTATGGTTTGATGAGCTCCTGCAGCGGGAGGAATATGTCTTGGCAGCCATGCTGAACCCCAGGGTCAAGGGTAGCATGGCATCCCTGGCACCCCTCTATAGCCACTGGAAGGGTGAGCAGGTGAAGAGGCAGAGAGGGCTATGGAGAGTGCATGTCAGCAGCAGCAGGATGCTCCTGGGGATGGTGGGAGTGGGAGCAGCCACCCCTTTCAGCTGGCGGGATCTATCCCTGCCCCCAGCCCTAGCAGTAGCAGCACCAGACTTAGCAGCAGCAGCAACTCATATGTGCAGGCCACTCTGGCGAGCATGGGCCAATGCACAGCAGGGCAGGCAGCGTGGCTGAGGGCAGTATTGGAGGTGGTGCCCAAGCAGAGTTACATGAGGGAGTATTACAGCACCTCAGCAGCAGTGGAGAGCTACCTGGAGGAGGAGCCGTGCGTTGATCCCAGCAGCGATCCATTGGCCCACTGCTGGGAGCCTCTGAAGGCTGTCTCCCAAAATCAGGCCTGTGCAGTTTGGGGTGTAGTGATGGGCTCGGGCTGCTGCTGATGCCTGCCACTCCACTGGCACAGCCCATGCCACCTCTGCCACATGCTGCATTGCCTGCCTTATGGAATTCAGACCGGCCTCTACTTCTTCCCTTCTCCATTTCTCCCATCCAAATAATGCAAAGGAAGATTTTATATTTTTTTTATTTATATGTGGAATATAATATATATCTACTACACTAACTCTAACTGCTATTAACTATTCTAAAACCTATGGAACTAAATTGAATATTATCTAATATCTACAGAGGCCTAGTCTGCAACACACTATAAAATATTAAAACTGATTCACTACACACTATCACTATCTATCTCTATAACTAAACTAACTCCTACATCTAGCTATCTAGCTATCTTTGACAATTTGACAATGGAGGGGGAGGAAGAAACAACACAGGGAGGGGTAAAAAATAAAAATAACACCTAAACCTATTTAATCAAATCTAAATAAATGAAACTATGGGGGTAAATGCGTGGAGATGGGAGGAGGATGACAATGGATTGGGAGGAACACAAACTGCTAGGAGAGGGATAGTTCTGAAAATGCCTGTTGACAGGATCAGTGACTATCTCAGAAGGAATTGGAAGGGGGGGGAGGGCAATGACTTTTGTTACTTACTGCGCCTGCCTTACCACAAGCCCCATTGGCTCTATGCAGCCTAGCCCGTGGCCAATCACAGACTGCCAAGTCAGTGGTCTGAGGAAAATAGGGATGGTGACTGGGCAGTCAGACTGCTAGTTCAAGCCTCTCCACCCCTCCTCAGATGACACACACACCCCGGGCCTGCCAGTCCCGTTTTTCCCGCCCGAACTCATCCAAATGTGGCCAAACTGTTTGGGGGGTTTGGTGTTTGGTTCGGGCGTTCGGTTCAGCCATCCAAACTGGCTGAGTTCAGGCCAAACTCCAAACCACGTTCGCACATCCCTAAAAATAAATAAATTAAATTAAACAAGTGGGCCACCGTCATGTCAGTTTTTACCCCAGTTAAAGGGATTTGGGGAGCTACAAAAGGGCCAAACCTCCACTCCAGGAGTGCTTATTGTTATGACAATTTGGTTTCTTCCTTGCTTTTGGACTTACAGACCCCTTATCAAATATAGTTGAAATTGTCCTGTGTGATCAAAAGTTATTTTGATACACACACACACACACACACGCACGCACCATATTGCAAAAGCCTTCTTTCTGTAGGAAGCTAAGCCAAAAAGAAAAAAAAAAAAAAGTACCAAAGGCTACACTTTCTTATGTTCAGTGCCCACTAAAGCATTTTGGTGTCTAAACAGAACCTGAGTCATTTAAAAAAATCTGGATTCTGGGAGAAAGGATTAGGAGACTTGGACCTCCTTGCTTCTGAAGCTGCTGGAGGTCAGAACTATCACAGGCAAGGTCAGCCCTGAACACTGCTGCGTGGAGAGCATTGGCTTGTATACAACATCACATCAATTCCTGAACCTTTAAAACAGAGCACTGACAGGAAGGAAAGAAACTGCAATAATACCCATGCACACTCAGTAGAATTTACAGGTAATCTTTGCTACCATCCTAGATGTCGAGCTGTTATTTGTGAATGTGAGACAGGATGTTTTGGATCTTCTCAGGGTCACTAGATATAGTTAATTAATTACACTTTTGCTGGTATATCGTTGCAATAAAAGTGCTACCATTTTCCAGATTTCCCCCTAAATCATCCAGGAGAACCATTTGCTGAGAATATTTAAAAGGGTTTAGTCAGTCTGGTTTGGGGTGTTCTTCCTGTATATTTCTTTTCTGAAAGCTGTGATTTAAGATTATACTCATTTTAATTTCTTTGCTTTGGTTTGAGTACACCATCATGCAGAAGAAAAACACCTAGCACTATGGCCATAAACGTCATGTAGCACAGCTCAGCTACTTCTCTGATATGAAGGAATAATGTTGCAATATTCTTTCATCCTGACCAAACCTTTCTGTAAATTTACGACAGGAACAGACTCTGATGTTTATGTTTCTTCCACAACTTTTCTCTTGCTTTGGAGTTTGTTTGGGTTTTTTGCTGTTTATATTTTTTTTAATGGGGGAGGGGGCGGAGAAAAAAAATTACTACATGCTTCCCACCACCAGCTAAGAAGTGTGGTGAGGAAAATGTGTATTTTTCAAACTCCAGAAAGCATTGCTGTAACTGAACAGCCCCCCACCCCCGAAAGCTACAAATGGAACTATGTGGTTGAGTTGTTTTTCAACTGGTTGTACTGCCAAATCTTTGATATCTCTCTCTCTCTCTCTCACACACACACACACACATTCACACTCACACTCACACTCACACACACACATGTAGGGAGTCATGCCCCCCCCCCGATTTCTTTCCTGACCCAGCCCCACCCTGGCACTACAACAGTTGGACTTAAGAGTCCAGTCCTTCTCCCCTCTCCTCCTGTGCAATGGTTCCACTCCTCCGGGCAGGCAGGAAGTCATCAGAGGGATGACTTCCTTGCGGGAAAATTAGCAGCGGTGTGAGGGGAAAGGACTCGGTGGCAACAGCAGGACCTGGTTAAGAAGGAGGAGGGGAGGGAAGGTGACAGCTAACCTGGCCGGGTGGTTAATAATAACCTTTAAATTGTGACACACACACCCTTTCAACACTCACAAGTTGTGTGTGTGTGTGTGTGTGTATGTGTGTGTGTGTGTGTGTGTGTGTTTGTGTGATCACTCAAATGAGAATGAGGACTGAAGCAATTCTTTAGGATTCTCTAGGTTTACTAAAAAATGTGTCAACAGGCACTTTAAGATGTACACCATGGGGTGGTTTCTCCCAATGCAGGGCTGCACCATGTATTTTTCATAAGTATCCTGTATTAAGGGGGAGGTATGGTCCCCCTACCAGCCCATTGTGTATGGGTTATTTATTTTTTATTTTTATGTGTGAAACCTCCTTAAGTAGTTTGCCTCTCAAGAGTTCTTCACCTTTGTTCTTCACCTTTTGTTTGGCACAATATGGCCTGATGGCTGCTGTACCAGTAAACTTCACTGACTCACTCTCAAGAGCTTAATGCTCATACAAAATTCACAGCATTCTATCTAAGTTTAATGTACATCTGAGATACTGCAGTTTATTTTCTCAAAACGTAGATAATTTTTCCTCGTTTACTTTAATGTTTAATAAGTGCCTTTTCTTAGGTCTTGCATTTTATGTGTAATGTAGGACTGAAACAGATATCAATTCTGAATACCAACTTTGACAAATTTAGTATAGTCACATCCATTTTGATGAAGTGAATACAAAATGCTATTCATTTCCTGCTTCATTCTCAGGAATAAATATTGTTTTGGTTATCAGTTCTTCCAACTCTACAGATGGTCCTAAGCATCTTGTCTTATATACCTCTCACTGTTTTTTACTTGCAAAAATAGGCAAGGGGGGGGTAGGATCAGCTGCAAATTGGATGCAACCCTCAGCACTATACAGAGGTGTACTGGTGGTCAAAGGGCGGTGAGACCTAGCTGGGAGGGGGGGCTACCGCTGTGACCAGGGAAAAATCCTGCTGCACCCCCACTGCAGCCGGGACCATTCAGTCCAAGAAGGCGGCAAGCGGGAGGAAGGAGAGGAGGCCACGCCCATGACCAGGATAGAAACCGGCTTCACCCCCACTGTGGCCTGGACCATTCAGCCCAGGGAAGCAGCGGGAAGAGAAGGAGGAGGAGGAGAGGCCACATGTAGTCAGCAAGTCCGTTTTGGTTATTTCACTTTGATAACATCAGTAACTTTGTATATCCAGTAACTTTTGGGGGTATTTTGGTTACATTAGTGGCTTTAATTAGCACTGTTGTGCACCAAAGGTATGTGTGGTGCTCAATAGCCATAGAAAGTACTGATGAAGTAACCAAAATACTGTTGCTCACTCCACTTCCCCAAGTAGTGGGAAGTTCCAGAGTCAGCCTTTGGCAGGAGAAAATGGAGACTTACTGTGTGGTATAATAATCCATTTATTTACAAATGTACAAGTTGACAGAAATGGTTAGGATCATCTGCCAGCTCCTCCAGTCAGGACTTATTGAACCCTCCAGGTCCAGAACTGGGACTCCCCAAAAGGCTGTCTATCTCTGTAATAGTGCTGAAACAAGAATCAAATTGATTGGCCCAGCCCAAACCAGGAAGCCAACAGGAAGCTAGAAGTGTGGGTCAATCAGGGGCCAGGGGCTTGGTGTTGTGGTCAGAGAAAAGTGAATTGCTTGTAGATTTGTTCTATAGACAGCTTCCTGGTGGCAATGCAGTTAGGATTCTGTCCCTGAACCTCCTATCTGCCTGGATTTGAGACCAGCCTATTGTTGCACACTCAAACACTTCACATGTCTCTAAAAGATCCTGATCTGCTAAGTCAAAGCTTGAAGCAGATTCATAAACCTTAATGTGTGGACCAGCCACTGGAAGGAGACAGAGAACCATACTGGGTGTTAATAGAAGTGATGGTGGAGCGCTCCTGTCACAATGCGTTCTTGACCAGGAAATGGTTGGCAACACGGTCGAGATCTGGTCTGGCCAACAAATATGCCAATGGCCGGGCTGCTGGGACAGGCGGGAACCACATGAATGTGTGGCTGGCCATCCGTCTTCATCCCCACATTGTGCCCAGCCCCCTGCCCGCCACCATGTTGAGCAACTATGGTGAACCGGATCAGGCCTGGGTCATGGTGGGCTATAATAAATGTTGTAGCCTGCTATAGCCCACTCTGGCCTGATAAGGCAGATGGTAGCCCAGGCTGGGACTTTGGAGGTCTCCAGGATCACAGCCCAGGCTACCCACTATCACGCCAAGGAGCAATCCCGGGAAAACATCTGGCAGGGTTCCAACAAATGTTATGGTGGCCCACGGGCCAAAGCAGGCTACAGAGGGCCTAAGTGGCTGCTGTTACATTTGTTAACAGCCACTGTAAGTGTGGTTTTATCTATATATTTATGTCAGGGTGGGGAATGATCTCTCTACACTTTGGGATCCATACGAGCTTCAGAAGTCAGATTGGAGTTAGGGGAAGGGACACTTAGGCGGTGTGCTCAGGATGGGGGAAGGGAGGAGAAGGAATGGGAGGGTCAAGATCATAGATCTATTCCATGGATCCATCCTCTATCTTTGAATGTATGCCCCCATCTCCAGTCCCTTCCCCTGAACTCACTATTTCAGTACTCGATGGTAGGGACTGGACCCATGGGCCAGATCCTGGAACTGGAAAGAGGCCATATAAAAAACAACCTCCTATGTCCAGACCTCCTTCGTGCCATGCATTTTGTCCTGATTAGAGATGCGTTTGGATTGGAAAGGTGAAGGCCATGAAGGGCGGCTGGAAAAAAGAATGATCCAGATGAGGGTAACTTGGATATGGGAGGATATAATATATATGAAAGTGGATATAGAATAAACCAGTGGTAGAATAATAATGTATATATTTTATGCAGTGGTAATATGATATATGTCACTATCTGCAACATATTTTTATTTCTGTTTAGCTAAAAAGCAAATTTATTCTGTGCCATTACTGTATCTTGTAATCTTTTTAAAGAATGCATGTTTTTGCAAAGAGACTTTCTTCCAGGAAGTTCTGCTCTGCTTTTCATGTATTAATCTTAGATAAGTAAATTGAAACACTTTGAGTTTTTGGAATTATTAATGATTTTACAAAACATTATGTTAAATGCTAGACAGTGGAAAAAACTCTAGGGGCTAGACTGTGACATTTTTTTTAAAATGACATTGTGTGGGGTACGTTTTAACCTGGTCCTTTGACATTTAAATTGTTTGAATGTGTCAACTAACATTAGACCTCTTGGGGTACATTTCTACCCCATGCTGGGGTAGAAATCTACCCCATGGTAAAACGAATTGTGGTATGTTTCTATCCCAGGGCCTTTTTGTGCTCTCTCTCTCTCTCTCTCTCTCTCTCTCTCTCTCTCTTACATGCACACACACGCACGCACACACACTCACACTCTCATACAATGGTAACAAATTTTCCTTTGGAGCTATTGTGTACCTTTGTGCAGGTGTTCATGTCCTAAAAGGGCAAAGTTGGAGAATCACTACCTTGTGAGTTATTGCAAGAGATGTGCACTCAGGGTAGGAATCTACCCCCAGGGTTAAGTTGAGGATAAAACTATAGATGTCAGAATCCCTGCCATGATGTCTAACTGGGCTCGAATGTTGCATTTAAGCTATAGACTATTGGGATCTCAGCCATGATTTATAGCAATCCCGGCTGAAGCAAGAGCCCAAGTGAATTTACAGTTAGTGTTGTCTCGTCTCATTTAGAGAACAAGATGGGGGAAACTCCATTCTTGTTGAGAACCGGCGACATCTGAGAAGTGGGTTTCAGCCCTAGTTAACTGTTTCATTCATTAAGTGACTCTCTGTGTGGACACGGTGCTTGGTGTGTGTGTGTGTCTCTCTCTCTCTTTCTTGATGCAATCAGCAGCAGCAGCAGTGTGTGGGCATTCTCATCAGTGACTAATGCCTAAGTGACCTCCATCCATTAGAGAAGTGACTGGCAGGCATAAGAGAGAGAGAATGGGTGATTTCAGACATTACAGGGACCTTTGGCCCTGTACCAAAATCACAGAATTCATTCCCCCCCGGGATCACCCCGTCACGCTGTATCAGACGTGCCGGGGGGATCCCAGGGTGGAATCTGGGAGGGGGCGGGGCCGCGTGGTGCAACGTGCGGCCGCATGGCCCCGCCCGGTCCATGCACCCCGCCGCCCGTCTCCCTCCAGGGAGACGGGCGGGTGGTGGGGCCAATGAGGCCGCCGCATCGGGCCGGATTTGCCATGGCCCGGGATCCCACCGGGGATCCCGGGCTGTGGCGTCCGGCCAGACATTATTTTTGGGGGGTCCCCGCTGGGGATCTCTTTGACCACGCTTCCCGGGGCATTCCCCCGGCTAGCCTGGGAAGCGTGGTTCAAATTGACCCCATGCAGTTATTGACCGTGGCGAACATCTGGCAGCCGCCAAACAGACGTTCGAGACACAGTGACCACAGGTGGGTATTCACTGTGGTTCACTGTGATCTCGTAACGTCTCAAAATACCCAATGTGGCAAGGAGAGTGTGGGCAGAAGAACAGGAGGCTCAAAATTAGTGGGTTTGGGGAGTATATTTGGCTCTTTTTGAAATGGGTCAAAGGCTCTGAAGCTAGCAGCAATTAGAGAAAGCAGCTGCAGCATAGCCTATGGCTTTCAGAGTGCCTTCACCCCAGTGCCCCTGGTTGACTACTCCAAGCTCTGGCAACACTGAACAAAGCCCTATTACAGGAACTCTTTGTGTGTGTCAAGTGCTGCGGGATGTCTTAGCAATCCAATTAGCCATCAGAGATGCCAATTATGCTCTCTCCATGCCCTCCTTTTCCCTGTTCCTCCTGGTTTAAATTGATATGCTTTGTTTTGCCTGACACAGCATCACTGCAGGCACTGTCAGGCAAACCACAAATGAAGTTTCTAAACATACTTTTGTTGGTTTTTTATTTCATTTATGTTTTATGTTTACCTTAAATGAAATTACAACATTTCCTTTGAGTGAAAGAGAAAACAAATGAATTGTACACCCCTAATTTATGGCCAAACAAAATGTAGCTCATCATCGCCCAATCAGAAGCATAATGAGACAGGGCCTGGTGGAGACAAGCTTTGCAAAATATCAAAGAGCTCCAAGTCCTTTACTTTATCAGGACAGTCTTGTGGTGTCATGCATGGTGTCCCTGCCTCTGGATTTAGAAGATTGATCTGGGCTTGAAGCTTTGGCTCCCACAAGTCCTCCTGACATATATAGGGAGCAATACAGAACCACACTGAACTAGGAAAAGTTCCTGGGACAATATACATGGGAATTAACATAGGAGTCTCCGTGCATGTGCTGAAGTGTGATTGGGGCCATGATGACCCTTCCTCTGCCTTTGCTACGGCTGAAATGACATTCTCATGAGATCTGAGAATCAAGAACCTTAGTGATTTCTCTAGACTATCTCGATAACAGTGTTAGAATCTGCCAACTGTGCATGTACAAAATGGCCGGAAAGCCATTCTACGCACATGCAGCCCTTTTCCAAAATGGTGCCAGCAGTGTCACCACCATTTTTGAAAAGGGCATCCATTTTGTCTATGTTCAGTTCTTTTTCTTGTTTTTTTTCACCTGGCATGGAGTTGGTGGCTGCAGAAAAGAAGAGAGCAGAGAGAGAGAAAGAGGGACAGATGACAGACAGACATGGGACGTGAGACGTGACACACATGTGTCTATGGTAAATAAATTGAGGAAAAAAATCTCAATCAAGAAAGGGTTGAGTGAGAACCACAGCTTCCTGTGAGGCTTGATTCTTGATGAAAATCGAGAAAAAAAACAAGATTGAGTTTCAACCGTACCCTCTCCCACTTTCAGTAAGTAAGCATTTCCTGTATTACCCAGAGGCTACTAGTCTGTGCTGCCCAGTAAGAAGGGAAGGCATTTAACACCAATCTCCTGACATTGCCTCTGAAAATCCATTATAATAAATGACTACTGGAATCTACATAGGTTGAACTTAATTAACCAACATTTCCTTTAAAGTGGAACTTCTTTCTTTCCCCTACCCTAAGTCGATTAAATGTGCTACATTTTGGAAAGGATAGTTCAATTTTTCCTATCCCAGTTTTCTGATATCTCTAACCTGCTGCCCCAAGAGCCCTTTTATTTGTTAAGTAGCAATTAACAAACTTAACATTTCAAGTTCAGCCTTCATTCCTAACTGGAAAATGTACTAGGTCTGGGGCAGGGGAATCTTTCTAGGCCCTAGACCCTGTCTATAATGCTAATCAGAGGATTATAGTGAGAGAATTTAGGTTGTACAGTAAGGGTAAGACAAACAGCTACATTTGCTGCTTGTCAAGAAATTTCACCATATTGGGATCCAGGATCCATTTCCTGACCATTTCTCGATACAATGTGATTTATCAATTCTCAGAATACCACAAGATACCAACCTGATTTACCAACTTTCTGCTTACTGAGTACCACATACTGTTCATTTACTGCTTACTATATTGCTGAGGGCACCATTTTAATTCTGGGTTTGTTGTTTCCACATTTCTGAGCCAATTTCTGTATGAATAACCCACCTCTTAACTTCCTCTATCTCCCCTTAACCTCCACTCTAATACTTCCAATCAGAATTGTTGTTCTGTTTTTCCCTTTGCTTTGACCAATCTGCAACTGGATTGCAGATTACTAAAGGAATCTGTGTATCTGCCAATGAGTGACAAGAAAGTACAAGGAAAAACTGAGCACAAGAAATGTGGTAGTGCAGTGGTATTACCTCTTGGATTTGAAATGGATGGCAAAGTGTCAACGTAAAAGCAGTAAACTGGATCCTGGTAACTAAAAAATTGGTAAATTAAGAAATGAAATGTTGGTTGAGATATTATGTACTGAGAGGTTCTTAATTCAAATGAGATGGTATCAGGAACTGGGATTTGAATGAGATTTTCCAAATTTTGGCAAAATCTCATTTCAGGCCTAAACTTAATCAAAAGGGAGATCATATTAACAAAGTCCTTGGTGCGATTAGAATTTCCCTGGCAATTGCAGCACTGGAACTACTTCTCTGTTTCAGTCTCCCGTAGGCTCCAATCCACAAAATGCTTCACCACCACAAGTCTCTTCACTTCATTAAGGTTTGAAGTTGAAGCAGCAGAGAGCTTTGGTGACTGGGCTGTATGTCTTTAAGCGCATATGCAGGAATGACATGCAGGCTTCTTCGGGAAGTGAGGGAGAAGCAGGCAGAGGCCCCGGCTCTCCCGAACGCCGCTGGCCCCCTCCACTGCCTGGCTGTTTCAGCCAGGGGAAATGAAGGAGAGGTGCGGCCTCTGCCTCTCTCTCCCTCATTTCCCCTTGGCAGAGACTGTGACAGGCAGCGGACGGGGGGGGGGGAGTGGAAATTCTGGTAGCGGCAGCAGCATGATAGCAGATTTAATCTGCTGCCACAGTGCCCACCCTGCCTGAAGCTCCAAGCCTGGTGCGGGGCCCAGGCCGGAGGTGGTGGTGGCAGCAGCGGATCACATAAGTGATCCAATTCGGAATCCAAATGGCTGCTCAGGCTTGGGGATGGGTGGAGGGGAGTGCCTCTCCGCCCATCCCCAAGTCTAGGCCCTGGTAGTGCGCTGCCCCCTGCCCGGTTGCACCACCTAAGCGGGGAGACCCCCCCGCTTAGGCTAAGACTGACCCTGACTGGCTAGGTATCAATGTTATTCACACTTTCTTTTTTACTTTGGAGTCCGTGCCTTGGTAGAAAATTAAAGTCAAAGGGATTAAGCAGAGGCTAACATTTCTTCTTTTTTTAAAAAAGGGAAATGATAATTGAAATTGGCATGATGCTCACAATTAGCAAGAGGCTCCTGAGTAAGAAGAGGAAAAACTCAGTGGGGAGAATCTTGACAAGATGAACACTGGCTCTTGAATGGCAATAGGGGAGCCTCCATGGCGGCTAAATTAGCTAATCCATTTTTAACTATAGGCTGATTAACTTTGGCCGGAATAAGAAGTCATTTTTAAGGGCAGAAAACCTGTTTCCTGTCCTTTTGAAAGTTATCAGGAGATGGAGACGCACAAAAACATAGACTGCACCAATACAAGGAGGTTCCACAGATCTCTGAATAATTAATAACAACAGTATTAGTACTAATTTGAATGGTTGATGCTTAATGATAAGTATTTTAGGATTTTAAAGTGCACTGGTTAACTCATGATTGCTTTTCACAGATTGTCAGCATAAATAAGTCACCACTAACCAGATCCCCAATTCCAAATCTTTCAAGTTATACTTTTTTCCCACTGCGTAATTCATTTCCTTTTATAAAGGACCATGTCCTATCATGGATTTTTAAGCATGGTATGCCACTCAAATTAGTGGAAGGTTTTACTTATGAAGTGGTGGAAAGATAGGGACCAAAATTTTGTTAGGATGCTAGCCTAAATCATCCCAATGTGCTAGCCTAGATGTAGTGCTATAAATCATCCTAATATGCTATCCAATGTATTTCTTCAGAAATTATGAAGGGGCAAAGAGGGCATAGGAAGCAGATATTCCCGACAGTAGACTTTCAAAAGTTCTGAAGTCTCAAGAGATATTGAGCTTTAGCAAAGAAGTCTTAATGATGTGAGATAAGGAAGAGATCATGTGAATGAAGAATTGTATTAAAGGAACTCAGTGAATGGAGAAGATCTGAGCTTTTACTCTTCCATAGCTCTGAATAACAGAGTGACAGATTCCAGTCTCATGCTGCATTATGGTCCGCACATGTTTTGGCTCCAGGAAAGAATCCAGAAGCCAAAACATGCACGGGGTTCGTCAGTTGCGAACACACCCCTCCCTGTGCGGCTTTAGTGGCGATCATCTGGAAGATTGCAGGGCAGATTTCCCCTACCCTGTAATCTTCCAGGTGATTGCCAGCTAAGCCATACGGGGGCTGGGGGTGGGGCTTTACACCCAATTAACCCCATGCTTACTTTCCTGATTCTTTCCCAGAGCCAAAACATGTGTGGCCCATAAGGCGTGAATGCAGTATTAGTTACGGACATTAATGATGGGCAGCTGAGGAAAGAAGGATGCTGAGGAAACAGGACTGGGAGGGAGTCATAAAGCCACCCCTTAGATTGCTGATCCACTGGGCTTTAATCTGTAACCCCCCCACTATAGAAAGTAATTTAATCTACCTCAAAAGCAAAACAGAGCAGAGACACATGGAGCACCCATTCCACAGCATGTATTCACAATGAAAAAAACTCAAGCCTTTCTGATGACACTGAGTGATAGAGAAAGAAGAAAACCATCTGGTCATTCCTTCTGTTTTAGCCACCTCTTGTAGGTCTCCCTAAGGGAAGGAATGATTTAACCCTCAGATCTCTATTTCTGTAAACCACTTTTTTTTCTTTTGAAAATTCCCAGCCTGGGTTTCTTTTCTTTTTATGTTTCTCTAGACAGCGTCATAAAAAAATAATAATCCCCAAACTGAAAACAGTGGAAAGACACACATTCAAAGAGTTCCAGCACAGTCAGGGGGCCACTGGTATAGCTAACATGTTGTGAGGGAGGGCTCTTTGGAGCCTGGGTCTTAGACTAGAGAGGTGGTAGGGAGAAGAGCATTACAAAAGCCCCAAGCACCACTAGGAAATTTTCAGTAGACAGGAGAGGAAGCAAGGAAAGCAATCCACCCTTCTTTCACACCCCCCTTCCACACACTGAAAACTTCCTAGCAGTGCTCAGGCTGCCCTGCTAGATGGAGCAACACTGCCACCTTTGTTGGGGGCAAGGCTGGCCCCTTGTGAGGGCTGCTGCTGCTTGTGGGCCTGGGGATATGCCTGCATGCCCTGCTGTATGCCACCCGATCTTGAGACTCACAACAGTGGGGCTCCTGGACCACCCACAGTGAGAGAAGTGGCCTGTGCATCCCAATGGGCCTCACAGAGTGATAGAACCTGTACCCTTTCCCTTAGTGGGGCCAGATTTGGAATATGAGCCCGAGCCCAAAAAAGTTTTCCTATGCCTCTTGCAGGGGACATGGAAGGACATATCAGAAAGGGACAGGACAAAGAGGGCGCATTTAGCTACAACAGAAATGGGTGTATGAATGTGTGTTGACACCATTTTTTACTTATGTGTATGTCCTTGTGTTTACTGCATTGCAGTACTTAAAAGATTAAATCTACCAGTGCTTGCTTAAACACTGGATGTCAGCACTGATGTGCAGCCCTCCACAGCTTTCCCAGATAATATCATGCACCACTCCATCCACTCAGTAAAAAGAATATCCCATGATGCACTGCTCCACCCTCGCTGTACAGTGCTGTCACTTCCAAATCCCCTCCCCTCGGTAATGGTGAATCGTCTAAAAAAGAAAGAAAGAGAAGGTTGCTTCCTTGTAACCAGGGTTCTTCTAAATAGCTTCGTACATTCTCTCAACTGGAGTGGGTCCAGAGTAATAGTACATTGACGGGGGAGAAGGTGAAATTATGAGGAGTGGGGAACTCTAAATGAGTGCACACAGGGGCAGAGCCATGTGGAATGAGGCTTCCCCTCCCCACCTGGTCAAAGAGAGAGAGGGTAAGAGAGTAGGGGTGGAACTCCAGGCAAATTATCAATTACTGGTTTTATCGGTATAGGATTCATCTGATATCGGATTTATCGGTACCGGTTGTGGTGAGGGTGATCTGAGCATCCAGCTGTCTAGGATTCTCTGTCACTGGGCCCCCACTTAGGAGCAAGAGGAAGGTGGCTTCAATTTTGCAGGAAGTTGCAAGACAAACCCAAGCCACTCTGTGTGTAGAACTCATTTACACACACCACCCAATATCGTTAGATGTAATGCTGGCAGGAGAGGATAAACATGTTATTTCCACCCTCAATACTTCCTGGCAGCAAATATAGGCTTAACAGGGGGGCATCGCGGGTGTGTGTGTAAAAATGTAACAATGCTTAAATGCAACACGCAGTCACATGGCAAATGTTATATACACCCGTTCCTCGCCCATTGGCTCTCCCCCTTATTCCTGATATGGCACCTCCTCGTGCATAGCACTGTGATATCACAATGCTTCAAAGAGGCTGGGCCTCAACAAAATAGGTCTCTGTTCTGACCTTTTTCACAGTGGGCCCTTCCCATGGAGAGCATTGTGATGTCTCTGTGTTCTGAAGGGGTGGAGCCACATAAAGTCACAAGCAGTGCAAGTGCATCTTTTGTACCTCACTCCTGCTGTCTGCTGTATGCTGATGCTTGTAAGTGTCTTTTAGACACTTTGTTTTTGAAATTTTCTGATTTGTCATCAGGTGCTCCATTGTTGCGACTTTTGTCTGACCAGATTCCTGAGATTTCCAACTTGGTGGCAAGGTTCTGTGAGCACGTACTTCACCAAAAAAGGGTCTTAGTTTTGGTTGACTCAAATAAGTAAAACTTGATTACCCATAGAGCCTTTAGATGCGCCACGGATGTGACGTTTCCCTGGCCATGTATCCTTTAAGGCCAATATTGAGACATTTAACTCTTGGGTTTAAGTATTAAGTTGGTGATTAGTTTTATTACAGGGGCCAAGCTCTGCCACAGTAACCCCCATGGAAGAGCAAGGCAATATTTTTCATGTCTTCACCTGTTTGGTCCGGTTTTGGGTGCAGGGTGATAAAAAGAAGTTGCTTGTATAATGAATGCAATTTTGAAGTATTTTATTGCAGTATTGTTGTTTTGTACTGTTGGAAATGCTGATTATTTTGTGATATAACATTTTGCGGCTATGGCGAAAGCCGGCCGAATGAATATACATATATACATACCTCACTCCTGGCACCCGTAGCTATTAACCTCAATCTGCCCTGGATCTGTCACTAGTTAGTGATGGAGAAAACATCATGGAAGAACATAGTTCTAAATCATAACTCAGTCAAATATTCACTTATGTTTTGAGAAATATTTTGCAATCTGTCTCCTGGAAAATATTTGTTTTATTTTTTCCTCAATAAATGACCTGCTCTGTGCCAAAATTACAGAGCATAGTATTTAAAGTTTAAGTTTTTTTCAAGCTTATAGATTTATTCACATCTTCTGACATCAGAAAAAAAAATCAATGTGAATACAAATTGGAGATGGTGTCAAAGTTGCAACCCCTTGGCTGCTGCTTTTCTAGAGGTTGAGTCTCTTGTGATGCTAGTTGAGTCTCTTCTGATGCTAGTTGGCCTTGGCAGCTGGACAAGTCTCTGTGAATGGCTGAATATTTTTTCAAGTTTATTGCTTGATTCCGTCTAATTTCTTTTGCAGCTGTTTCATCAGCCAGATCCAAAGCTCACTGACGTCTGTGGGAGTGGACTTATGAACCTCTCCTATGGACTTCTGTCTGTCTTCTCAAATGATTCTTTCAAACCATCACATCCAAAACCAACAAATGTAATTTAGAAGGTTTCTCTGAGTTTATATCACATTCTTGATTACATATTGTTTGATGTCACCTGTCTTGCAGATTTGAGGAATTTCAACTTTTCTCCTCCATCATTCCAGTGAGGAGGATGATCTTCTGCCTCACTACACTGACAAAGAATAAAAGTTTCTTTTTCAATATGTCATTTTGTGAGGACAGCTGACAGCCATTCATTGATTCTCTTTTCTTGCCAAGAGATGTGCACAAATCTAAGAAAGCATAATAGCTCAAAGACATCATTCCTTTTCTCATCTCCTTTTTATAAATGCCAAAAATTCAAAACCACACATTGTAACTGAGAATATGGTTGATATCAGAAATAGTAATTTAAGCTTAATAAGGACATTGCATTCTTTCTGTGATACTTATATCTTGCTGGTCTTCCATTATATCAATAGACTCTTTCTTTACAGTTCTCGTTTTCATTTGCAGTTGATTGCAGAAATTTCAAACAATTAAATTACTCGACAATTCTCTCCATCAAAATCAATCATCACTTTTATACTCCAATCATAGCCCAGTTTCCTTGTACCCATTTGTTCTTTTCTGCTACCTTCGTTCTTCTCAAGCCATATAGTTCTGGATACAATATAAGTCTTCTGCTCTCTCCAAACTCACCCATGTTTTCAAATTTCTCCCACGACCCTCAAAGATTATTTTTTTTCACATACAAAGAGTTGCTTTTCCTTTCAACCTTTGCCAAATTCAGTCTGGATGTGTAAGACAAAAAACCCTAATTGGTTTTCCCTTACTCTCCCCCTATTAATTGTCAACCATCAGATTGCTTTGATAGTTAATGAACATGTCAGTCTTCTAAAAAATACCTGAATTCAAATTTTAGCCTGATACAGCTGACGGTTTCAACTAAAAGGAAGTCCTTAAGTAAATATCATTTAGCTCTAAAAGAACTAGTGAAGGAATGTGGTATCTTGAGTATTACAATGTTACTCCTTTTTTCCTTTTTTACTGATTGCTCATCATTAGTTTGCTCATCATTAGTTTGTAATTAGTTCATCTAAAAGCACTGGGTGCTTTTAGATGAACTTCTTCTCTGGTGCTGGCTGTGCCAATCTGTTTCATCCCCAGGTTGGCCAGTCTGTTTAAAAGCACCCCAGAAGATGTGGAAGTGGGGCATCCCAGCTTGTGGCATTCTGGAAAATTTCGGAGCATTGCCTGTGGAGCGTATTGGGCAAAACTGGGGCACCGGTCTGAAGTAGAGCTACTGTATTTCTGCTGAGCAGACCCATGCTGCATCTCTGCTTTTGACCAGCATTGCCCCAAGCAATACCGTAGACTTGCAGGTGGCAGCCTAGAGCATTAGGTGATTCGTCTGCAACTCTGGTGTGGTGGTGGGGCACAGTGTGGGCAGACCACGGGCTAGGGAACCACCAGTTCTATCTAAAATGGACCCAGGCAGGGCTGCAATTGTGTCGAATGTGGGGGTGCACCCCTGGAGCAGCTCTGGGGCAGGCAGCCTCCACATCTGTGTGTTTACACACCCATTGTTTAGTGTAGAAAATTATGTACTCCACCACAGGTTACTTTAACTGAACCTTCAGGTTATCTGACCCAAATGAATCATATTGGTTCATATCTGGTCACTGAAAGCTGTCATCTTTCCTAAGATCTTTGGTTCAGTAGCAAACTGAAGCTCCCCACCACCACCCCTTGTCAAAAGCATATATAGAAAAGGTAGATGTGCTATAGCTGGGGAATTAATTTATTCAAATCCTTCTGTGTAAGAGTCATTCTCAGCCTGATCTCATGCCTATGATAAATCTCATTGGGAATTCAGCTTTAAAATGGAAAATACTTTTAAAAGGTAAAGTTGATAACCCATCTGGCGTAGACAGAACAGGATTTTCCCTTTAAGCATTTACGATTAGAAGGTTTGAATTCCATGTGTTTAAATGCATTATACATATTAAGGACCCAGGATACTCATTTAATAAACATAATATGAAGGGCGAAAACTGAGGACTTTAGAAAAGATCTCAGAGACAGATTGGCTCACATGGTGTACCTGTGCAGAGAGCCTCTCGTTTTAGTGAATGAAGGAAATATTAGCCATTTATCCCAGAGAGGGGCTTGTTGAGTATTAGTTTTTATTATGAAATTATTGTATGAATATTTATTTATTTATTTATTTTTATCCATTTATAATAAAATGTATATGCCACCCCCTCCTGCTAAAAGCATCTTGGGGCGGCTAACAACATATTCAAACAATTTAAAACAACAACAATACAATTTTAAACACAATTAAAACACAATGTAAAAATACAATATACCCACCCACCCCCTCTCCCTCAGCAAAAGCATGATGGAACAGCCAGATCTTACATTGGGTGATTTCAGACGAGACGGGGCAGCATTCGCCCTGTCCCCGAATCACCCAAATGATTTCCCGCCGGGATCACTCTGGCACAGTCAACAGATGTGCCGGCTGATCCTGGCAGGGAATCGGGGAGGGGACGGGGCCACGTGGTGCAACGTGCAGCCGTACGGCCCTGCCCACCCATGCTCCCTTGCCGCCCACCCTCTGGGGAGATGGGCGGGCACCACGGCCAATGCGGCCGCAGCACCTGCCCAATTTGACCACGGCCCGGAATCCCACCGGGGATTCCGGACCGTAGGTGCTCGCCAGATGTTACTTTTTGTTGGTTCCCGCCGGGGATCTCTTTGACCACGCTTGCGGCGCTTGTCCGGCGGGGAGCCCCAGAAGCATGGTTGAAAGTGACCCCATGTGGGAATCGACCGTGGTGAACATCTGGCAGCTGCCGAACAGAAGGTCAGGGCGCTTTGGCCCCATGTGGGTATTGACCGTGGTTCACTGTGATCGCGTCACGTTTGAAAATACCCATTGTCTCCTGCTTTTTTTATGGGTATTTCTGACCCCAAAGGCTGCTAAAAAATCATAGAACTGTTTTGGCAGGCCTGAACCACTCCTCCCCCCATGTATTCCTCAAGAAGTGTGAGGACAACTGTCCTGTGTTGTTTCATGTTCCTCACCCCTCCCCATTTTTTTTAAAATGAAGTTTTTTATCATTTCATCATCAGGGGTCCTTTCGACCCCAATGTAAGTCAATGGTAAAATGAAAGCACCATACGCCCTTTGCACTGAGGGTCATGTTGACCCCTTGCACATATATTCTTGAAATACATGTGTCTTTTAAAAGAAATAAGACTTAACCCAGCACCTGCTCTCCTAATTAAAACCCTCAATGAGGGTGAAGGACAAAATGTAACACTTAGTTTGAGTTTACAAAGGTCATTGGTGGTGTGTTTAGGAAAATATCATCATAAGCTGCTTTGGGGGTTACATTGACCCCCCGGTGAAAGGTCAATTTGCCAACTTCTATTGTTCCTTATCTTTACACAACAGTTAAGACCTATTTAGAGTGAACGCTTGACACTGGGTTTTTTAATCACAGCCATTAGCAGCTTTTTGTTGGAAAAATACCTATTCATTCTGCATCAGGGGTCGTGATGACCCCTGCATATACTGTGAGCTTTGGAGCTCACTTGAAAATATCGAAGCCCTGCAACTCTTTACACAGCATTTAAGACCTATTTAGAGTGAACTCTTGACACTGTTTTTTTAAAATCACAGCCATTAGCAACTTTGTGTTGGAAAAATACCTATTCATTCTGCATCAGGGGTGTTGATGACCCCTGCATTTACTGTGAGCTTTGGATCTGGCTTCTCCTCTCCTTTCCTTGGATTGGAGGGGGTCAACATGACCCCCTGTACCGTTTTTGTTAGTTGTGCTGCTTTGCACGAGGGGTCATGGTGACCCCCAATACCATGGCGTGTTGTTTTGTATTTCTGTTTTTCAGTTGTTATACTACTAAACTGTCAATTTTTTTCTTAATCTGTAGTCCATTTCAAATCAATCACATTAATTATTTTTCAGCTATTTATTAATGGGGGTCCTTTCGACCCCAGATAACGTTATGAGTCAATCAGTTTCTCAGGCGCAGGAGGGTAAACATAATATGAAGGGAGAAAATAAAAGACTTTAGAAAAGATCTCGGAGACAGATTGGCTCACATGGTGTACCTGTGCAGAGAGCCTCTCTTTGAGAAAATGGAGAGACAGTTTTAGTGAATGAAGGAAAGATTAGCCATTTATCCCAGAGAGCGGCTTGTTGAGTATTAGTTTTTATTATGAAATTATTGTATGAATATTTATTTATTTTTATTTATTTATAATAAAATGTATATGCTGCCCTCTCCTGCTAAAAGCATCTTGGGGTGTCTAACAACATATTAAAACAATTTAAACCAACAACAATACAATTTAAAACACAATTAAAATACAATGTAAACATTCACTATATCCCCCACCCTAACCCAACCCACCCAAACCCTCTCCCTCAGGAAAAGCACAGTGGATCAGCCAGGTCTTACATTGTCTATGGAAAGAGGGGAGGTCAGTAGTCAGGTGGACCTCCAATGGGAGGGAGTTTCACAATTACAGTGCGGCCACAGAGAAAGCCCTCTGCAAGGTTGACACCCGAGAAACCCGGGTGTTAATATTAAACATTGCAATCCAGAAAAGACCAAAAGCAAAGTTAGGCCAACCCTGGTCTCTAGTCATTCACTTTTAGATATCATATCAGAAACAGTCCTGTAAGAATCCAAAAATATATCATATTGATGTAGCTGAAATTGTGACTTCATTAAAGTTAGTGGCTACAATCTTCAAAGAACTGAGAGTTCACAAAGGTTTGTGGCATTCTTCAGTAAACAAGTCCGTGGAAAATGGAAATTGTAATCTGCAGACAAAGAGTTAACAGCCCAGTATTTGCATTCATTCTCTGGCACTTTCATTATACTGGCAATTATTATAGTGCTATGTTCTAATAGTAATTTTATCATGCATTCAAATTGGCAAGCGGAATCATTTAGCAGCCACAACAAATTGAGCTCAGCAGGCTTTATTTCAAGAACTTCAGTGGTGTCAAGTGGTCAGTCCTTCATTTTTAATTTCTGGATAGATGAGATGCACATTACCTGATCTCTTATCCCAGCTGACAGTCATGGCAAATGGTTCCAATTACATCCTAACATTACTCTTAACTCTGAGGTAAATAATATTATCAAGCTTGTATGGGTAGGGTAGGTTGGATACCAAGGAAAATATTAATTATCTTGTAAAAGTATTTTATTATCTTACTTGTTGGGCATCAATTACGTGTTCCCAATTAGAAAAGTAATTATCAACATATAGCTCTCTACAACGTAGAGAGGTAAAACAGTCACATAAATTACACTTAAATCACATTTTTGTGGTGCAAAGACAGTGTCTGCTGTATAATTAAGTTTCTATGCATCATGCAATATAATTGAATGGATTACTTAAAGATGAGACACAATATCCCACTACAAAGAGAACAATTCAATGTTTGGCCAAGGTTCACAGTTGTCAAAGTAATCTCCTACTTCAAGAAAGGTGAAAATGCAGAATCGGGGTGTGGTCCTCCAAATGGATAGAACTAGTACTAACACCTAATCGAGGCTAAGCCCAATTGAAGTGAATGGAGCTAGCACTGATGCAATCCACTTCGAGGACCGCATTCCCCATCTTATATGCTACAGACTGGAAACTCTTTATCAAAATGTAGATTTTTAAAGAGTGCCCTAATGGGGCCTAATCGTGCCTTGAGCTTTGTGAATGAGTTCTTCTACTCAATTGAATATGATTTCCAACTGTTGCAAAGAATAAAACTGGCCAGTGCTGAATTAATTTGCACATGCCAATTTATCTACAGAATAGCTCATTGCACAACATAAAGATTAGTATAAAAATGGCATGCTTAAATAATGAGTCCTTAGAAACCAGACAAGTGAATTAAATATGGGCCAGAGAGCAATGGAAACGCTAGTTGAACTTAAACATGGACACCCCCCCACCCCCTGGTGTTTGGGCAGGTGTGCGGTGGTGTGTCCATGGAAATGGCCAGCAGGAGGAATGGGTGTTCGCTCAGTGTTCATCTGTGTGAACACCGCAAGGGATGGGTGGGGTGCATGCGAGCTCCTGTGCAACACCCACCTCCACCCATCACACACCCATCTCCACCCACGGAGTCATCTGGAAAACCGGAGGAGGCCCTGTGGGTGGAGATGTGTGGAGGTGTGTGTGTCCGTGTAAAGGGACACCCACCCACCTCCACCCACTACACCAAAATACCCATTCACCCACCCACCCCCATCCATGTAAAAAGGGTCAAAGTTGGAATAATGGACTGACATGGCCAAGGTCTGCAAAGTCATCAAAAAGACAACTAGTGACTTCAATGGCTTTTCAATTGCATCCCAAGTGAAGGCAAAGCTGGGATCCTTGTTCTTAACAATGATAGATTTAAAATACAATTGATTCTGTTTTTATTTCATAAATTCACATTTTAAGGCTTGAAGGAACCACTATGACTGTGGGCATTTTCAGACATGATGGGCCCAGAGGCCCGCCACACTGAACCCCAGACCGGGATTTCTGTCAGATCCCGGTCTGTGATGAAGCCGGCCATCCTTCAGAAGTGCCGGCTCCATCACTGTGGGGAATTAGAGAGGGGTGAGGCTGTGTGGCACAACATGTGGCTGCACAGCTCAACCCCCTCCCCCGCACTCCCCCAGCCACCCACCCACGGGGAGACAGGCAGGCGTACTGGCCAATGAGGCCACTGCGCCTGACCCCGTCCCGTGGTAGGAGCCTGGTTCTGGGATGGGGCTGCCAAGCAGACATGCAGCGCAACCATTGCTAGCCCTGTTCCGGATCGTGGCCACTCTAAACTTGGTTCTCAACCTCTGGCTGGCCAGAGATCAAGAACGGTGGTTAGGTTTGACCCCTGCCAGAGATTCAGTGTGGTGAACATCTGGCGGGGGTCAAACAGACGTTCACAGGAACGCCACCACCACAGGGGATCCACTGGGGTCCACTGTGGTGAAAGGCATTTTTGTAACTTCTGAAATTACCCTGTGTTGTCTGACCCCAAGCCATAAAATATCACATATAGTGCCAATAACTTGTAGCTGGGCAATAGCACATGTTTGGAAAAGATGTAAAGATTTCAGTCTTCAAGAGTAGGTTATTCTTCCTATATGAGAACCACCTCCCCCACCACCGCCCTTTTTTACCATTTTATCTCTTTTGAGCTCTGTATAAGTATAAAGCATCAGGGTTCCCAGGCACAATTGACTGCACCAATGTTGGCATGATGCAAACATAAAAGCTACACTGATATGACCAAATAGAGCTAACAGATTATTGTGGCAAATCCTATTTCTGGTTAAAATGAAAACTGCTGATATGCCATTTCACTGACAAGGCAAAAAGTACATTTTTGCAATGGTTAATTCAGGCTCCTATTCATAAATGGCTTTTGGGTTTGTTTTTTGTTAATTTCATTTTTTTTCCCTTCCCCCTCCCCCCCTTTTTTTTTTTTTTTAAGCTTTTTGGGGTTTTTTGTCATTGGCTTTTAAAGTTTTTTTGGATTTTGTCATTTTTGGATGATAGGGCTGATCCCATGCCCAGCACAAGCCATGCGCACATGTGCAAGAAACCCATGTGCAAGTCCATTGCAGGGACATTGCGCTACATCGGACCTGCATGGATCCTGTGCATAAGGGTTTTGGGATCATGGCCAATGAAAGTGGGGAAAAAAGTGATCAAAATCCCAGAAGCAGCAAATAGGCAAAGCATGTCATGAACCCAAGCATTTTAGTGAAAATTTGGCAAGGTTCCTGAAATGACAAACATACCTGTTGATTTGGGAATACTGAACTTCTTTCAGCACTATGGGCAAATTAAATTAATTTGAGAATGTAAACCAGTATGAATATCCCCCCACACTTACACTGGATTGTTTGGCAGATCTTGTGTGACTGCATGTCAATAAACACGGTCTGTTTGTTTTGTTTCTTTCTATTCTACCCCAAAATGCATCTCTCTGCTGATACTGTTCTTACAGCAAACCATTTCCAGGGTTCTGTTGAGCTGCAAACTCTTCTTTCTTTTGCCATTTTGCCAAACTATTGATCTATTGCCATCTCCCTTAAAGTTGTGTATATTCTGATAGAAAAGCTTGATGGAGATGCTGATATGAAATACAAGGCATATTTTGCGGTCTATACATAGGAAGTTGGTGATGGGCTTTTCTCTGACATGAATAAAGTAGTTTTTGTGTATGTGAAGCTCTGATGAGTGGTGACCTATGAACATAAGATAGACAAACAACAATTCCCAAAAAGGGTCAGACTCTGATCTCTAGGGATGGGTGAATGTGGTTCGGAAGTTCAGAATTTGGCCTGAACTTGGCCTGTTTGGACGATCGAATCCGAACCTGCATCCGAACATGAACTGACCGAACTGAACTAGAATCCGAACGTTGAAATGCCCGAACAGTTCAGTCAGTTTAGATCACATTCGGGTGAGTTCGGGTGGAAGGTACGTGTCACTGGAAGGCAAAACGTGACAGGGAGGGGGAGCCAGCTGAGGAGCAGACTTCCAGGCACCAGGGGTGGAGAGGCTTGGAGTAGCACAGAGCCAATGGGGCTTGCGGTGAGGTGGGCACAGCAAGAAACAAAACTGATTGCCTCCCCGCTTCCCAACACCTTCTGAGCTAGTCAATGTTCCTGAACAGCAGGCGTTTCAGAAGGCTTCCTCTCCCAGAGGTTTTTGTTCCTTCCTATTCCTAATCCCTTACCATCCTCCTCCTATTTTACCCATCCAACCCATTTACCTCCATATTATCATTTATTTAGATTATATTAGATAGATTTAGGTGTTATTTTTTGTTTGGAGTTCAATAGCTTTTAGAATAGTTAATAGCAGTTAGATTAAGTGTAGAGATAGATAGATAGATAGATAGATAGATAGATTAAAAAATTAAATAAAAAAATAATTAAAAACCCCAAACAATATAAAAACATTATTTTGGAGGGAGAAATGGAGACGGGAAGGAGAGGCCAGTCTGCTGCCCATAGGGGAGGCAATGGGGCACATGCCAGAGGTGGCAGGGGCTGTGCCAGGGGAGTGGCAGCAGGCAGAAGCAGTAACCCGAGCACATCACCATGCCCCAAACTCAGCAGGCCTGCTTTAGGGCCCCAGGCTTCATTGTCTCAGTGTCGCCTCCTGGCAGTGCCCTCCTCCATTGCCACGCTGAGAACTGGAAGGCTTGCAGTACATGAGGCTGTGTCTGTCTCTGCTGCTGGTGCTGGTGCTGGAGCAGGTGCTGGTGCTGCTGCCGATGTTCATATAGGGCCACCAGTGTCCCACACTATTGAGGCGATCCCCAGCAGTCCAGGGCTGGTGGATCCCACCCTGGCTGCTAGAGGCAGGGCCCGATCCCCAGGCAATGTCAGTAGGGAGAGGAGTGGCAGCAGCAGCACTAACAGCTATAGAGGTCTAGCCTCTGGGTCCCAGTACTCCCCACATCACCGTGATCGTGTACAGTGAGTCAGAGGCAGACACTAGTGCCACAGTGGAGATGTCTGCAGCTGAGGTGATAGCTGAGCCTCCTCCCAGAGCTGTGTCACCAGTGCCACCAAGTTCTCCCCCTCCCAGCATCACTGGCAGCAGTGCGTCACCCAGGGAGGGCCAAAAGGCGGGGGGGGAATCCTCAGTCTGGGATCATTTTAAGCAGGTGCGGGCAGATGATCCCAGCGAGGTGCAGTGCACTGTGTGCCAAAAGGTGGTAAAGCGTAAGCAGGTGCTCAGCAACCTGGGGACAACGGCAGTGGCAAGACACCTAAAATCATGCCACAGTGCTCTGTTGCTCAGCAGGAAGGCAGGGGAAGTGCCTGAAAGCGGGTTCCCGACTGCAGCAGCCAGGTGCCCGGCTCCTTCAGCAGGCAAGCGTCCTGCACCAACACCAACTGCTGCCTCTAGAAGCAGGAGCAGTATTCCTCCTTCTGGGAGGGGGGAAGAACATCAGCAGGAGCCTCCCCAGCAGCGCCGTCATTCCTTGCACAGAGGTCATTCTACCACATCAAGAAACAGCCACTCCAGCCCTAGGACTCGCCATCAGGGTTCTGGGGCCAAGTTACAAGCAGGGTGGGCTGTGGCCAATATCTAGAAGCTTCCACTCTAGCCCCAGGACCTACCATCATGGGTCTGGGGCCATCATTCATCGCACAGAGGTGCTATCATTCTATCGCATCAAGAAATAGTCACTCCAGCCCCAGGACCCGCCGTCAGGGTTCTGGGGCCTACATTGCTGGCAGGGAGGGCTGTGGTCAATATGCATCTAGAAGCTGCCACTCTAGCCCAAGGACCCACCATCATGGGTCTGGGACCGTTATTTCTCGCACAGAGAGCCAATTTTCAACTGCATCAAGACACAGCCACTCCAGCCCCAGGAAACACCGTCAGGGTTCTGGGGCCAAGTTACAGGCAGGGAGGACTGTGGCCAATATCTACATGTTGCCACTCTAGCCCCAGGACCCACCGTCATCGGTCTGGGGCCGTCATTCCTCGCACAGAGGCGATGTCATTCCACAGCATCAAGAAACAGCCACTCCAGCCCCAGGACCCATCGTCAACGTTCTGGGGTCTATGTTACAGGCAGGGAGGGCTGTGGCCAATATATATCTTGAAGCTGCCACTCTGGCCCCAGGGCCCACCATCATGGGTCTGGGGCCATCATTCCTCGCACAGAGAGCCAATTTTCAACTGCATCAAGAAATAGTCACTCCAGATCCAGGACCCAGCATCAGGGTTCTCGGGCCTATGTTACAGGCAGGGAGGGCTGTGTCCAATATCAAGAAGCTTCCACTCTATCCCCAGGACTCACCATCATGGGTCTGGGACCATCATTCCTCACACAGAGAGCCAATTTTCAACTGCATCAAGAAACAGCCACTCCAGCACCAGGATCCACCGTCAGGCTTCTGGGGCCATCATTACTCGCACAGCGCACTGTCATTCCACCATATCAAGAAGCAGCCACTCCAGCCCCAGGACCCACCGTCAGGGTTCTGAGGCCTACGTTACAGGCATGGAGGGCTGTCCAAATATCTAGAAACTGCTACTCTAGCCCCAGGACCCACCCTCAGGGTTCTTGTGCCCTGCCATTCCGCTCACGGGGAGCTGTCATTCCACCTTTTCCTTACGCAACCTGCTGTTCATGGTGTGTGTGTGTGTGTGTGTGTGTGTGAGAGAGAGAGAGAGAGAAAGAGAGAAAGTCTTCCCACTGCTAGAAGGAGAGACAGACACGATCCCACCCATTCTGTTACCAGCACTATATGGCCAGAGAGAGAGAGAGACAGAGGGTCCCCGCTAGAACGAGAGAGATGGGGGGTGGAGTGGGAGAGGTAGGTGTATCCAGCTCAAGCTGCCACCTGCCAGAACCAGGAAGAACTCCCATCTGTGCTCATGCACCTGATCGATGCCCATTGGCCATCACCCACATCCAGCAGCCAACCTACAAGAATCAGATGGAATATATCAATATTACACAACGTTTAGATGTGCCTGCCTCCCTGCCTGCCTGTGTATGTTCCTGTACCTCCTGCTACCACCTATCGCATGATTGAATGAAGTGTGCCTGATAGGCTTTAGGCTGTCATTCCACTATCCCTGAACTAGTCATGCCCGCCCGTCCCAGGAACCATCAACTAGATTCTGGGACCATCATTCCAGCCACTGGGGGCTGCATTCCATTTTACTGTATCCAGAAGTCCGGTGCCCGCACGTCACGAACCCCCCCCCCCCGCAAAGCCTACTTCTCCGCACCCACCGGTGGATTCCTGCTGAAGCTTCTGGAAATAAAAGCCCCTCCAAGCACCAGCTCCCACTGCCTGCTGCCAAGGAGCCTGTCTCTCTTTCTCTCTGTCACACCCACACACACAAACACAAGCCCTGCACCTCCTGGGGGGCTGTCTGCAAGTTGAGAACCTGCTGCTGGCACAGCACATATTTGTGTTAATAACTATGCTACATGGGGTGGCACTTGCTGCTGGTAGGGATTGACAAGCTGTATGAGATTCTGCCACCTGCCAGCCAGAACTTCAGCACATAAGGATAAAAGATTGGACAGTTCAAACTAAGCCTGTTACAAGAAATATAACATGTTTTATTAAAACTATTTAAATAACAACAACAACAACAACATTATGAAACCAAAACCAAAAATTGAAAGGAAACTTATAAATTAAACTATTAGTCTCTGGGCCTGTCCCCTGGGACTTGGGAGAAAAGCAACAGGCATTGGGACACTGCACAGGGCTGAGGGGCGGCCACCTGGTCCTCTTGTAGGTCGTAGTCACGGCAAACTCCACGGCCCCTTCCACGTCCCGATGTCACCTGGAGAGCACCTGGTGGTACAGTTCCAGGCATTCCATCTTGGCGGAGACATACTGGCAGTACGTCTCCATCTTCTTTTTATCCACCTCAACCACCTGGAACTGCTCCACCAGGTGCTTCTCCATGGTGGCTGCTGTCCTCTGCAGGCTGGCCATGAAGTCCCGGGTGGGCCTCTCCAACTTGGCCCGAAAGGCCTTGGCCTCAGAAGACTCCCGGGGCACGGGGGTCTCCACTTTGGGGCTGGAGGGGGAAGGGCTTACATGCCATCTTTTTTGGGTTGCTTTCCCCCCCTTCTTCTGGCGCTGAGGCTCCACGGCCACACCAGAGTCCTCCTGCCGCCTCACTCTCCAGTCATGTGTTCGCTCGATGTGGGCAATGAGCCCCTCTCTTTGCAGCCAGAATCTTTCCTGACAGATCTAAAAAGAGCATAAAAAGATAGGAACATAAGAAGTGCCATACTGTGTCAGACCAATGGTCTGTTAAGCCCTGCCTGCATTCTGTCTCAACAAGTGGGTGGGTGGCCAAACTCTCTCTGCAGGGGACTTCCCTTCCTAACAGGTCATAGGGCAATCCATTCCCTGTTGTTCCAGTCCCTGCGCCTTACCTTGCATGTGGCGATTCTGTTGCCCTTGTCATAAAACCTCCAGACATCTGACCTTGTCTGCTGAATGTCTGGGGGTGTCACTGGCGACCTCCGCCTAGGGGTCCTCCTTGGCCTGGCACCAGCGCTGGGGCCGGCATCCGATTCCTCTCTGAAATGGGAACACATTAAGAACTCCAAAGTAATATCATGCATTTCTGATGATGCCTCTAGTCCTCCCTCATTGGGGTGCTTGGGATGGCAATGGAGAGACCCTGTCTGGCACATGCAAATCCTGCCCTCCTTGGGGTGCTAGGGATGGTGATGGAAGATGTGACCCTGGCTGGCATGTGCAAACGCTAGGGGATGCTAGGGATTGTAACTAGAAAGGCCCTGACTGGCACGTGTAAATCCTGTCCTCATTGGGATGCTAGTAGCGATGCAACGGGCGATGTGACCCTGTCTGGCACGTGCAAACCGTGCCCTCCTTGGGGTGCTAAGGATGGCAATGGGAGATGTGACCCTGGCTGGAAAGACCCTGCCTTATTTGGGGGTGCGTAGGGAATGGGATGGCAACTGGAGAGTGGAGACCCTTGCTAGCCTGGCACATGTTTGGGTGGGGGAGCTGCTCGTGCCAGAGCCCCCCCACACTACAGTACCCTCTCTCTCTGTCTCAGACATCTGCTGCTACCTGCTGATGCCTACTGTTTGTGCCTGACTGATGCCCACCACCCACACACCCACCCACACGCCAGTGAACTCGTTCTAACAGATAGAGCCTTTCTTGTCCTCAAAGTAAAAAAAAAATGTTTACAAACCTGGCAGGCAGCACCTCCTGAGCCCACCACTTGCTCCTCATTTGAGGAGCTGGCCGCCACCACCACTGGATGTCTAGGGGCAGCGACCACCTCCTCCTCTTCCTCCTCCAAGACTACCAAGTTGGCCTGCAGCCGGGGAATCATCACAGAAGCCTTCTTCATTTTTAAAAAAAAAATCACGCAGCTAACCAAACCAAAACACACAGTCACCTACCACACACCAACACTCACCAACCAGCCAAACAACACAGCCAAACCAAACACAAACAGCCAAAACACATGAACTGAACAGCCACTCAGCCAAACACACACTCTCTCACCACACAGCTCTGCACACACTCGAATTTCTGGTTTCCAGCGTGATCATGTGCTCTCGTGATACTTTTTCTGAACACCCCAACTGAACTGAAATTGATCGAACCGAATGGCCGAACCCAAACTCGGCGAATGAACTGAACTCTTGAACTGAACACCCGAACCAAACCGGGCCGAACCAAACGGCCGAACCCGAACCACGATCTGTTCGCCAATCCCTACTGATCTCATCTACTCTGATCTAACTTCAGAGTCACTTAATTAACTTCAACTGAGTATATTTAGACCTGGTGAAATATGATCTGGTCCATAAACTCATATTGCCTTTAAGCTGATCCAACACTAGAAAAGCTGCTAGCTCATGAGGTATTGGATGCTGTATATTTCCAGGGTTTAAAACTCTGTTTTTCACATGCTAAATATCTGGATTGGATAATCCACAATCCATCCCCCTGTCTCTGCTGCGGATGAAAGAAGTATCTATCTAATCTCTCTCTCTCTCTCTATCTATCTATCTATCTTTGACAATTTACAATTTTCTTAAGTGTGTGAAGCACAAAGAAATAGTTGAGATTTTTATTTGTGTCCCTTGGCGGTACTGAAATTTTTTTGCCTAATGCCATCTTCCGAGATGCTTGCTGTGCTGTCATAGAGATTTCATAGCTAATTCATATAGTGTCAATATGAAAATTCAACCTCACTAGTATTTCAGGGAAAAAATATAGAATTTCAATGAGCTGCCCATGGGAAGCTGTATATTTATTTCCGCCGTGCACCAATTTCTAAATAGGCCTAACTAAGCTAGTTGTCAACACAGTAAGATTATATTGCTGGTTCATTGCTATTCTGGCAGATGGCGAGGACTTGCAAAAAGCAAAATGTACTGTCACTTTGTTGTTCTAGCAAATTAAAACTGAAGCCTGGAAAAGTGAATTCAATCAACAGCACCAACAACAAAAATCTGAAGTTTAGCCCTTTGATTTTTTAATATTTTTTTTAAAGGAGAGAGGGAGGAGGGAATATTTATACCACTTTCTGAGAGATGCAGAGCTGGGAGAAGATAGTCATTTCCATGAAGAAGGCTTTGTTTTTATTCATTATTTAGATTTCTTGTCATAGTTCAGTTACCATTTCAATATTAAATCATTATAACTACAAACATCTCTACAGGATCTGGCACGACACTCAAAAACAACAAAAGACTTCCAAGATAAACGTTAAATGTATCGTAAGCACCTAATTAGGAATAATAGTCAGCCTTGCATATAAAAGAGTGACACTGAGGTATGTTGCATTATTATGGATCTCTGAGGAATAATTTTTTCTCAGAAACACATGAAAGTATTTTCCCCCAGATCTCATTTACATTAAAAGCCAACAAAGATAAGGGATATTCAAATATAGTTCTTTCTTGTTCTCTGGCTTGGTGTGATAGAAATGTCAGAGACCTTCATCCTGGACCTGCCATGAGATTGGTGGACCCTGTGACTATGGACAGTGCAGACAAAGTCTTCAGAGCTGAACCAGGGATTAGTTTTACCAAAGTATCTGGCTTCTGGATTTGTTTTCTTACTTGCTGTTTTTGTTTTACTATAGGTCAAGGATAGGCTACAACCACAAGCGTCATGTACCAAAATCTTGATAAGGCTAAGAGTCACAAGCCATACATGCATGCACATGCACACCAAACTCTCCTGCGTAGGTGCTGAAATGAGTACCCACATCAATGGGTATACTTAACAAATTTCTGATACCTGAATTGACCTGACAACATTGTGTGTCAACTGGTACTGGATTTTGACCCAATTTGGGTACCCAATGTCCCAGAAGGATGGCTTCCGGTCCCAGAATGTTGGCTTCTGGTACAAATTTTTCAACTTCTATATCAGTTTATCAAATTTCAACACCTATTTATTTATTTTCCATCCTGGAAAGTTAACTTCTTGTCTCCAGAAAATCCAATTTTAGTCCTGATTTATTTTTTATTTCTGTCTCGATTTTTCTTCTCCTTCAGTTTTCTGACCTGATATACCAATCAGTAATAGGAAAATTGAAAAATTGGTACTAGAAGTAACCAACTTTTCATGTTTCCAGGTACCCAATTAGTACCTAGGTTACCTATTGGGTACCTGATGTGGTAAACGAAAATGTGGCTATTACCCACAGGTACTAAATTAAGTAGCGTACCTGTTTCCAGCTCTACTCCTGCATTATAATTGTCTAGTGAAGCAAATCCCCTTGCTTTGCACTCCTGGCCAGTGACTACTTAGGCCCTTTTTAAATGGGCCGGTGGCATGAGGAGGATGGGTGGAGGCCGTGGTGCGTGTGCGATGCATGGGTGGCTTGTTACACAGACCTCCACCCATCTCCACGCATGGAGGGACCTCCATTTTCTCCAATGCCTCCATGCGTGGGGGATAAGTGGAGGTGGGTGGAGTGTGGAAACGTGCATGCACCTCCACCCACCCGCACTGGCAGTCACCAGGATGCCCCCCTTGCCCTCACCAGTTGCCCACGTGGGCGAGGGGAGGCATGTCTCGTGTGAAAAGTGTCTTAGATTCTGAGGAGCAGCTGTGATTCAGATACTGATATTCAGATGCATTGAAGTAAGGTACAGGACCATCAAGGCAGCACAAGATGCAGGACCAGCCCTGGCCGCAAGCTGTTCTTGAAAGCGCAAGACAAGAGCTGCATGCATCTCCAAGCCACAGTTTGTCCATCCCTGCTATAGGTGATTGAACTCTCCTCTTCTTCTTCTGTTACTGTCAGAACTGGTCTTTTTCTTCCAACCCACAGATTCCCAGTGGACTTCTATCTTCTTGTTGTAGAGTAATATCTGATTAAGAACCATTAAGGACAAATGCAGCTAAAGCTTTAAACAAGAACTTTACTGCAGCTTTTCAGACACAGTTCCTTTAGTTACATCTAACCAGTAAGAAGACAAAATGGAGACTGGGCCACACACACAGGGATAGAGAGAAGGGAAGAAGGAGTGGCTACATAAAGGAATTCAACTGCAAACCCCATCTCCCTTCCATGTACATATGAACTTAGCAGTGTCATCTGGTGACTTTATAGTCAATTACTAATGTTAATACAGTAAGTTTCAACTTATGGATGTTGTATATAACAACACTTCTCTCTCCCTTCATTGCTTTCTCCTTTCCTCTTTCTACTTCTTTTATCCTTAGTTTCCTTTTTTGCTCTTTCCACTCCTTTATTCTACCACAGTAATCTTTTCCTATCCTCCATTTTCCAAGTTCCTCTTTGAGCTTTCTATGCACAGTACATCTCTCTCTAGTCAGAACAGCGGAGGCGAGAGCCAGGGCCATGCTGGAGAGAAATGCATCAGGTAGCAGGGGGCAAGAGGAAGCAAAGTGAACAGAGATGGGCTCTCTCTACTCATAAAGCTAGATCCAGTACTCACTGAAATCACTGGAAAACTTTTGAACAGACACAGGAGGTGGCCAATGGAGTGGGAGTGCACTCTTTTTAAACTGCTGATGGGCGGTCTCATTCAGCTAAGATACTGGTAACTGACAGGACTTATTGCCCCAAAGAAGCATATCTAAAGCTCTGATGGGGACAAGGTCTTAGTGTGTGCTAAGTGTCTATGCCCATGGTAAATCCACCACTGAAAGCAAATAACAGGAGTTTTTCGTACGGATGGGAGAACACATCACGGTTAGAGTTTGGTCCGGTTCAGTTCAGTTCACCCATTCGGTTCAACCATTCAGTTCGGCCGTTCGGGTCGATCCCCATGTTCAGGTTCGTCTGTTCGCTTTGGTTGTGTTCCATTTGGTTCGGGCATTCAGAAAAAGGCTCTCTGTGTGAGAAATGATGGCCCCAGACTCATGGCAGTGGGTCCTGGGGCTAGAGTGGTACCATCTAGATACATATTGGCCAGTCCTCCCTGCCTGTGACTTGGCCCCAGAACCCTGATGGTGGGTTCTGGGGCTGGAGTGGCTGTTTCTTGGTGCAGTAAAATGGCATCACCTCTGTGCAAGGAATGATGACCCCAGACCCATGACAGTTGGTCCTGGGGCTAGAGTGGCAGCTTCTAGATACGTATTGGCCACAGCCCTCCCTGCCAGTAATGTAGGCCCCAGAGCCCTAACGGTGGGTCTCGGGGCTGGAGTGGCTGTTTCTTTTATATATATATAGGCCGTGACTAATCGTAGACTGCAAAGCCAGTGGTCTGAGGCAAAAAGGGATGGTGATTGGGCAGGCTGGCTGCTACTCCAAGCCTCTCCACCCCTCGTGCGTGTAAGTCTGCTCCTCAACTGACTCCCTCTCCCTGTCATGTTTTGCCTTACAGTGACAGGTTTTTGCCACCCGAATTCACCCAAACGCGATCTTAACTGACTGTACTGTTTGGTCATTTCGACATTGGGAATCTAGTTCAGTTCGGTCAGTTCGTGTTCGGATTTGGGTTCGGGTTTGGTCATTCAAACAGACCGAGTTCGAGCCGAATTCTGAACTTCTGAACCGTGTTCACACATCCCTAGTTTTTCGCATTTATGTACCAACGTGGATCTCAAAGAACTTTGCAAGCTACATTTATAAGCAGACACGAACAACTGTTTATTGATTGGAATGCAATGAATAGGGATGTGCGAACAGAGTTCAGGGGTTCGGTTTTCAACCTGAACTCAGGGTGTTCAGGCCGTTTGCGAACACCCTGAACCCGAACTTCCCCCCTCCCAAACCGGCCAAACAAAGTTCGGGTTTTGAACCCATTTGGGCGGGGTGAAACCCGGTTTTCCCTCCCCCCTCCAGGCTGCGTGGGTGGAAGGGGCACTGGGACTCACCCCCCCACCCTGCCCAGCCTAGTAAAAAAAAAATACAACCCACCTCAGGGATCGACCTTACCTGGTGGTGCCAGGGCTCTGGCCCTGGGTCTGGTGGCGGCAGTGGCAGTGGCACTCTGGAGCACTTCATGCCTCTTCTAGGCCTTCCGGGAACTGAAGGAGGACTTCTGGCCCCTCTCTTTTGGTGATTGGAAGGGAGGGGCTGGAAGTCCTCCTTCAGTTCCCAGAAGGCCTAGAATAAGCCTGAAGCGCTCTGGAGCGCTGCCGGAGCCGGACCGCCACTGTTGCCACTGCTGCACCTAGGGTCAGAGTCCTGGCCCCACCAGGTAGGTCGATCGCTGTGGTGGTTTTTTGTTTTTTTTATTTTTTTTACGAGGCTGGGAAGGAGGTGGGGGATGAACCCAGGTGCCCCTTCCACCCATGCAGCCTGGATGGGGGAGGGAAAACCTAGTTCCCTCCACCCTCCCGAACGGGTTCTGTGAAACTGAACAGGTTCAGGCCAAACAGCCCGAACCCAAACGGTTTCGGGGGGCCGAACCCCAAACGGGCTGAATACCAAACCCCCCGGTGTTCGCACAACCCTAGCAACCAACTGTTTAATATGACAATGTAACACTAGACAACAGTTGAGGAGAGGAAGTGATAATGAATATTGCATCCAACCAAAACCACAGGGGGCTGGGAATTTAGGTAGTAGAATATTATTACCTTAGTTGGAAGCTTTCAAGGACATTGGAACTATCAAAAATACCATGGGAGAGCTAATGAACATAAGTTTGTCTGTGGCATGGTGATTTTTCCTTAAGACCCATGAGGACTATATATAGATATTTTTAACCTGGTGCTTTTGAAGCACTGCATTTTAAGCATTTTAATGGTACTAATTTCTCATTTGCTTTTTGTGTGTGTGTGACAGCACCACTTCCTTCAGTGTGTCTGAGCAAGTGCCAAAAAAGTGCATACAGTTTACTCTAATCCTTGTCGTTTAAAGGGATTAGAACATGAAATAAGATTTTAAATGGAAATCGCATCTCCCTGTAATTTTGGGGAGCCGAAACAGCTTCTCTAAACATTCTCCTCTCCTTCTGCAATTCCATCCTTGACATCACAATTATTCTGCATTAAATTAAAAATATAGTTCACTCTCTCATAAACAGTACCTTTATGGCAGCTCTAAAAGAGGGGAGGGAGGAATATCTAAACCTTGAATAATTAAAAGTAAGAGAAGTTTAGAGAAACTAAACTTAGAGAAATGGAAGAAAAATCACTATATTACATACAGTACTCCACAAAGACAAACTGCATTCACAGGTATACAAAGGGATGGTCCTAGTCCTCTCGTCAACCTAGGTATAAATAAATTTTGGAAACCCCACCCCTGCTGTGCAAATCCCAGCCCAAGGATTGCGTGGCTGGCGATGGAATGCTACTTTCCAACTCAGTCCTCTAAAGCAGACATCGTGGGTGACCCGGGACAGGATCTGTTTCTGGAGCGAGGCCTAGAAGGCCCAGGGAAGCAGGCATGGTTAGAGGGTGAAGGCAAAAAGACCCAAAGATCAGCAACAAGCATCATGCTAAGCAGGATAATCTAGACCTGACGTCAGTCCACAGGCGGAGGTCAATTCCAAGAAGGCAGTGCAAGGGTCCAAGCTCAGGTGAGAGGCAGGGTTGGATTCAGGATGAGGTGAAGTGGGTGGACAGATCGGCTGAATGAGGAGTAGATCTGGGTCCAAGGCAGGAGGTTGAGAGGCAGGCTGATAGCAGTGGAGAGATGGGCTGGATAAGAGAGAAGACATGCTATTGCATTGCCAAAGCGTTGAACTACTCCGAGGAAGGCAATAATGGAGCACCTGAAATAGGGAAGCTCAAGCTGCTAATCAGGAGACATGCCTAAATCCAGGCTCCCCTAGAACCCAGCTGGACTGGGTCCGTAGTGAGTAATAAATGTCAGCTCTGGAACCTACTGACTTAGAGAAGATGCATTCCTGACCAAACTTAGAGTGGCCCACAACCCAGGGCCTGCAAAGCTCACAGAACCACCCAGGGCACTGGCTGGGACTCATTGGCACACTAAGATGCTCTGAAATTTGTGCAGATGCCACAATGCAACCTCCCTGTCCGGTAAGCAAGGCAGCTTTTGGCATGCAGACATGGGAACAAATGTATATTTTAAAAAACATACACCATTCAGGCACAAAGACATTGTCAAAGAAGCTATTTCAAGTCAGACTGTTTGTCCATGTGAAGTTTGTTATGGGCTTTTCATTATCCCATTGATGACATATAGTATCATAGAGTTCGAAGTGACATCAGAGGCCATCTGATCCAACCCACTGCTCAATGCAGGAAATATGCAGCTACAGCATCCACAACAGATGGCTGTCCAGACTCTGTTTGAAAACCTCCAGAGAAGGAGAGCCCACCACCTCCCTAGGGAATTAAGAACATAAGAAGTGCCATACTGGGTCAGACCAATGGTCCATCTAGCCCATCATCCTGTCTCCAACAGTGGCCAATCACGGTGGCTTGGGAGAAGCACCCAACAGGTCACAATGGGGGATCCATTCCCTGTTGTTTTCCCCCAGCTCCCCTCATGTTCCCTGATCCTGTATGGCTAATAGCTGCTAATAGACCTATCTTCCAGAAAATTGTCCAAACCTCTTTTAAAACTCAGCTATAGTACTTGCCCTTACCACAGCCTCTGGCAATAGATTCCACAACCCAATTATATGCTGAGTGAAAAAAAATATTTTCTTAAACTTGCCACACATGAGATTCATGGAGTGTCCCATAGTTCTTTTACTAGCTGAGAGGGTAAATAACTGCTCCTTGTTTTTTAGTTCCACACCACTCATGATTTTATAGACCTCTATCATATCTCCTCTCAGTCGTCTCTTCTCCAAACTGAAGAGCCCCAACCTACCAAGTTTCTCCTCATACGGGAGCCCTTCCATGCCCTTGATCATTTTTGTTGCACTTCTCTGTATTTTTTCTAGTTCAGCTATGTCTTTTTTGAGATGGGGCCACCAGAACTGCACAGAATATTCGAGGTGCGGTCACACCATTGATTTGTACAGAAGCATTACAACATCTTCAGTTTTATTCTCTATCCCTTTCTGAATAATTCCTAACATTCTGTTTGGTTTTTTGACTGCTGCTGCGCACTGCGCTGTGGATTTCATTGTATAGTTCACAACGACCCCCATATCCTTTTCCTGAGTGGTAACTCCTAGCTTAGTACCCAGCATTGTGTAAGCATAGTTTGGATTATTTTTCCCTATGTGTATCACTTTGCACTTGTCCACATTAAATCTCATTTGCCATTTAGATGCCCAGGCACTCAGTGTTGTAAGATCCCGTTGCAGTTCCTCACAGTCTGCTCGTGTTTTATCTACCTTGAAAAACTTGGTGTCATCTGCAAATTTGATCACCTCACTCTTAACACCTTTTTCCAAATCATTAATGAATACATTAAACAGCACCGGTCCAATACAGATCCCTGAGGCACACCACTTTTTACATCTCTCCATTGTGAAAACTGACCATTTAGTCCTACCCTTTAAGGATGTGCGAACGTGGTTCAGAAGTTTTGGGTTCGGCCCAAACTCGGGGTGGTAGGCCCATTCATGAACACCCTGAATCCGAACCGCTCCCCACCCGAACTGGCTGAACAAAGTTCGGGTTCCGAACCCATTTGGGCGGGGGCAGGGAGGAACCTGGTTTTCCCTCTCCCTCCAGGCTGCATGGGTAGTAGGGGCACCAGAGAGTACCTCCCCGCCCCCTTTCCCAGCCTCATAAAAAAAAGTTTTAACCAACCCCACCCCAGGGATCGCCCTACCTGGTGGTGCCGGGGCTTGAGCGCCCAGTCCGGTGGCAGCAGACCTGATGGTGGGTCCGCCGGGGGCAGTGCTCTGGAGTGCTTCAGGCCACTTCTAGGGGTCAAACCGGAAGACCTAGAAGTGGCCTGAAGTGCTTGGGAGCGCTGCTGCCACTGCCAAACCCACCGCTGGACCCACTGCTGCTGCCACCGCTGCCACCACTGCCGCCACTGGACCCGGGGTCAGAGCACCAGCACCACCAGGTAGGTCAGGTCGGGCTCTAGGTTAGTAGTGGCGGCGGCAGTACCGGAGGGTCTGGTGGGTCCGGACCCCCGGCACCACCAGGTAGGGTGATCCCTGGGGTGGGTAAAAAATTTTTTTTATGAGGCTGCCCAGGGTGGTGGTGGTGGTGCTCCCTGGCTCCCCTTCCACCTGTGAAGCCTGGAGGGGGGAGGGGGGAGAGAAAACTGGGGCCCCTCACCCGAATGGGTTCACACCCCGAACTCATTCAGACTGAATCCCGAACGGGCTGAACACCGAACCCGCACATCCCTACTACCCTTTGCGTTCTATCTTTCAACCAGTTTCTAATAGGTGGTAAGACACTTGCACCTATCCCATGACTTTTTAATTTTCTCAAGAGTCTCTCATGAGGGACCTTATCAAATGCTTTCTGGAAATCCAGGTATGTTATATCTACTGGGTCTCCCTTGTCCATGCTTATTTACACCCTCAAAGAATTCCAACAGGTTAGTGAGGCATGACTTACCTTTACAAAATCCGTGTTGACTCTTCTCCATTAAGCCATATTTGTAGACATGCCCTGTAATTCTGACCTTAATGATGGTTTCTACCATTTTGTCTAGCACAGTTGTAAAGCTTACTCATATGTAGTTTCCAGGATCGCCTCAGATCCCTTTTTAAATATCGGGGTTACATTTGCCACCCTCTAGTCCTCGAGTACAGTGGCAGATTTTAATGACAGGTTTCAAAATACTAACAGGAGGTCTGCAATTTCATATTTGAGTTCCTTCAGAACTCTGGGGTGAATGCTATCTGGCCCTGGTGACATATTAGTATTCAGTTCTAGGGATTTGCCCTAGAACATCCTCCAACATCAAATTGATTTGTAACAGCTCTTCCAATACCTCGCCCACAAAGCGAGGATCCGGCGTGGGTACCTCTCCAAAATCCTCCTCAGTGAAGACTGACGCAAAGAACCCATTCAGCTTCTCTGTAATGTCCTTATCCTCCGTGAGCACCCCTTTTAGTCCCTTGTCATCTATTTGCCCAACTGACTCTCTAGCAGGCTTCTTGCTTCTGATCTATTTGAAAAAGTTTTTGTTTTTTGTTTTTGCTTCTTTAGCAAGCCTCCCTTCAAAATCTCTCTTGGCCTGCCTTATTAACACTTTACATTTATGTTGTCAGTGTTTACGCTTTTTCATAGTATTTTCATTGGGACTAGCCTACCATTTCTTAAAGGATGCCTTTTTGGCTCTAATAGCCTCCTTCACCTCCCCATTTAACCACAGTGGAAGACGTTTGACCTTCCTGGTTCCAATTTTAACTTGTGGGATGCATTTAATCTGGGCTTCCAGAAGGGTGTGCTTAAACAGTCTCCACGCCTCTTGCAAACTTATAGCCCTTGAAACTGGACTTTTAATTTCTTTTTAACTAGTTTCCTCATTTAACTAGTTTCCGGGTAGCTCTGGGTTCCCCTAGGACCTTTGTCCTGGGGGACTTCAATGCCCATGCCGATGCCAGCCTTGCAGGAGCGGAGCGGAAGTTCATGGCCGCCATGGCAACCATGGACTTGCCCCAAATAGTCAACTGCCCGACCCACGTGGAGGGTCATACCTTCAACCTGGTCTTCTGTTCAGGCCTTGAAGCGGGTGATCCGCTAGTGGGGGATGTCAGGATGACACCATTGTCATGGATGGAGCATTATCTCCTACAGACCTGCCTCCCGGCACACCAACTCCAAAAGGGGATGGAACCAGTTAGGTTGGTCTGCCCATGGAAGCTGATGGAACTGCAGACGTTCCAGGAGGCCCTGGGGGAGTTATCCCTAGACCCTGACGGCCACACTGTCGATGAGCTGTTCCAGTTCTGGAACACCTTGATGGAGGCGGCTATCGACAGGGTGCCTCCAAAATGTCCCCTGCCTCCCCTTCATGACTGCAGGGCCCCGTGGTTTACCATGGGGCTGCGGGGTATGAAGCAGGTAGGTAGGAGACTAGAGTGGCCCTGGGGGAGTTATCCCTAGACCCTGACGGCCACACTGTCGATGAGCTGTTCCAGTTCTGGAACACCTTGATGGAGGCGGCTATCGACAGGGTGCCTCCAAAATGTCCCCTGCCTCCCCTTCATGACTGCAGGGCCCAGTGGTTTACCATGGGGCTGCGGGGTATGAAGCAGGTAGGTAGGAGACTAGAGTGACGCTGGTGTCGGACTCGCTCTGAATCTGACTGTCTTCTCCATAGGGCCCATTTGAGGTCTTATGTTGAGGAAGGAATTCTTTGCTGCCCTCATAGCATCTGCGAAGTCACGCCCAGCGGAGCTATTTTGGGTGGTTCGGGGGCTGGTTAGTCCAGCCTCCCTCTGCCTGGATGAGGACTTGTCCCACGCCCACTGTGAGCAATTTATCATCTACTTCGCAGACAAGATTGCTCAGATCCAGAGCGACTTCAACACCGGATTGAAGGCAGTAAGTGAGGAGTGTGAGATTGCGGAGGCCCTGTCTGGTCCATCTTTTGGGGTTGAGTTTCAGGAAATGACGCCAGCCGATATGGCAGATGTCCTGGGGTCTGTTAGGGCCACCAGTTGTCAACTCGATCCTTGCCTTTCCTGGTTGGTGAAAGCCTCCAGTGAGACGCTAGGGACGGTGCTGGCAAGGGTTATCAATGCGTCCCTTCGGCAGGGTAGATTGGCACCCATCCTTAAGCAGGCTGTGCTGCATCCCCTGCTGAAGAAGCCATCTTTAGATGTGGATGTGCTAGCCAGCTACCACCCTGTCTCTAACCTTCCCTTTTTAGGGAAGGTTATTGAATGGGCGGTGGCACTGCAGCTCCAGCGGCATCTTGATAGCATCGGTTTCCTAGACCCTTTTGAATCTGGGTTCTGCCCTGGCTATGGTACTGAGATGGCATTGGTGGCTTTGGCCGACGACCTCCGCTGGGAGATGGACGCAGGACGGTCGACACTTCTGGTCCTGCTAGATCTCTCAGCCGCTTTTGATACCTTGGACCATGGGCTGCTGTTGAGACGGCTGCGAGATCTGGGGGGTCTGGACAGGACTGTTCTTGGATGGTTCCGCTCATTCCTCTCAGACAGAATCCAGCGGGTGGTGTTGGGAGCTGAAACATCATGCCCCCAGGCCAAGACCTGTGGCTTTCCGCAGGGTTCCATTCTGTCTCCACTGTTATTTAATGTGTATATGCAGCCCCTGGGGGAGATCATGAGATGGTTTGGGGTGTGTTGTCACCAATATGCTGACGACACACAGCTGTACCTCTTTTTTTCAATGGACCCAGGTCCTGCCATCTCGATACTTTCCCAGTGTCTGGAGGCCATGGTGGATTGGATGAGGCAGAGCAGACTGAAGCTGAACCCAGACAAGACGGAGGTGATATTAGTGGGGAGGGCGAAGGAGGTGTCGTCTCCTCCTATTGGGGGGGTCTGCCCTCCAGTTGCCCAGCAGGTAGGGAGTCTGGGGGTGATTTCGGATGTGGACCTCATCCTGGATCGGCAGGTGAAGGCGGTGGCTAAAGCCACCTTCCGCCAGCGGTATCTGGTGCGGAGGCTGTGCCCATACATCTCCAGACCCGACCTGGCCACTCTCATCCATGCCTTCGTTACCTCGAGGCTTGACTACTGCAACGCGCTCTACATGAGGCTTCCCTTGATATTGGTTCAGAGGCTGCAGCTGGTGCAGAATGTGGTGGCCCGTCTCCTTATGGGGATGGGTCGCTGTGAGCACATTACACCAGTGCTCCATTCTCCACACTGGCTGCCTATAGCATACCGAGCCAAGTTCAAGGTGCTAGTATTGGTATACAAAGCCCTATACGGTCTTGGCCTCTCTTATCTCAGGGACCGTCTTGCCTTCCGTGACTCAGGGTGGACCCTCCGATCCACTGAGGGCACCTACCTGGAGGTCCCCCGTGTAAGGCGGGGGGCCACCATGGAGAGGGCATTCTCAGTGGTCGGGTCACGGTTGTGGAACTCCCTTCTGAAGGAAGCCTCCTGGCCCCAGGTCTGCTCGCCTTTTGGCAGGCATGCAAGACTTGGCTGTTCACCCAGGCCTTTGGAGGGGAGTGGGGGAGGGAGGGGTAAATTGGAGAGATTGGTGCGGTGGGGAATTGGGGGAATTGGAGGGTGGGGTTAGGGTTGGGGGGGTGTTCATTTTTTAAAAAGTGATGTTGGTTTTAATGTATTTTATTGTTTTATCGTGTTCTTAGCCGTCCCGAGATGCCATGGGCATGAGGGGGCAGCATAAAAATGTCATGAAATAATAAATAAATAAATAAATAAATAAATAAATAAATAATAAAATTTTGTCATAGTCTCCCTTTTTAAAGTTAAATGATACTGCTGTACTTTTGTTTATCTTTCTCCCTACAGAAATTATTTCAAATGTGATCATATTATGACCGATATTGCCTAGTGGCTCTGCCACTGTAACTCCTTGCACCAGGTCCTGCGTGCCACTCAGGACTAGATCTAGAATAGCTCCTCCTCTAATTGGTTCCAGAACCAGCTGTTCTAGGAAGCAGTCATTTAGGCCATCCAGAAAATTGACCTCCAAGTCCTGCCCCAAGGAAACAATCCCCCAATCAATATTAGGGGAATTGAAGTCACCCATTATTATTATGTTGCCGACTTCAGAAGCCTGTCTAATCTCTTTTAGCATTGCTTTATCAGTCTCTCTGTCCTGGTCAGGAGGACGATAGTCTAGCCCTACTGCGATACTCTCCCCCTTTATACCTGGAATTTCCATCCATAGAGACTCTAGGGAACAGTTAGCATTCTTTAAAATTTTAATTGTACTTGACTCAATATTGTCTTTTACATATAGAGCCACCCCATCACCAACTCTATCTACTCTGTCATTCCGATATATTTTGTACCCTGGTATTAGTGTCCCTGGGGTTATCCTCATTCCACCATGTCTCTGTGATGCCTATAATGTCTAGATCTTCATTTAGTGCCATACATTCTAATTCTCCCATCTTACTTTTTAGGCTTCTAGCATTTGCATATAGACATTGATGTGTATTCTTTTTATTCTTCTTACTGTGCACATTATAGGGGACTGTATTAGACACCCTGGAATTGTTATTTATCTGTTCTCCAGCAAATTCCACCTGAATTTCCTTAATTTTATCCCTTTCTCAGTCTTAAGCAACTCTAAATCCCCCAAGTTAACATCATCCTGCATAGATGCCACAGTCCAAACTTTGCACTCCGCAGTGCCCGCTGGCTTCCCCCCAGGTTCTAGTTTAAAAACTGCTCTATTGTATTTTTAATTTTTAGTGCCAGCAGGTGTGTTCCATTCTGGTTAAGGTGGAACCCATCCCATCTGTATAGGCTCCACCCTCCACAGAAGGCTACCCAGTTCCTGATAAATCTAAAGCCTTCTTCCTTGAACCATTATCTCATCCAGCATTGAGAAATTGGAGCTCCGCCAACCTCTGGGTCCTGCGCATGGAACAGGCAGCACTTCCGAGAAGGCTACCCTGGAGGTTCTGGACTTGACTCTACTACCTAGAAGACTATATTTGGCCTCCAGAACCTCCATCCTACATCTACCTATGTCATTGGTACCAGCTTGGACCACAACAACAGGTTCCTCACCAGCACTCTCTAGGATTCTATCTATGTGTTGTGTAAGGTCCACTACCTTCGTATCAGGCAGCCACGTTACCATGCGGTCCTCAAGGCCACCAGCAACCTAGATATCTACATTCCTAATAATCAAATCCCCAACTACCACAGCTGTCTTATTCCCACCCTTCTGGGCACACACCCCTGGAGAAATATCCTCGGTGCGAGAGGATAACACATCACCCAAAAGGCAGGTCCCAGCTACAGGATTGCTTCCTGCCATTTCACGTTTGTGCTCTCTTCCTTGGAGACCTCACCCCTCCAAAGCAGCACAGGGACTGCCAGAGTGGAGGTGAAACTGTTCTACTATGTCCCTGAAGGACTCCTCTATATACCTCTCGGTCTGCCTCAGCTCCTCCAGCTTAGCCACTCTAGCCACCAGAGACCATACATGTTCTCTGAGAGCTAGGAGCTCTTTGCACTGGGTGCACATATACAATCTCTTCCCAACAGGAAGATAATAATACATGTGACACTTGGAGCAAAAGACTAGGTAGCCCCCATCCCGCTGCTGGTCTGCTGTCTGCATCTTCTTGTTTAGTGAGACGTTAGGCTTACTCCTAGTTATGTATTTAACTGCAAGGTATGGAAGCTAAGTGTAGGTGTATATGTGAATTCAGTCACTCACCTGTCTAGGGTGTTCCCTCCACAGCACCCTCCTATGGTGAACTCCTAGGCAAACTTCCCAGTTTGCTGTTCCTGTGCGCTTGTCTCCTGAGCTGCTGGCTCCCGGGCCATTGCCTGTCTGCTCTTCTTATATACTCTGGTGGCTTGGCCCATAAGTCATCAGATTCTAGATCCACCTCCCAATCAAGCCTGATTCACAGCAACCTTCACACACAATAGGACAATTGGCTGCCAATAGTCTTTCAGACCCCATTCAAGGTGCTGGTGTTAACCTATAAAACCCTAAATGATCTAGGTCCCACTGGCTGGCTGACTAACCGGCTGTGGTTTGTGGTGGTGTGTGTGCCTGTGACTGTTGTCTGAGTGCCTGCCTGCCTGATGGAAGGAAGCAGGAGGAAGGTGGATAAAGCCATGGAGGAGGAGGCTGGACAATTGCAGGAGGTGATGAAGCTGTGCTCCTCATCAGAGCATGAGGAGGAGGAGCAGGGCAGAGGAGGTGCCAGGTTTGTAAAGTTTGTTTTTGTTTATTTATTTAATTTTCCTTAGAACTTAGAGAAGCCCTAGGGAGGGATAAGTAGAGTTTCTTTAGCGCTGCACTATGCAGGGGGGGAGGGCAGCATAAAGGAAGGTGAGGCATAGGGCTGAAATGCTGTGCCGCTGCGGCAGCATTTACCTGCAGAAAGTGCTCTTCTGCACCAAGCAGCACGGTTAGGAAGGGAACAATTTTCGCGCCTTGCACTCGCGGCTTTCCGTGGTTGCTGCTGCGGTATTTTTGCCACGTAGATTTCACGCGGACGCAGCAGGTTTGCCACAGTTTCCCCTTTCCATTAAGCACAGCAGCTTTGTGATTCTCACAGCATTGCAGTCAGGGGCATAGCCACTGTGGCGCAGGGGAAGTTGTTGCCTTGTAAACAAAGTTCTTCTTTGAGGGGCTCCTTCCATTCTCACTTGTGCACCTTTCTCTTACCGGCATACACCAAGCTCACTAGCTTAAAAAAACCCACGTGACGTTCACACTCTCCCACCCTATATAAGGTACCTAATCCCAACACAGTTCCTTCCAACCCTAAGCAATTAGGAAGAAAATTCCATGTGGGGTCGGAAGGGTGGGTGTTTGTGAGAATGTTTGGAGCCATCTTGAAGAACCTTGTTTACGAGGCAGCAAGTGGCTCCTCCCATTCCCACAAATGGGAACGTACCAAGCCTAGAAAGAGGCAGTGGGGGAATTTTCTAACAAAATGACAATCCATGCAGGTTGAATCTACAGCCTGTGGGGGAGAAAATCCCTGTTCTTCTGTGAATTCTCTTGTGCATTAGGGTGCCAAGGACAAATTCTTCCCCTTTGTTGGGATGGGTCTCTGCCTCATTGTAGCTGCTCTGCACCCCCAGTTCTCTCTATGCGGTGATCACAAAGGGAAGAGGGAGGATCTGTCCATCCTTCTAACAGACAGCACTGAACAACCAACCCTCCCACAGCTGACACCCCCTGAGCAGGCTGCCCCCTGACTGCTACCCCCCTCCCAGGCTTTAGATCCAACCTGCATGGAGTGTCATTTGTTAGAAAATTCCCCCACCGCCTTTTCTAGGCTTGGTACTCTTCCATTTGTGAGAATGGAAGGAGCCCCTTGAAGAAGAACTTTGTTTACAAGGCAGCAACATTCGCTGCAAAGGAAGGAACGGGGAGAGGGAGGGGGACACTTCCCCCACCCGTGTAGCAGTGCTGCGGGGCTACAACTGAGCTGTTTAAAAAGGCAGTGCTGGTGGTGCAAGAGAGACTTGTTCAGGACTCAGGAGCAGGGATCCTGGCTCCCGCAGATGCCGCATACGCCTGGGGCCAGCCCTGATCACTGCTGGCCCCCTCCCAGGGCAGGGCACGGGCACAAATGCACCCCCTACCCCACGCAACAGTGACTATGCCCCTGCAGCGGACTCTGAAGCAGGTAGTCAGAGTCACCCTAAGTTAATTCATTCAATGATCTATTATCCAGCATCACGGTGAGTCAGGGACTTGCGCTCAGTGGTGGAAGGTGGCAAAAAACCACTTGTGTTCAAAAACTGCAGACATGCCGCATCTGCAGATACTGGCAGCAGATAATGCGGAATTGCAGAAATATCGAGGGGAAGTCAGCGGCAAGACACATCAAGTGCCGAGTTCTCGGAATGGAATGGAAGCGCGTTAACAGCTGCTGCTGCTTCAGCTCTAGTGAGGCACTTTGTTTACAGGGGTGGGGAGACTCAGGCCTGGGGCTGAAAATTTGACTCTCAGCACTATTTACATGGACCAGCCCCTCCAATTCCTGGATCCTGATCCTGGATCAGTTCCTGGATCTCATCCTTGGATTCAGTTCCTTCCCTACCTCCCTAGCACTGAAACACCAAGCTCAGGGCAAGGCAGTGGAGATGAGGACAGAGGAAATTAGGGGTTGAGGTGCTGCTCACTGCTTATAAGGGGCATGGTAAAAAAGAAGAAAGTCCACACAGTGTCAGATCATGGATTGGTGGCACTGAGCTCTCTTCCCCTCCCCTTGTGGCATGCACAGCCACGCCCATGTTGTTGTGGCCCTTGGAGCTTGTACTTTTCAAAATGGCCCCTGGGAGAACAAAGGTTCCTCCAATCCTCACCCTGCTCTTTATATTAGAGCAACACCATGCAGTAGAGGGGAAGCATGAAGGATGCTTCATGTGTTGTAGGTGTTGTAAGAAGCAAGGAAGGAGGCAGCAGACTCAACACCGTCCAGCTGGAGTGGGAGAAGGGTCTTGGGTTTGGGTGGATAAGATGCTTCACCATGAGTGCATAATACTAAATAGGTGCTATGTGTTCTTGCTTCAGAGAGAGTGATGTTGCTTCTGGTGGCGCAGCTGCTGAAAGGGTACCCGGGGGCAGAGGAGAAAAGTGCGCTCCTCCCAAAGTGTGGAAGAGGTTTGATGAACCAGAAGGCAGACTTGCCCAGATGCAAGGTGATTCTGGGGTCTGGAACAACAGGCAATGGATTGGCCATTATGACCTGTTAGGTACTAGTCCTCCTCAGAGACAGAGATTGGCCACTTGCTGAGGCAGGATACAAGGCTTGATGGACAGTTGAAGATGTGGCCATTGGGCGAAAATTCAGTTACTCTCCAAGATGGGAACGGAATGCATCATGGCACTTATTTGGCCTTCCTTAACACACTAACATTATTTGGAATATTTTCTATCTCGAGATCCAAAGGGGGTTCTGGGTTATGACCCTGGGGTCAGGGTATTCCTCCCCACCTGGCAAAGGGTCAAAAATTTGGTCGCTCTCCAAGAGGGGAACAGAATGCACTGTGGAACTTGTTTGGCCTTCCTTAAAACACTGACAGTATTGGGAAGGTTTTCTATCTCAACATCCAAAGGTGTTCCGGGCCATGACCCTGGGATCACAGTTTTCTTGACCCAGCGGGCCATGGGGTGAAAATTCTGTCATTCTCCAAGAGGGGAACAGAATGCGCCGTGGCACTTGTTTGACCTTCCTTAAAACCCTAACAGTATTTGGAAGATTTTCTATCTCGACATCTGAAGGCAGTTCTGGGCCATGACCCTGGGGTCACGGTTTTCCTCCCCACTTAGCCAGGGGTCAAAAATTTGGTTGCTCTTCAAGAGGGGAATGGAATGTGCCATGGCACTTCATTGGCCTTCCTTAACACACTGACAGTAATTTGAAGATTATCTGTCTTGACATCCGAAAGGGGTTCTGGGCTATGACTCCCGTGTCAGGGTTTTCCTCCCCACCTGGCATGGGGTTGAAAATTCTGTCACTCTCCAAGAGGGGAATGGAATGCACCATGGAACTTTTTTGGCCTTCCTTAACACACTGACAGTATCAGGAAGATTTTCTATCTCAATATCCAAAGGGGTTCCTAGTTTTCCTCTGCATCTGGCCAGGGCACGAAAATTCAGTGACTCTCCAAGAGGGAACTAAATGCTCTATCGCACTTGTTTGGCCTTCGTTAACACACTAAAAGTAATTGGAAGCTTTCCTATCTTGACATCTGAGGGCAGTTCCAGGCCATGACCCCATGGGTCATGGTTTTCCTCCCCACCTGGTCATGGGTCAAAAATTTGGTTGCTCTCCAAAAGGGAAACGGAATGCGCCATGGCACTTTTTTGGACTTCCCTAACACACTGACAGTAATTTGAAGATTATCTGTCTTGACATCTGTAGGGGGTTCTGAGCCATTACCCCGGTGTCAGGGTTTTCCTCCCCACCTGGCATGGAGTTGAAAATTCTGTCACTCTCCAAGAGGGGAATGGAATGTGCCATGGTACTTGTTTGGCCTTACTTAACACGCAGACAGTATCAGGAAGATTTTCTATCTCAACATCCAAAGGGGTTCCTAGCCATGACCCTGGGGTCACAGTTTTCCTTTGCATCTGGCCAGGGCATGAAAATTCGGCAACTCTCCAAGAGGGAACTAAATGCTCTATGGCACTTGTTTGGCCTTCGTTAACACTAGGGGTGGGAAGTTCGGTTCCCCCGGTGTCTGATACTGTCGGTATTTTGCTGTACCGGCAGTATCGGATTAATCCGGTAATTGGGGTTACCGGTACCGGTTCCCGTGCTGGATTTGCTTACATTGTGGCCATTGAAATGAATGGCCGCAATGTAAAAGAAAGAAAGAAAAGAAGAAACTTTCTCTCCCCTGTCCAGGCTGCCTGGGTGGAAGGTGGGACACCCCACCCCCCCCCACTCTGCCCAGCCTGGATTTTTAAAGATTTTTTTTTACCCGAAGTCCCTGCTAGTGTGGGCTCTGGGCCACCGCCGTGGTGGCGGCAGCAACCCTAAGACTGCACCAGCAGGTACTAGGGTGATCCCTGGGGTGGGGGGTGGTTTAACACCCCCCACCCCAGGGATCACCCTACCCCCCCACCCAGAGATCACCTACCTTTTGAGCTCCGGGCGGCAGCAGCAGCAGCTGCATGGTGGTCTGGCGGCTTCAGCGCTGGCTGGCTTCAGCGCTTTACTAGGCCTTCTGGGGAAACCCAGAAGTTCCCTGGAAGGCCTAGTAAAGCTCTGAAGCCAGCCAATGCTGAAGCCACCGGAGCACCGTGCAGCCGCCGCCGCCCAGAGGTCAAAAGGTAGGTGATCTCTGAGTGGGGGGGTAGAGTGATTCCTGGGATGGGGGGGAGTGTTAAACCACCCCCCACCCCAGGGATCACCCTAGTACCTGCTGGTGCGGGTTCCGGGTCGCCGCCGCCGGCACGGCAGCAGCCCAGAGCCCGCACTAGCAGGGACTTGGACTAAAGCAATTTTTTTATTAAAATCCAGGGTGGGCAGGGTGGGTAGGGGGGTGTTCCCCCTTCCACCCGCACAGCCTGGATGGGGGAGGAAAGTGTTTTTTTGGGTTTTTTTCATTGATTTCAATGGGGACAGTTCCCCATTGAAATCAATGGAAAAATACTGATACCGGTATACCAGTTCTAATCCGGTAAACCGTTTTTTTGGGAACCAGTATCCAGTAAAACCGGTATCCATTTTTTTGTGTGAAGTCCCACCCCTAGTAACACACTAAAAGTAATTGGAAAAATTTCTATCTTGACATCTGAAGACAGTTCCAGGCCATGACCCCATGGGTCATGGTTTTCCTCCCCACCTGGTCATGGGTCAAAAATTTGGTTGCTCTCCAAAAGGGAAACGGAATGTGCCCTGGCACTTTGTTGGCCTTCCCTAACAAACTGACAGTAATTGGAAGATTATCTGTCTTGACATCCGTAGGGGGCTCTGGGCCATTACCCCGGTGTCAGTTTATCCTCCCCCCCCAACCTGGCCAGGGGGCAAAAATCCGGTCACTCTCCATGATGGGAATGGAATGTGCCATGGCACTTCTTTTTCCTTCCTTAACTCACTGACAGTAATTGGAAGAATTTCTATCTCAACATCCAAAGGGGGTTCCGGCCATGACCCCAGAGTCACAGTTTCTCCCCCCCGCCACCCTGGCCAGGGGGCAAAAAGTCAGTCGCTCTCCAAGAGGGGAACGGTATCTGCTTATGGCACTTGTTTTGCCTTCCTTAAAATACTGACAGTATTTGGAAGTTTATCCATCTCAACATCCAAAGGGGGTTCCGCCAGGTCATGACTCCAAGGTCAGTTTTCCTCCCCACCTGGGCAGGGAACAAAAATTTGGTCACTCTCAAAGAGGTGGAGAGCATTGAAGAAAAGAGAGTTCCAGACCAAGGCATATTCCAAATGCCCCCAGAAGCAGTGGGAGACATTGCAGGCCTAGAGGGCATCCCTGAAAGATTGGCAGGGAATCATGGCTGGAGTTCTCAAGGCTGCTAAAGTCTATGGACTCCATGTGTCAGCAGTCATTGCAGCCATACAATTTTTTTTTCAAATTTATTCAAGGACGTGACCATTGGTCATTGTCCGCAACACCAAAACGATTACAAGAAAGTTAAAATAACAATAATACACACACCAATATGGTAAAATTAAAAAAACACAAAATAATAATAATAAGAAGGGGACCAGCCCACGAGCAAATACTGGCTCACCAGCGAGCCCAGAATAAATTTACAAACTTAAAATTCAATATAATATATATTCACAAACCATCTTATATATTTAACTCGTGACAGCCCAGCACTGGTTTCACCCCGCGGTTGTACCAAGCGGTACTCTCATATAAATACAAACATCCCCGGACACCTATTGGACTTGGAAGGACAGGAACTTTCGTCGTGCATTAAAAGCACAGACCAAAAAAGTCATGACTGCTTGGTTTACCTCTTTAACAGCATCCGTCAGAAGAAACCGTGTCAACTTGTCCTGAGTATGCCCGGGCAAATAGGCCAGAAAATTTGCCAACCAAAGTTCCCTCTGGGGATCGTATAAATGACAAGAGCAAAAAATATGCTCTATGCCCTCAGCCTCCTGATTATCAAACAGGCAAAGTTTTAAATGCTGTGGAATACCACCATAACGCCCCTCCAATAGCCAGGGCGTTAAATCGTGCATACAAAAACAGCCACGTTTTCCTGAAGGAAATCTTAACCAGCAGATAGTTCGCTGGGACTCCAGAGCCTAATGGAGGAGGCACATAACATGATAAAAAAAGAACAGTCTGAAATTGCTGCAAAATCATCCTGTCAACTGATGTCAATAAGTCTTGCCCGTACTAAAGACTTTGTGGACAACAAATCCCTGGATAATAAGGTCACTACATCAAGGCCAAGGAAGATATCTTGGAACGAACCAAGCCCTCCCAGGTACTAACAAAAGAATCTGTTTTAAGAAAAGCAAGTAAACTCCTTGGGGACTCTTGGTGAATGGCAATCCACAGGCTTATCACCTGGAAGCATGGGTACACATTCCAAGATATCTGTCCTATTTCCAAATGAATAGCAGCAGAGGGGACCCCATTGGAACCCTTAAAAGAGAACAGAAAAACCTTGTTTGGAAAGGGGCGAGATTGAATGGACATTAAATAGCCCAAATAGCAGCCCCATAGAGTAATTGAGTCTTCGGCTTAGCCTCCAGAACTTGACATGCCGGGGCAAAAAACCCACCCTCTCTTTTATGAAAAAAACATTGTATCGACAAGATGCATCCGTGGACCTTAGCTCTGATCGCTGCAAAATGCAAATTCCAGGCCAATTGCACCCATATCTGTGGGACCTGTTAGCAGGAGACCCCCTTCCACGCGTGACTATTGGGGGGGTCGGTAGCCCAATATACCCTTGATTCTTACATTTAGGGGAATTCGCTGAATTAGTTGAACTAGGGGTCCCCATGTGCCACAAGGATCAGTCTGAGGTTCGATATGTGCCACAGTCAGGATTACATACCCTCCCCAAGAGTAGAGAAAGAGAGGGAGGGAGACAAGCATTTAATAATAAAAAAAGGTGTGATTATTTCAAAGGGACATCAAAGAAGACACATAATGGCATACACACACATACATTTATTAATCAACACAGCCCCAGTCTGGCTGGAGGTTTACAGGGGAAACACAAGCAGTGGCAGGGAAAACAAAAGAAATGTGGGGAGGGAGGGAGGGGGGAACACGGGGGAGACACACACATGAGAAAAGAGCAGGAGGGAGAGGGGGAGAGAAAGAGAGAGAAGCAAGATGGAAAGTCAGGACCAATGGTTACCTCTCCTTGCGCTTGAAAAGGGGACAGGCGGCTCACAGATCCAGAAAACTTCGGGGATTAAGGGAAGGGGCAGACCAAAGTCTGGGAGACCCCTAAAGACACAGACATGCACAGAGGGACCCACACGTGTTTGCATCCAAAGCTTTCTCAATTTCAGAGGGGGAGCGAGGAGCTGTTATAGGGTTTAGGATAAAGGATTTGGGATAGGCTATGGGGTTCTACAATAGGCTCATAGGGAGGACCAAAGGGATTCCAGGTGTGTGTCCAGGTACAACAAAGGGAAGATGCATACGGGGGCTGAGGGGACAAAGGACACATCTGGGCATGAAAGGAGAGAGGTCTGGGTGTGTGTTCCGGTACAACAAAGCACCTCGACATCGCTTCCCACTCCTCTCCTCTTCCCACTCCCACCCCTCTCCCTCCTCCCCCTCCTTCTCTCCTGTCCTCCTTCTCCCCTGCCTCCCTTGAGGAAATCTCCTCTCTGCTCTCCTCC